>CM076580.1:1046944307-1047520240 GCA_034641835.2 Pinus albicaulis
ATGGAACAGAGGTGTTTAGCCTCGTCTGACAATCAAATGTCCAAGGGCACTGTAAGGTGCATGCAGTATCTTAAAACCTTTTCTTATTCGGTTTACTTCTGTATGCCAGTGTTAGTTCAACATTCCCACTCAGCCATGGGAAAGCGACATCACAGGACAGCCACGAATAAGGGAAAGCAACATGCTCAGACTGAACCTGCTCCGAAAAAAAGGGGGTGGAAAACATATTTGGAACACCTGGAAACATTGGCAGTTAATTATGTCATGAGCAATCCTTCGGCAGTCAAAAATGATATCCGTGGCTGGGAACAAGAAACTCAGCAGGAACCAGAGGATATGGAGACAGAAGCTGAGATCCTCAATTTTATTACTGATCCTGGTCATACAAGGGGCAGGCTTACTTTGTTTAATCAGACAGTTCATACATATTGGATTCTAAAATGCCTGATAGCAAAGGCAATCCAGGGCAATCATCCAGTTCAGGTAAAGACAGAAGCAATGCAACCAGACCTACGTACCCAGGCCCAACTCTTGGAGATTCAGGACAATCAACAGCATCTGAAGATCACTCAATACCAGACTGCAGACAGGGTTAGCAGACTAGACGAAAAAGTGGGCCGCATGGAGAAGACCCTCCAGAAGATTCTTCAACAACTTAACCAAGCAGAAAAGCCAGGGTCTAATGTCAAAGACCCTGCCCCAGTGTCCTCATCTGAGGGTTAGATGATGTCTTGATTTGATGGAGTTTTGTTAATTTTGAACTTTTAAAAATAACTGTTATGGTTGTACATATTAAAGTAGAGGAGCAGGTACTGCAAGAAAATCATAGACGCAAGAGACAATTTCAATTTTGGGATGCAAATCATGTTTTTAGAAGGTCAATAAACCTGGTTTCCCTCTTGGGCAGGTTGAGGCCAAGAATGAATTTATATTTTATGTAACATGTCTTAAAATATAAATAGAAATGGTAAGGTCCCACTGAATTCTCAAAAAAAAAAAAAAGTTGGGCAATAGTCGTTGAGGAACAATTATGCGTCATGCAAATGCTTGGATAGGAATGTAAGAGAGAGATATAACCAATTCAGAGCTGTGTAATATTTATAACTATGCATCTACTACCAAACAATTGATAAGTAGAAGGGAGAATATTTTGTTATGTAAATAATTCCATGACAAAAAGGTGGGTTTATGACTGACAAATATGGCCTAGCAATGACTTATATAGAAAAAAATGGGTTTGTTTCTTATTGAAGGATGAACATTAAACAAAAGAATTCTGAGTATGTAAGTCGTTATATGATAATATAAGTGTTTACACCTTTGGAATCCGGAACTAGCCACGACATGTATAAGCAAAAAAAGTATATAACAGTGCACTTGCACACAGTGCTAAATCTATTGAGTCGTACTAAATATTAACTGGAGAAAATACAAATTATTGCAGTATTTAAGTTAAACAAATAGTTGATGATAATAATTCATACAGACAATAACCTTCTCGAAATCTATATTGGAATGAAATAAAACACAGTAAATAATTCTACAATTATAAATAGAAGGCCAAAAAAATTCTATTAATTCAGTATTCAAAGAAGTCAAACAAAGAAAAACTTCCATTTTTATTATTATTATCAGGCCAATAAATAGAGCGTGGTGTTGAATCCAGTCAACTAATAAAGCAAAGTAATGAAGCGTCTCTTATGAGAGTCATTTAACTAGAATCCTCAAGAAATATGCCAATTATGGCATTAGTTGTTTAACCACGGCTAACTGCATATTTCACCAAAGGGCTACAACCAGAAAACTAAAAGAAGGAACTTGACCAACGTGCAGGTTCCAAGCTGGGAAGAGAAGTGATTATTGGACATGTCTGGTGCCACCCATTTTTCCAATCCATAAGATGCAAGGTGAAATACATCCATAAATGTATAAAGATTAAACCAAGAAATTAAGAGCATCTGTTGGAGGGTACATAATCAAAAGAAAAGACAAAAGAAGTTGCGTAATATCTGAGAATCATACCTTCCAGACAATCTACTTGAGTTAGTTGTGATGAAAAATACAATGATATTTATGTTTGTAACGACGGCTAATAGAAAAAATGCAAATTAAAACAACAAGGCAGATGGGTGTTTTAAGGAAGAAAAAAGGAATTTGAATCTTGAGAGTAAGGTATCCACGAAATCTTGAAACTATGTGGAGGGGTTAAACCCAATAATAATATTACTGTGAAATAATCCCACTATGTTCCTACATTTAGTCACAGGCATGTTTTTTATAATTTGGAATTCTACTATTAATATATGTTTTTATTTCAAATGGTCTTATTTGGAATGTGTTTTTTAAGGTATCTTTAACAATTACATTACAATGTAAATTTGAACTTAATAGTATTTGAATTTTCAATGTCATTAAATTTTTAGGTTATGTTATACATTATAGTTTTAGTTTATTAAACACAAAACAAATAACAATTTTGTAAATTAAAGGCAACTTACGCCATATACATATAAAATTAGAAATATTAGTCTCTATAAAATTTATTGTAATTTAGCATTCAGCATACACTTACATCACTAATATAAATTCTTGTATAATTTATTGTATATAAGGTCATGTAGATCAATTGATTTGTGTGGGGCTAAGTTTTATTACGTCAAAAATCTTATGGGGAGGGGTTGAAGGTGACTAGCAAGTCTAAGATAAAATTTGACCCACTCCTTAAACATAATAATAAAAAAGACAATCTTGTAAAATATGAGTTCTTTGTACCATGTAGATATAAAATTAAAATGTGAATCCAGATAAAAGTTATTATGAAGAATTAAATCATACATCATAAACTTACACCACCAATATAAACTTTGGCACCATTTATTATACATAAAACTATGTAGCTCAATGAGTTTGTTTGTGTGGAGTTTAGTTTTACCAAGTCAAAAAATTAATGGGAAAAGGTTAAAGTATGAGGTGAGGGGAAATATGAGAGAAAACATAATTTATATTTTCTCTAAAATTTCCCTCCACCCTATCATATGAGAGAAAACATAATGAGAGTAAGAGTGGAGGAAAATTTGACAAAAATACATAAATTAGGTTTCTCTGTTATTTCTCACACCATTAGATATTCAAACACAAAAAAGCCTTACACAATCCTACTAACTTATAAACATTCTTATATCCAATATTAAAATGAACATTAACATAACTTGACATAAAAAACCAATTAGTATTGCTATTTAAACTCTGAAAAAATTATAATGCACATCTATGTGATTTTTCACTTGCAAATAAAATGTCAACGACTTTTTCTTAATGAAAACCCACTAAAAATTGAAATACAAATGTTTGAAGTTGCAAAATAATTAGTAGTGAGCATATATAATAATTAATTTGACCTAAAACGTTTACCATAGTTGACAAAACACACCCCTATATTTATTTGGATATCAAATTGTTGATTTCTATTTAAAAGAAATATTTATCATTTAATTGAATCATTTTATGAAATTTAAGTTGGTTGAGAATATAATTAGTAAAATCACATTAAAAGTGGTTGATATGTGATGTGTTGATAAACATATTGTTTTATTTTTAAAATTATAATGGCATATATGGATGTATATCAATTACTTTTTAATATGGTTGTATTAGTTAATGATACAAGGTAAGGATTGGGATATCGTGATTGATTATGCTTAAATATTTCCAAGTTATGGATTATAAGGGTTCATCATGGTTGAAGAGAGTTGATAATGGCGAAGATGGGTGACTATAGTTGATGAGAGTTCACCATGGTAAAAAGGGTTGACCATGGTTCACAATGACTTATGATGGTTGACTAGGTTGATGAGGGTTCACCATGGTTTTTTTCAAAAGGAAAATACTAACTCGTATTTTATTGATAATAAAACTAGTTACATTTGATCAAATATTATGTAAACTGTAATTTCCAGAATGTTTACGAGGTTATATATCAAAATTTTTTGCTATAGCTTGCCACATGGTTCCAGAAAAATATACAAATATTTAACATGTTAAAAAATGTGAAAAACATTTCAGCAGTGGTTCTTTATATAAGGAGAAAGTAAACTGAAGAGAGAACCAAAATTGTCAATTAAAAAAACAAAACAAAGTATGAGTAATCTGCATATTTTGTCTTTACGAGATGACGATATTTTCCTCATCCACCCCCACTCCATCAGTAGTAACAATAATGTGCATATATCCTTGTTGATCACTAATTACCATCTTGGAGAGTGATGTCGCAGCAGAGTTTGACTCATTATATATATGGTAGATGGAGTAGTGCTGAAACTAATGTAATAGTAGTTTGATCTGTCTGCTCCATCTACAAAGGTTTGGTGGGATGAAATTCATGATGTTCTTGTAGCCCTCCACAGTAGTCTTGGAATCCCAGTAAATGTGTAAACAGTAGATACTCATTGATAGGGAATGGAAAACAATTCCCCTTAAAAAAATACTTCTACCGTGGAGTTCAATCCCTCACGAGCATGGCTATATAGCTTGTAGGTGGTGTTTTCATCAATCCATATTCATATCTTGCAACCACAAAACCCTGTTGCGAGGCCCCATTGAAGAAACTAGCAGGAAGATTAATATTAGGAGACTTGAATCTGCGTGATGAGTTGGATGTGATCACACAGTGAGGGAGTCTGAAGTCAATCCATGACAGGATCTTAGAGACAATAGTATGCATGCAAATAGGAGTCTCGTTGATGATGAACTGATTGTGAACTTTCCAAATATCCCATCAAGTATAAAGAGGAATGTGTAATGTGTTGCCCACCCGAGAGATTCCCCAACGGAGGCAATGTTCTAGAGAGAGGAATGTGGTGGGAGGAATCCTACATAGAGACAAAATACAAGACCATATTGTTAATGAAAGAGTGCAATGGAGGAGGAGATGGGATACAAAATTCTGGAGCAACTTGACAAAGTGTGCAATAACCCAGATCGATGAAGTCCATTTTTCATAGATTATCCCAAGTGTGGACCTGATTCCTCCAAGCCAACCATGCAAAGAGAATAATTTTAAGAGGTGCTTGGGATTTCCGTATGTAATTGGAACAAGACATAATACTATATGCAGTTTCCAAATGTGATATAAAACCATATTCCTCAGAAAAAGCCACCAAGTTCTGAAACAGTTTACCTCCACAGGTAAGAGTATCCCCATCATTGCAACGACAAAGTTGAGAGTCCCGCAGCCATTGTATGAAAGTCATCCATTCACGAGCCAAACACCGGATAAACCCATCTGTGATACATCCTTCCAAATGGGAAAAAAACCCTACCATCCTTGTATAGCATGAGCTAAAAAGAATATCCATTTATATCATAATGCAACCAATAATCGTGTACTAGGATACACATCTGCAGCCACCGCCAATATCTCATCTTTGTCTATAACGATAATGTTTCCACCCCCGAATTTCCACCGAATTTAGAGAAGAAAGATGTCATGAACTTTCTGAAAACTACAGTAGATGATTGATCCACCCATAGTCCCAAATTTCCCCGTGCAAATCCACTTAGTGATCGGTCGAGCCTTCAAATATTTATTCACAGATATACAATGTAATGATCTCCTACCAAAAAGATAGTGCCACATAGACTAAATGGTGAGTGATTTTTCGAATGTGTTGGTGTAAAGGACCCCACAACCATTCAAATCATATGGTGTAGCTAAATCAAGCCATTTAACTAAATGATATTTACGATCACCTGGGGAACCAGACCATAGATGACCCGCACAGGAAAAGAGATTAAATGCATCCAGTAGGTAGTGAGTTGTTGGAGGACTGAATGGAATAAGATAAACCAACCCCCTAGAGATAATGCACACTGTGTCTAGTGAGCAATTTTTCTCTTGAATTTCTGGATAAGACAGGACAAGTCCAAGAATTGGTAATTGTTTGGGTGGAGATGAAATCCCAAATCATTGAAACCAGAACTGAGGGGTGTGAGCCTAAGACCAAATGTATCTGTTATCCTTCTGATCTTAGCAGAGAAAAGTAGAACCAACTTATTTCCATTAGCAACCTTATAGGTGGAAACAATTATCCATGGATGGGCATGGTCACCATGGTTGATCATTGATAAGCTAGTTTGACCATGGTTGAACATAATTGACTATGGTTGAAAATGTTCACCGTCTTTGACCACGCTAAGTTTGTCCTAATTAATGTTGTTTGAACATGTTTCACTATGGTCAACTATCATTTACTATGGGTGAGCATGATTGACCATAATTTTAATGTTTAGCTAGAAATGAATATTTATGACCATGTTCACTATAAAGTTGATTCATATGATAATCATAATTAAAATTGTCTGAACTTGATTAATTATAATACACTATAATTTATTATAGACATATATATTTAATCATAATTATCAAAATTTAAATATAAATAATTATAATGAATCATATATTAACTATATTTAAACATATAAATTTAATAGCTATAATTAATTATAAACTTATTATTAAGTTGATTTGATCAAAATTAAATATGATTCAATATAATTATGAGATTTAAATAATATTAATTAGAAATACAATTACACGTAGAGGTTGGGTCTTGTATTTGAATAATCATAAACTTATTATTAAGTTGATTTGATGAAAATTAAATATGATTCACTATAATTATGAGATTTAAATAATATTGATTAGAAATACATTCAGAGGTAGACGTTGGGTCTTGTTTACACCATCAAATAAGTGGAGCAAAATGTGATTTATGCACAAAATATCGGTCCATATTGCGATTGTTTGGGTTTAGACATGTTTGCTTCTTGTATTCAATTTAACGTCCTTATATACTATGGCATTTTCTATTGAGTCCATAATTTGGAGTGTCAAATTTAGTTAATTTAGGTAGGAAAGTGATTTCAAGGAATGTAATGTTGTGAGTGTTTGAAATTTAAAAAATTTAGAAAAAATTACTTTATTTTTTTTAAAATTTTCTAAAATTTCTGTTATTTTCAAAATTGTAGTCTCATTTGAGTGCTTATTCAAATACATTGAGCTCCTAAAAGCAGAATATAATTTATTGTGATTTTACTGTGATTTTTGTTTTTTAAAAGGAAGAACGCATATAACTTCCTGTGGACGTCTCCATTGCGCATAAAGATTTTATAAAAGAATTAAACGACCTTTATGTCCTGACGAATCCATTCCTCTATTGGAGTGGGATGCAATATAATCAGTAAAGCGCTGAGAATAGAATGTGATTCGTTCCAAATCAGTGAAAATTGACAGCAAACTGTACTTCTATCTGATTTTATATATTCTTTCAATGACCAGACAAATTTTACCAGACTTTGCAGTATCGTAAACGTTGATCTAAAGCGGTGGATAGATTGATGTATGACCACTAAATTGTGTCAGTGTGTTTTTCATCTAAAGCACATGAAACTTCCTTCTATTAAGACTACAGTGAAAAGCTGAAAATTAGTATAATGGGCCCAAAAAAGCCCTAACGTATAAATCGACATATTCCAGTTATTGGCCCAAGATTTGACACCAAAGCAGGCAAAGACTTATAGTAAAAGATGAAAAATAATGTCATTTCAAGCATCAACGGCCAAAATACAATATACATACATGATGGCACGGAATCCAAACAAAAGTGAAGCGCCAGATGGTTGGTACTGCAATAAGTAAAGTGTTCATGAACCAGTGGATCTCCCAAAGACGAAAATAAGAGATCAGCCAATACTTTAATAATATCCACTATTTCCCATTGTTCACTTGAGCGCGGCCAGACGTTCGGAAAAGGTTTTCTTACTGGTGTAAGGCACAGTGAGAGAATGGAAGACTAGAAACAGAAGCCCAATATAGGTGGGCATTACTTGAGTAGTGGGGAGGACAAGCTTGAAGGTGATAACAGGAGCAACAATCACATGTTCAAGTAGCTATGGTTGATTTTATCTGTTGTTATGCAGGTGTTTCTCCGTACACTATTCTATAGTTTGGAGAGCGATTTGAGTAAATGGGATCTCGGTCAATGGTGTCTTACAGTTTTCGAAGGTCATTGTGTACATGTTTTTATCAGACTTTTTAGATGAGATTATGGTGAATATGTTGGAGTGACTTTGGCATAAGTTCTACTCGCTGCAAAATATCTATGAGTGAACAGATAATGGAGTCGAATTCATAGAGGAGAGGGACATTCATACTTTTTGTACATTTACTCTGTTGATGATGGATGGTATCAGAGACTGCTGGTATAGGGAAAAGGCTATAAAACCTAGTGGTAGTTGTGGCAAAAGGTAATGGAACAAATTATGTAGGGGCCCATGAAGAGTAGATGTAGGGATGTTGATTATAGCTGGAGAGGACATATAAAAGTACCTATTTGTCATGACTGGGCACGTTGGGAGTGTCAGTTGAAAATTTCAATAGAAATTGGGCCCGAATTACATCTATTAGATTGGATTTCATGATGGAAATACAATTTATGGGATTTTAGAATACTCCAATTGAAGAGGGCTCATATTAGTTTCGGGCCGTCTTAGGACATTTTCAAGTGACGGATCTCTCCACATGGCCTCGGCTACACTAATAAGGTTGAAAAAAGATACCACACAGGAGCGGATGTATTTATTGAGATAAATATAGGTATGCAAGAGTGGGTCATAGGGTGTGTTATGCTCCTATACCAATAAGTGTCATATATCATGATTGACTTGATAAGATATATAACATGTTCATACTTTTTCTTGTTGCAAAGGTTTTCCATATTGTCAAAAAATCAAAAAATTTAAAAAATGTAAAGAGGGTATACCCTAAAAGAAAAATCAAAAGCTGAAAAGAATAAAATGGCCAAAAAAGTGAAAGAAAATGAACCCCACCAAAAGAAACGCCAAGGAAAGTGTGCAAGTCTAAATGCCACTACCTTTTTGCTCTTATGTAATAAATAAAATTGTGTGCCACTTGTATTTTATGCCACAATTTATGAACAGTCAAATAGTTTAAGCTTGGCTAGTTCATCTTTCAATTTTATGTTTTAGAGATAGAGAATAAAATCTGACCAAACTGTTTAATCTTGACAGATAAGTAGATAGGTAGAGTAAATAAAAGGAGCTCAACAGTTTAATCTTATCCCTTGGATGTAATAAGGATAGAATTAGATAGATTTTCAGATATAAAATAAAAAGTGTGATAAGGGTTTGCTAGTGTAAGTGCACCCTAATAAAGAAGAAAAAATGGTAAGATAAAGTAGGTAGGGTAGGTAGATGATGTTGCATAATTACATGTGGTGCATAATGACTCTAGATGTATTAAATCTTTACTTTCATCACAAGTGCAAAGGAAGATACTACACTGGAAGAATTTCAAACAAAGAAAAGTCAGATTATTAACTTCCCTTCTCATTTTTCCCTAAAAATTTCACTAATTTCCCCTAAGTACTAAGGCATTTGAAAATTGGAGGGGCTCAAGGTATTTCCTTGAATTTTGGAGGGATCGAACACTCGGCCCAATAATTGGAAAAGCCTAAGTACTTAAAATCATTCATCAAGACATTTATTCACTTCTAAAAATTCTTTCCCTAAGTAAAATCTCATTTTACTTAGGAAAATCATGCAATATTTCATAAAAAACCTATTCATAAAAGCATAAGTTAAATACATTACCTTGATGATTTATACTTAGCGCTTCTCTTCATTTTCCATATTAATTTCTAACTTATTATTTAAATCCTTATGTAAATTCCCCCTTTTCCCGTATTATTTTAATAAAATTTCCAAATTGATATAATATCCCGCCCCGTTGGTTGAAAAATAACCATATAAATTTAATTAATTGGTTGAAATTCCAATCACCCGACACCCCGCCGCATTTAAAATACATTAATTAACCCTCATGGTTAATTAACAATATATTCCACCAATCAAATCACCCCCGACGTAATTTAAATTATGTTTAATTGCATTGGGCCCGCCAGTTAATTCCCTGTCATATTCTTTTCTCGACGACCGTCCGATCGACTAATCTCAGATCTATAGTTATTATCAATATCGTTGCGCATCCGCGTCCAAACGATAACGCGCGATGGCGAAGTGGTTTTCTGAACAGTGTTGCGCCACGCGTCGTACATCATATGGAATCACTTGCCCTCCGCTGAAAACCACTCTTCCCCAAAAGCTGTGTGATGGAAACTGCTTACCGCTTGCCCCCCATGACGAAGCCCCCGTACTTGCTGACGTCATCTATTAAAAAATAAAAAAACCCGCCAACCTTTGACTTTGCAAATAAAACAAAAGAACCTGCGTCATTTTCACTATCTCATGCAGTAACCAGTGTCCCATGCAATGAATTTCGAAATCAACTGTCGAAGTTTGCCAACCGTTACCTTGCTGAAGAAATTTGCAGTCGAGTAATCCAGAGTTTATCTGCCATAACCAGCACCTGTTTTCATCACTGTTTAGTTCCCGGAAAACAGGTATTTACCCAAATTCCCATTGAACTCTGTAAAAACCTGGTTTTTGTTTTGAATTTCACACAAAAAACTGAAACAAGGTTCAGAATTGGTCTTTAGTTCATTCCTCAATTCCCAAAACTACAATTGCATTCCCAAACCTATGATTGTGCCCATTTTTTCATCAAAACCCGCAATTCATTTCTAAATCCACAAGAACCAGAAATGGAGATTCCTGTGGCTTTGAATGTCGCACCCTTGAATGCCCCTCACAGAGATTTAGACCATCTACCTCTAGTAGATAGGGATTTCCAAATTAAAGACCTTGTTCTCAGTGAAAATCCTCTTCGAATTTTTTGCCGCTGCAGAGATAACTACCTAAACGGCTCTGAAATTTTTGGATTATGGGAATCCAATCTTCCCATGTATCTTCTCCCTTCAGTCCATATTTTTCCTGAGATAATCCATTACTGCCATGCAAAGTATGATCCCAATCAATGAGCAGTTTTGTCCCCGAGTCAAACCATTATTTTCCCAATAACTGCTCAGTCTATCAACGAAATGTTACAGTTTCAGCCTAGTCAAGCCCTAACTCCTCTTTCCATGGGAGAATTACTTGAGAAATTTGCCAATTTATTCCAAAAAGCGTTGAATTGCCTTTTCCAAACCTTCATGTTACCAGAACATTAGCCCAAAGGCCCTCCCCCTTATGGTTACACCTTTTTCATTGATGTGGGAAGGCTTATTCTGAATATGATATCCTCTATAATGGGTTTCAATACTAGTGAATATGTTGATCAATTAACCCTAGTATTGTTGTCAATTTTTACATCTAGACAACCCCCTGCTGTCAAGTATGATTTTGCTTCCTACATTGCTGATAAAATCCATGATCAGTTCATGAGATTAGAGAATGAAAGAGTGTTCAAATATTCCTCTGTTATATACCATCTCATGCTTTACTTTCAATTAGAGAGCTTCCCTTTCAATGTTAAAAAACTTGATGCCAAAGGAAATCCTAGGTCTGTAATCTTTTGGTCTGCCATCACTCATAATTGTTTTGATTCTCCTTACTCTTATAATGAGTTTATTGACCTATTTGTACACCCTACAACCACCTTGTTGACAGGAGTCTCCCCTCCTAGGGTCAATAGTGACATCAAGAAAATTCTCCAACTCTCAAAGCAATACAAGATAGGTGACTGGTACCTATACCGAAATCACACAGAAATCAGAATATATGGGTGTGAGTTATGCCCTTTCAAATTTCCAAAATATGTCCCAATGAGACTTTTTGCATTAGAATATTTCAGACAGATGATTAATTTTGACATAGTTCATTTCTGCAATGCAAAGAAAAAGGCTCAACTCAGGATTAAAAGCCAATTAGGCCCCTTTGTCTGTAACTCTAGGGATGCTGTAAAGGAAGCTGAAAGAATCTTAGAAGACTATCTCAAATTACAAAAAAGTTTCTATTGGGTACCTTATGACCCAAACAGCTTTATTTGTGATAGAAGAATGAAAAATTTTTTATCACCAGACATTCATCAAAGAATCCCATAAATTGAACAATATGCCAATATGGATGAATGGATGGAAGGGACATTGATAGAACAAGATAGTGAGCAGGTCAATGTTGACAATGTTATGAAAGACCTTGAAAAAATTCTTGACCTAGACTCTTTTGGACAGGTGCAAGGACCAGGTATTGGTTCTTCTTCTGCTGGGACGTCTCAACAAAATCTACAGGAAATCAGTGCATCAGCTACAGTAGCATCTAAAGGAAAGGAGAAAGAGGCTGATATACAAGTTACAGAGAAATTTACAATGACAGAACTGCCTGAAACTTCTAAAGAACAGGGTCAAGTACAGATTTCTCCTATTCAGACCAATGTGTCAGAAATGTCAATTTTACAAACTCCTCTCAATATAGAAAAGAGTAAAAAGAGAGATGTTGAAGCAGCTACACCTATCAGTGGGTATTCAGAACAACCTGATGTTAAAAGACAAAAACTGAATCCTCTTCTAGAAGTGGGATATGCTCATGAAATCCCTAATAGTCAGACGCAAGAAGAATTGGGTAGTCAGCCAACATGTACAATAAGTGGGACATCCACTACTTTATAGAGAAAAGAGCTGCAAAGGCAGCAAAGTGCAGAAGTATCATCTTTCAAACCACCAGTGAAAGATGCCTGGGATATTAAAAGAACATTCATAAATATAAAGGCCAGAAATGATCCACTCAGACTTCAAGTTTACAATCAATATTTGAAGATGGCTCCTAAGAATCAACAAAGATTGATGTCAGCCTATGACATTCAACAAGGTAAAATGGTAATGAGTCACTTCAAACCCAAAGTGCAGCAACCTAAAACAGCTGCAGATTATATCAGAACTAATTTTGAATTCATAGCAAAGTATATTCATCCTTTGGATCAAATTGAGTTGCATAAACATACAAGTGAAATGATTTATTCTACTCTGACAGATAAATCAATGATGACCCAGAAATTGCAGGATTCTTTGGAGACTACTAATGCTCAATTAAATCTTGAAAAAACCTCTTCTCAGGCTAAGGACAACAGGATAAAGACTTTGGAGGAAATAATTATTGGATTAGGTCATAATCCCAAGGATTTCAAGGGTATAGAAGCTTTGATCAATAAAAAATATGATGATATTGCAGCCTTGAGAAAACAATTGAAGTTACCAGCCTCAAGACATCCGCAGACTGCAGAAATCATAAAGCAAAATTCTGAAGAAGAATTGATGGATTTTCTCTTGAAACTGAATGAGAAACTTAATGAAACTTAAAAAGAGCTTGAAAAGGCATTGAAAGATAAGTAGCCTAATACTCCAACATCTACAACTGAAGTTATTACAGGTACTACAATAACAGGTCAGCCAACAGAATTATCACAGGGTAATATTTCCAATTTCAGTACCGAAGAGTTAATAAAGTCAATGGAAGAATTGAAACTCCAAGTGACAAAACTTCAAAGAACAAAGGTACAATTCACCACTTTAGAACAAAAATATGATCTCTCGAAGATGAATGTTGCAGATAAAACAAGAGAGGTCAACAGATTAGAAAAGTTGGTCAACAGATTGGAGAAGGATCTCACATTGGAGAAACCTTTAAAGGAAATAAATGAAATCCTTTGGGACAACATCTCCAGTCAATAAAAGATTTCTGGCCCTCAATTCAATTAATGTATGAACATAATGATTTAGTCAAATTGGCTCTGGAAGAAATCCTAAGAGCAAGAAAAGAATTGGGAAACATCCCTGAAGAAGCCAATGAACTTATCCACTTTTTAAATACTCAGAACAAGGATCAACTTGAAGAACTTGGCATTCAAGACAGGATGGGAACAATTTTGGAAATAAAAAGAGTTTTTACCAAAAGAACTCTAATGCAGAATCTAGAACGAAGATGCTCTGATATGCAAGAAGAAATCAAGGCCTTTATAAAAAGATTTGATATTTTGTTGAATAAAGGATTGCCCAGTCCTATAGTTTCAGAGGATAAATTGATGGACCTTGAAAGTTATGTTAAGAAATTGGACAAGCATGCTGACAATCAGGCCAGTTCCTCAACTAGTTCATCAACAACAGCATTGCCTACAGGAAAAAATCTTCATGATAAATTGGAAATTTTGTTTTATCTTGAGCATGAGGTAAAGCATTTGTTCCCAATTCAAACTACTTTCTTCAGATATACAGAGACTGATGAAACTCTCAGAAAGCTGCAAAGAACCAGAATACCGGAAGATAAATGGTGGGAAGAAATGTTAGAACTTTTGTAAAAATTATCCTTACATGAATTTTTGATTATGTACTACAGTAAGTCATGATAAAGAAGGATAAAAGGATAAACATAGATTAAAGAGTATCAGTGCAGTTAAAAGTATCAGTAAAACGGAGCAGCTGACACAAAATTACTAAAGAGGACAGCAGCAAGCCAAATCATAGGGCCTGCCTCCAGCACATTCTCAAAAGAAGGAAACAACACAACATCAATTATCATTTCTCTTATCTACGAGACCATCTGTCTCTACTTTTTTGTAAAATACTTATGAGTCATCCTAGATTAAATCTCAAGTTGTTATGAGATATTTTTATAATTTTTTGTATAAATACTCCATCAATTGGAGTATTGAGGGGTGGAATCTTAGAATTTGTTGTAACATTGACTATTTTGGAAAAACGTGTTGTTGGAGAAATTTTGTGTGGCCAGCTGGACGAGGAATTGATGAAAAAGACTTTTTACAGGATTCTTGTGTCAGATTAAGGATCAATAAGTCATCTATCTCTTATGTTTTGAAGTTTTATAATTTTTTATTATATCATCTGTGTTTCATATCTGAATAATTAACGAAAATGAATAAATCAAAAAGTGCTTAAGTACAATCTTCTTTTAATCGTTGTTATTATAAATGTTTTCTTCTGAACTGGTTTAAACAGTGAATTCTTAATTGCTCCTATTTTTCTAGTTTATGCATTTTGATTATTTAGTAAATAATACTTAATTTCTCTTTATTAATAATCATTCAATTTCTCTCTTTCGAATGTGTTGAAGGATTCTTAATTTCCCTTCATCCATTTTGATTCCATTCCATTCACTTTAGATCTATAATTGTTTCCTATTTGATTACCTTGCCCTGTGAAACCATCTTTTGTTAAGAAACTTGATCCAGTTAAGCTATCCTCTTTGACTCCATTAGCCCAATGGCGTAAAATACTCAATCTTACCACAAGCTATTGAATTTCATTACCCAAACTCAATCAAAACCCTTGGACTTTATAAGTAGCCTAATATCTTTCAAAACAAAGCTAAATTTTACAGAGAGAGCCCTGTCTGGGTACAGATTGGCTATATTTTGTACCTAAAATTTGGTTTGTGGTTACCTCGAACCCCTTTCCTCTTCCCAACAACTTCAAGGAAAATCTTAGTGATAACAGGGTGAATGGTATACAACATAGAGATCCAGGTTGGCAGATAAACCTATTATCTTGTTTAAGGACGAGTCGACAGACTGCTGTAGACGCTCGAAGGACAGATGGAGATCATGCTAGAGGCCTCCTCTCTTGCTCCCAAATTTCTCATTGAAGTCACCGTCCAGGCAGAGAGGGAGGCTTTCGAGAAATTCTTGCAAATACATGAAACAATAGGGGACGAGAAAGGTGGTGGGAAAAAACTTGGAAGTTTACAACACAGGCACCCTCTACAACTGGTCGTAGGAACAAGCCAAAGATAGTGCCACTTAGAGCTATCATAGCGGAGCCACCTCTCGTATTAGGGGTCGGGTCATTTTGGGAGAATGTTGAAAGGCTGAGATACAAGGCTTTGGTGGGAGGTGGTATCATATACATATGACACTCCAACCGGTGAAGAAATGGGTTGAAGAGAAGTGGTTTTAGAGGTTGAAGTACAAGCCAAAGGTGAGCATATTGTTTAATGGATGGAATTGCTTCCATTCCTTTAATTCGGAGTATGTCCACAATATTTTGAAGGTCCCATGCGTCAAGGGCAGAGGTTTCTGACAAGAAATCAAAACCGGAAAGAGGTGGAGCACAAGATTTCTCTTCTCAATATTACGAATGAGTTAAATAATATTACATTGGAAAAATCGGCAATAAATGACTGGAGTGAAACTCGACTAAACTAGATTAATTTGAAACTAAACTCGGACACTTGGATGGATGGTTTTGACACCTCGCAAATGGTTGGAATTAGATTCTCCAACACTCTCCCTTAATTACAACCACATAAAAATTTAATTAAGATACATGCTGGTCTATGTTCTATGTCTCAGCGAGGCTTACAATTTAAAAAAAATGGCCTCAACTAGATTTTCTTCTTCTCTTCTTCCAAATTCTGTAGCCTCTAAATTGTTTCATCATTTTCTTCTTATTGTATTATTTAAACCTCAGATTCTTCATTTCCTGGTGCAGGTCTCCTATTGTTCTAGATCCAAACTGTCTAAGTATGTCCTGGACTTCTTCAAGAAATGACTTGTATGTCGGCTGCTGCCACATATTTTCTTCTATAGTGCACTTTTCATCATCAATCTATTGCAACATAAGATAATATTTTATCTCTTCAAAATTCCAATACGTGAAAATTTCATTGATGTGTTAATCACGCATGTTGTCTTGAACATTCATATCTACAACTTCTGTCTAGACCTCATCTAGACATGGTGTCGCAAGCCAGGTTTCAATTAAACTTTAACTCTTCTTCATAATCGATATGTTTACCTACACATTGGAATTCAATGGTAAGTGTAAAAACATCTCCAAAACCACATTGGTTTTGTTCCTTCTACTCTACAATGGAAGCTTTCTTCTGTTGCACTTCCTTTTCTGCTTCTGCCTCTTCCTTCTTTGCTTCTACCTCTATCTCTATTTATGCTTTCTCTTTGTCAGCTTCTTTCTTTGCATCTGCCTTTATTTTTTTTTTATGTCTATGTCTTTGTCTCTTCTTCACTAACCTGTGCTACTGCAATCAGGTTGTCTTCCACTAACTCGAGTGGGATTTTATCACTGAATAACATCATGTCTATATGATGTTTCTGTTGCATCATCTACAACCAATCATCATTAGCCAAAAATTATTTATCAAAGTTTACATCAGCAAACATGGTTGTTGGATTCACCATATCATCATCAACAAGCTCGGTTGCTGGAATCACCAAATCATTATCAAGAAGCTTTGTTGCTGGTATCACCAAGTCGTCATCAACAAGCTCTGTTGCTGGTTTCATAAAATCATAATCAACAAGCTCTGTTGCTGGAATCACCAAGTCATCCTTAGCAAGCTCCGTTGCTAGATTCATCAAATTGTCATCAACAAGTTGTTTTGATGGATTCATTAAATTTTCGTTAGCAAGCTCCATTGCTGGATTCATCAAATCTTCGTCTATTTGTGGTTGGGAAAAGTGGGGTTGACAAGCATATTTTTGCTCCCTCTCTGCTGCTTCTGAAATTTCTTCACATATATCATCCACTTGTGGCTGAGCACAGTGAGATTCAATAATATTTCCATCTCATTGTAGATTTGCTACTACAAATCCACCTTCATTTTCAACTTCAATGCTCCCCTTTGCACCAAACACTACATGAAGGGCACTTTTAAGAAAAAAAATTAAGACAATAGAAATATTTTGTCTTAAAAACTCACTTTTTATTTTAGTCATTTCAAATTAAAATTTAATATCAATTGAATTGTCTTAAATATAAAATTTAAGACAAAAATTGTTTCAGACAAAAAAATTTTTAAGACAAAACTTTATATTTAAGACATAAACAGTTTGAGACAAAACAATTTAAGACAAACCTTTATATTTAAGACAAAAAATAGTTTAAGACAAAATATTTTAAGACAAAAAAAGTTTAAGACAAATATTTTAAGACAAAAAATTATATTTAAGAGAAAAACAGTTTAAGAAAAAATATTTTAAGACAAAAACAATTTAAGACAAAGATATTTGAAGACAACTTTATATTTAAGACAAAAATTGTTTGAGACAAAAATGATTTAAGAAAAAACTTTGTATTTAAGACAAAAACAACTTGAGGCAAAAATATTTTAAGACAAAACTTTACATTAAGACAATGGTCACTTAAGACAATGGAAATTAAGATGAAATTTATTTAAGAAAATTAACAATTAAGACAAAACGATATCAATTCAAGGGAATATTATCAAACATGACTTGCAAAATTGACTCTAATAGTGCACCATAAGTATGTCACCGTGCATGCTACTATTGTCTCGTGCCTATATTGAGGTTGCTATTAGACTTATCATTCACGTTATCTTATATAAAGACAACAATTTTTTGGACTCTTCATTTTGGTGTGGTAGCTATCTCTAAAGAACGTGACAACTTTTCCTGGCACGATTTCTCAAACATCAATCCCTCTTATGTCCCTTCGATCTCTATTTATATGATTAACGAAAACCTTTATGTTGTTGCATTAGATATTACTACACAGAGGGCACTTTTAAGACAAAAGAAATATTTTGTCTTAAAATTTTCGACACGAGGCACTAGTAAAAAAGGAAAAATTGAAGGATTAGGGGTTTGTCTTTATGTTGTTGATGGGTTCTTCAGGAAGAAAAACGATGGAAGTTGAAAACAGCTAATGGGATTTAGGGCAATGGAGGACGACAATAGAGGTTCTTGGTGAGACAAGCAATGGAGGCACTTTCGCTGAACATGGATAGGCAGTAGCATAGTTGGAGTAGTTTTCTAGGTCTCCATCGATAGTGTTTTAATTTGTGTTTTTTTACTGTTTCATTTATTTTGAACACTAGTTCTATGTGTTGGTTGTTGCTATCAGTACATTATTGTGTTGAAACTTCTGACAGTAATAAACAACATGGATTATATTCACTTAAAGGATGGTGGAGACAAATTACATAATATATGCTAGTAGACTATGCCTACCTCGAAATCTGTACGACAACTTTTGCAAGAAGCAAGAGCTGAGGATAAAAGATAAGATTGTGGAAGTATTAGTCACAAAATTCACAAGGGTAGTAATTCTAGTTGTAAGTGTGCAGGTAGATGGATTAAATATAGCATTTACTAGTGCAATTACTGGTGTTTTTTGGTGCAATGCGTCTAAGCATAATTATCTGAGCTAAATTCAGTTTTTATCTTGATTTTGAATGATATTAGGGATCTATACTAGTTATTTTGTTTCAAGGTACACTAATAACAATTTATTTTCCACTCTAGTTGTTGGCATACTCTATGGTCTATATGAGATGCACTAGCTGGTTATTTACATTGTCTTTCTTCTTAACCTAGTCTCTTGTGGATCTTCCTACTCCTTCCCTCATTTGGGAATGGTCAATCAAGGGATTTTCGAGGATCTTAGTTTCCACTTGTTGTTCTTCTCTATGGTCTATCTAAGACACATTGACTGTTTTTTTTACATGGTATTTATTCTGAACCTCTTCTCCTATGGATCGTCCTGCTCCACTTTGGGTTAGGATTGGTCGATAGGAGGATTTCTGAGGATCTTTATTGCTACTTAAGTGCATTAATTTTGATTGGTTTAGTTGGTAACATATTTCAATTTTGAATTTGATCATGAAGGAGTCTCTTGGGGTCATTAATTGGTCTCGGGGGATATTTACTTTTCAAGTTGGTCATTGATTATAAGAGGGACAATCCATTAATGGTTTGAATGTTTGTTGAAGATCTTTGTCGATTGTGTGCTTGATTAGATTTTATGAAGGAAATTGGTCGATGGTGATTGGCCACTCTATTTTATTTGAACGGGTTTCCTAGTGGATTGAGTTGGTGACAACCTACATCGAGTGGTTCCAATAATTGATAAGTGACATTAATTTACCTTGTCTACATATTTTATAGAGGTTCTTTCAGAAAGTACCACATAAGGTATTTTTTACTAATGCTCTCTACATTGGTGCACATATAGGTGGGATTGCTACAGTGTTGGTGGTGTCTGTTGTACAACTTGCTTTTACATATATCGGTAGGATTTCACTTGATACTGAAGGAAACTAGGGCGGTGATGTGCCATTACTCGATGTGTTGGTACATGCGACTATTTTGGTGGAGAGTCGTGGTTGCCACAATTCGAGAGTCTATCCCTTTGGTACATCTCTTGTACATGAAACTATACATGTGGATTCCAATGTTTTGGTATCCCCACAGGTTATTGAACCCAATGTCGTAATCCACAGAATTTTTTTTTTCATCATTCATGGAAAAAGAAGGAAGTTAATTAAGGTTGATCTGGATTATCAAAAACTCATTTTTTATTCCAATTTTTTTTTTGGACCCGGTGGTAGGATTACAACAACGAGATTTTGTGGGTAAGTGGTTTTATCTACGAATGGATGGATCTCAGATGGCATCTTTGGTTAAAGACCATTGGTACCCTATTCTTAAGTACTCTCTTCTTTTAACATTTTATACAATCAATGGTTATGCTTCCACATTATTAATGATGGAGATTCTGTGAAGATTTTGGGATCATATTGGGTTCATGGTTGTGGTTTCCTCTCTTTCAATCACTTACATGTGGGATTTGATCCATGCCTGGAATTGCCACGAAAGAAATTGGTTTCAAGCTAAAATCCCTGGTTTACCGCTCGTATTTTCATCATGTGAGTTAGTGTCATAATTTTTATTGTCAAATGTTTTTCCTTTTCATTTAATTTTCAGTTTTGAGTAATTGAGCCTATGAATACTGTTGTTGTCATAGCCTCTAGATTGTTGTCTCACATATTTGAGTTTCTTACATGAAGCGTTCATTCAAATTCTGAAAGAGTATCAAGTTAATGGGATTCATGGTCACACATGTTTTTTTCATGTCAAGTCAAAGGGGGTATAGTCATTTGTCTATAAGAATTTTCTAAATAGAGCTCATTTGTAGTCAGAGTTATAATGGTTACAAGGTATGGTCATTTGAAACATCCTACAATTTTATCCCTCATTCTTATTTACCCTATGCTTATCCATTTCACCTCATATTTCCCCATTTACCCATTTAACTTTCATTCATCCCTCTTCATATAAATTTACAACCTACACCATTCCCATATACCATTAACCTATCATCATATTACATTCATTTTATTCCCCCCTTTCATTCTAAATGATTCCCTATATTAACATTACCATTTCTCATACTCATATCATACAACCCTCATGCATAATACCCCATTCTCATTTATAAAACTCCAATATGAAAGGGATATCATACCCGTTATAATTAATTGATACCTATGCTGTGATTCACATGCCAATTCAAGTGGAGCGCTACAAAACATGAGGTCAAAGCATCACAATGCTATTTAGATTTTTTCAATGCACAATGTTGCACATACTCTATTTTTTACACCCTTTGGAAATGAAAATTACGAACAAATAAAGGAAAATTATGGAAATCCGAGAGAGGTTGTTATTAAAGATGAACCAAAGTATAAAAACCTCTTCCAGTTTTTGCACATGTTTCACAAATCAGGGGTTATGAATACATCTTTAAAGCTCATTTTTGATAGTTTGTAAATTTCCTGTTTTGAGCCATGATTTTGCAGAGAAATTTGTGAGAAGATGGGGAAGGATTTAGAGAAACAGAGAGAGGTATTTCTTCCCAAAACTATGATATAAAATAAAATCCTTCAGTTTTGAAAAATATGTTACGATTTGGGAGATATACCGAAAACAAAGTGTGTAACGCAGGTGCGGTGCAGGTGCTACGCAGCCCTTGCCTACTGAGTCTCACTCATGTTTTGGAGCTGCCAGTTGTCAGAAATTTCAGAGGTCATCTTTCTTTACACCTGGATGCCATCTCAACCCAACTTTCATCTAACATGTGTCATCCATAAAGGAAATATGACTTTGTGCTACCCAGTTGCTGCGAAGCGCTGTTAGTTCACTAGCAGCATTTCTATGATTTTATGTTGTTTCTATTTTCTTTACTTAGGATGGATGAGATTAGAAGATAAACTCGGTTTCAAATATGTTATTTATTTAGGGTGAAGTTAATTATTTTAGGATTTACTTTGTTATTTTTGAAAAAGGTGTAAACAACTATCATGTTTCTATTTTTCAGTTGTGATGTTTCTACTTTTCCAATTGGTGATGATCCTCTCCATGGATCGAACATGTTTTGTATGCAACTTTCTATTACACTATGATATTTTGCCTATATAATGAGAACATATTCAGTGGACACTTTGAGTTTCCATTTTCATAATTTTCCTTTATGTTTGGTGCAGTTGAATAGAAGCATAAGCTAGATATTCATTTGCTTGATTGGATACACTAGAGGGATCATTTTGCATAGTTGTATATATATCCTCAGCAGGTGGTCAGTTATCATCAGGATTTGAAGCCCGAGGTGAAGGCCCTAATATTTCGATAATATACTGCCATAAGTAAGTTGAGTCGGTTAGTAGTCAATTTATCAGTCTGTTATTCATACTTCCAGTTTTCAATTTTTAGTTTACTCCGTTGCCCAATGGATAAGTCTATTATTCTGCATTTTGTTCTTGGCACCTCACTGGGAGGTTTCCTTCCCTGTTGGAGAAAATTTTAGGGTCATAAGTTTTATTGTCAAATGTTTTTCCTTATCCTTTAATTTCTAATTTTGAGTAGTTGAGCCTATGACTTCTGCTATTTTCATAACCTCTAGATCGTCATCTGAAATCTTTGAGCTTCTTACATGAAGGGTTCATTCAAATTCTGAAAGAGTATCAAGTTAATGGGAGTCATGGTCACACATGTTTTTCTCATGTCAAGTCAAAGGGGGTTTAGTCATTTGTCTATCAGAATTGTATAAATTGAGCTCATTTTATAGTGAGTGATAGAGAGATTGTTACCCCATAGATGAAGGCCTTTGAGATGAGATGATTGGGAGACTGATTTGATATATCTTCCAAAGACATCTGCAGCCAAGATGAAAAGAAAGGGAGATAGGGGATCTCCTTTACTAATACCTCTAGATGGATTAAAGGTTTTGGAAGGGGATCCATTGATCATGACCGAAAAGACCGAAAAATAAATGAGGGAGGAGACACAACTGATCCATATGGAATTGAAACCATAAGCCTTGAAGATACTGTGGAGGTAGGAACAACTAAGGTGATCATAGGCTTTGCATAAGTATAGCTTGATCAAAATACCAAGAATTTTAAGTTGTCTATGACAGTGGGCAACTTCTCAGGAAGTGACGATTCCATCCAAAATTTGGCACCCTTCAACAAAACTAGTTTGTTCCGGAGATATGAGACTAGGAAGAAGAGGTTTTATCGTTTTCACCTTAATGGTACAGATAATTTTATAAATGAAATTACAAAGGGAAATAGGGATAATTTTATAAATTATATTACAACCATTTACATACCCATTCTCATTCTGGACACAAACATTCTCATTTGGAGTGTAGAAATTCTCATTCGAGACTCAAGTATTCTCATTCAGAGCATATAAACTTTCATTAACGACACACATTCTCATTTGGAGCATAGCCATTCTCATTCGGGACATGGGAATTTACTCATCGAGAATAACCTTTCCAACCTGGGGCAAACTAATACAGTGGAACTTGGCATGTCTAAGAATCTCTGACATATTCATCACAACATGGAAAGTATTTTCTTAGACATCTTAACAGATACTTGAGTGAGGGGGTCAATGAGATGGAAAAAATTACACTCTTATTTAAAATATATACACAAGTAAATATACTTTGTAGATCTAAAACAATTATAACTAATATTTATCAGAAGAGCTGAAAGGCCACTGAATGGGTTGTATTAGACATTATCATCCCTTACTACCAGAAATACTACTACAATGGAGGTTATAAGACTTCCAATGCTTAAACAAGTTCCCTTATCAATGTGATGATTTCCAAAACTCAATTTTTGGATCAAAACAATTAAAGAATGGATAACTTCCATATCAAGACATATACACTACCTCAAATAAAGGCAGCTTATTTGGAAGGAAAACAAATCTCTTCTATATGTTGGACGATAACATCAAAAAACCTATTACAACTCTTCCATGTGAAATTGGAAAGAGACTCTACATGCACAAATCCAAATGTCTAATCGAAAAGAAGGACAACATGGTCCTAAACCAAGCAACACCACCCATTCAAATATGCCAATTTTTTTTACCAAAAAGTAATATGAAATGTTCATTCTTTAAGAGTTTAATTTTTCCTTTGAGTGTGAAATTTTTTCACAAAATGTTGTCACTTCCCTATGAAATAAAGAAAAATGTCCCTGGCCATCACTCACAAACACCTTAAATTTAATATTCATAGCTTCCATAATCAAGAATTCAAGCCAATAGGCATTATAGAATAACATGACATCCTTCTCAAGGGCAGTGCACACGATATAATTACTATTCATTCTACCTTTGAATGTGAATTTTCACCAAAAGATGTCACTTCCCTAACATATAGAGAAATATGTCCCCTTCCATCACTGAAAAATTCCTTAAATTTAATATTGTATCATCCATCATCGCGAATCCAAGCAGACTAGGAAAACTAGAATCCCATCACTTCGTTCTTAAGGCAGTGCAAAATATATATTTACTGTTCATTATGGAGGCATGAGCTCCTTGTGTATTATCCATTTTTGTAATGTATTTAAGGATTTAAGCGCAACCACTCCCCCCACCGTGCTTGAACTTTCTCCCTTATAGGAAAATAAACCCACCATTAGATAAAGATGTTGGGGGTGAGTGAGTTAGGTGCAGAAAACCAAAATAGGAAAAAAAACCATCTATACATGGGTTGAATCGATGGCTTCATTGACTCGAACAATCACAAAAAATTTAAATCTCCAACATCTACAATCTAAGGGAGACAATCCAAAACTTTGTTGTTAGAAGTAGGTCAAACATAGGCTCTTTATTTTGCAGGCATGAGTTCCTTCCATATCATCCCCTTTTATAATGTCTTCAAGCACCACGACTCCCTCCACTATCCAATTTGTATTAACTATTTCCTTGCTCTACATGGTAACATAATAAACCAAAAATTTTCTCAACACTCAAAGAATTAAATAAGGATTTGTATAAATTATGTGGTCATTTAGTTATATACTTGTGTACTTTTCCATTAGTCATCTTAGCTTGGGAAACTAAATGAAAAGGGAGATACGAAATCATGTATGGTGTGTCTCCAAAATTTTGAAAGAGTTGAAAATTTTTTGGGCTATTGTAGTAGCTACAACATAAACTCAAGAGAAAACAAGAAATTTGATATTAAGGACATGAAAAAAGATGTAGAAAATAATAAGATAATTCATCACATAGAATCCAAAGTCCAATAACCAAAGTGCGATAACTTGAATAAAAATGTCTTGAGCAAATGTTTTAGGAGACAATCTACAAAGAAACACAGTTTCTTCCTAAAATAGTGTCCAAATTAATTATCCCACCATTATAATAATAAACCTCAACATAATGATTAAAGGGCATTCAAAAATTAAAATTGAACATGCAAATACACGAGATATTTGTAACACCCCTACGAGGTCAGTTAATTGTCCTTACCCAAACTTAAGTAAGAAAGAGAGTATGAGTAATAAAAAAAAGGTTTGGTCACATGAAAGTCTATAAAGCAAGGAAAAAGAGGATATAACGAGTTTCCTTAGGGTTTTTACTAACATAAGTTTAAACCTTTTTAATTTAATTGAATTGATAAGGGATATTTTGAAATTTCATTATGGTAGTTGCCGCTATAGTTTCTTTTAGCAAGGGCATTTTACTATCGAGGTTTTCTCTATAGTATTTTCAGCAAAGTAATTTTAGGGTGCTTTATGTTGTGGTTACAATGCCAAGAGTGGAGGTCCAAAAACGATATGATTGGGTGAGGGCATGGACATTGATGGGCTTCTCTCCAATATGTGTGTTGGTTCACTAGGGTGAATCGTGCATGGTTGATGGTAGAGAAGGAGGCCAAATCGCAGGAAAGGAAAATTCATATTACCCAGGCCCTAACTAACTAGAAGCATGGAGCGAGTAGTAGAAAAGGGAGAGGAAACATAAGAGAAGGGGAAACAAAGGAAGAAAGGAGGAAAAACCTAGGTAATGCAAGGATATAGTTAGTAGCTGGGGAACGAAGGTGGGGAATTGGTTGTACAAGGGCGGGAGCTTGGTCTTGCTGAGACAACATCAGAAGGGATACAAAAAAGTAGATACATATATTTCCATAGGTTATTATCGGAAACCCATAGAAATTTTAGAGGAATAAACTCTCTTTGTTATTTTTGTCTCTGTGTGTTATTGTAGAAAAGGATTTTAGAAATAAGTATGTAACTAGCTCCCCTGTTGTTGCATATCTTGTGCCATTTTCACATCGAATTTCCTTGTTGTGGAACTAGATCCCTTACGGTTGTGTTGTTTTCATAATACATTTCTTTCCTGTTGTACTGAATACCTTGCTATTGCATATATGTTTCCATTTTCATATCAGATTCTGTGGCGTTAATTAACCCTATGCATACAATATTTTACTTTTTTCATATCAGATTGTTGGGGGGATATAATTCCTTTCCTAAAAAAATGGAAATATCTTCATGGTATCCATCAATAAAATTGCTATGCACAGGTATATGCAAGGCTTAAAAACATAGAAAGAGTAATTCCAAACCATTAGTGTGAAAACAGAAAGAGCTATGCCCACAATAACATAGCCCCCATACGTAACAAGCTCTAAAATCTGAAGTCCATATAATGACAAACCTAGCAGCCAACCGAAACTGAATACTCAATGCCTCAGGACCAACTTCCCAATTGGAGCTATCGTGAGGTCACAAAGGACTACATAAGTTCCAAAAATGCCAGAAAGGGAACATATTAGTCTAGAGAATTTATATCTTAGATAGGTGTCTTGTGTGTGAGGACACTTGAGATCTTCTTAGCTAACTTTTCAAGTGCTTCAATACCTTGCTCATATTATCTTCCACTTACCCGAAATATTTCCCCATATAAACTTATTTTTTCATGAACAAACCTCATAAAGTGCATGGTTCAATGGAATTGGTGTTGTGTTCTTTACTGGTCTTCATATGTCAGGTTGTGTACCAAGGTCTTTCTGTAGCATAGATTGTAAAGGAACATGAACTTCTTAACTGGGTTGAATTAAATGGATAGACTGAACTATAAACTAGTACTAGTATCGGGGTGGGGATAGAAAACTTGAGTACAGTTAGGGTGGAGATAATATCTTTGGAATCCTTGTTGCCTAGAGGGGGGACACATTGATCTCTAGAATCCTTATTTCCTAATGAGTGGAGACATTGATATCTGGAGCCCCTTTCTGATTAAAGAGTGGAGACATTGATCTCTGGAGTCACTTATTGATTAATGAGTGGGGGGTATATGTATCTGGAGTCCATAAAAAACAATTGGGTGGAGGATATTCCATTTGGAATCCCGGTAAAGGTCTAAAGAGTTGTATAGGGAGGACATAGTATAAACCTCTGGAATCCCCAGTTTGGTCCCAAGCTCGGGGGTGGAAACTGCATTATCCACAGACTGTGAAAGGAAGGGAGGAGAACTAGGGACATTATTCTCATGGAATCAAACACCTTAAGATCAAGGTCATGTTAAGATAGGTACTATATTATTGAGGGCAGTGGTTAAATTTTTATATTGGTAACTTAACATAATTCAACTTTTCTTTAGGCCCTTGGGTGATCTGGTAACTTTTGTATTATGTGTTTACAGTGGGATCTTGATAAATGGACTTTTATGCTTACAATTTGAAATTCTTTGCATATAGACAAGTAATATAGAAAGTGAATCTAGCAGCCTTAAAAATCTGAAGCCATCCACCAGTGTCACAAGGTCTATACATATAATCTGTGGATGAATTCCTATTGTAATAAGAATTTCACAGGGGATGCTACTACATCCACTATACCCATAGTCTTAACGTATGGTAGTCACTTCTATGAAAGTGGCTGATGAATAAATGTTTCTCTTCCATTATACTATATCTAGAACTGCCAATAAGGGTTGTGCTCAATTCCTATAGCAGTTTCAAAATAGTTCATCATGTTGAGAGTGCATTTTTCCTAAGTTTCTCCTTGTATAGTGACAGAGCTTAGAGAATGCCTTTGTACTGGTTAATGATATCTAGTGTCACTTTGGGGATGAAATTTGGAGTGCATATTATGTGGTGTAAACATGTTATAGGTATATGGGTGGACCATATTTCCCTCACTGTCATAGGAATTCCAGCATCGATAAATTTGCTCAATAAGCTCATATATGGTGGAGGCCATTAACTGCATTACTTTAGCCTCCTTGGACATAAGTTATACATAGTCTGTAGATGAAGAAAAATTTCCTACATGGAGTGTGACCCCCTCTTGTTGAGTTAGTGCAACAATTAATGCAAACGATGAGGACTTGATTCCAAGAAAGACCTATTGGTTTTGTGACGCATTCCACTGCATAATTTTTAAATATATTAACCATTGCATTCACCACAGAATTTCTTATAAAGACCTTATACACTTGTGAAGACCAAATCTGGGCACACTGATAATGGTTCCTAAGGATGAGACCGTATGAATAATATATATAATACTAAATAATGCTTACATACTAAGGGGGTATGTATTTGTAATGATTTAGGTGATGTCTTTCTTCATTGATTTAAATGCCAGTGTTTTTAGACTTAGTTGAATACTAAACTCTAGCATCCTGTTGGTGGCTCACCCTTTCATTGATTTCCTTACGTTATGGATCATGCTAGTATTTAATATACATCGATGATACATATATCATTTTAGGCATCCCAAACTTGAAACATCTTTATCGAAGAACATATTGCGCAAGATTTTTTTTACTTGACACTCAAAATTTTTCTAGAACCACAACATAATCTATGCTATCAATTTTCATAGCATAAACACTTATCATTATTAGCCATACTAGGAATTAGGCTAAAACTGGTCGATTTTGTGAGGAAAAAGTATTTGAAGATATGTGGTGAATAAATATAAAAGGTCTAATCTTGTGACAAAAGTAAAGACGCTTGAATGATGAAAACTTATCCATGTTTTCAAGTTCCAGGAATTAGAAGACAATCCCTATAGCCATTAGGCTGCAGAAAGAAGGATGTATGCAACCTATCCAATATCTTCCCATAATATGTTGATATAGCAATAACTACCATGAATTATTATATAACTGATATTATAAATTATGGGATCTCCTACCAAAGTCTGTGTGCAACCTTAGTAATTACAAATTTTAGTGTTATAAATGTCTTATTTCTAGCCTGTCTTACCCTAGGTATGATAATAGTTTACCAGGGTGGATTAGGGTGTCACTAAAGGGCTACAAAGTTGATACCATGAACCTTGCCTAAATGTGTGCATTTCCAATATATCAATACAAGGTATGATACAATGTGACCTAAAATGTGCAGTGTTGTTCCCTTACTAGGCCTAATATAATGATATAATGGCAAGTGCCATATGTATTTTTATTATGAAACCATATGGTGCCAATTATTCCATTGTTAGAATTACCACACAAATATTGGTCCCTACAATAGGGAAAACTTACCTTGATGGTTATTAGGAATCTGATGAGAACGACTGGAAACAAGGGCATTTACTTACCTATAAACACAGTAATTCCTATTAGACAATACTTGCTACATGTTTGCATTCCTAATATGTGTTGAATATTACAGCTTGCAATCTTGAGTAGGTGCTAAACTTAATAACAAGGACCATTGGGAATTCTACAGATATATCGGTATCTTAAGTTAGACTGTAAAACATCATGTTGGCTGTCCATTGACAGAATATAGGGATTGATTATGACAGTTAAAAAAACAACCATAAATTAGACAGATACAATGATGTCCATTCAAATATTATTGGCTTATACTCTGTTTCAAGTGTGTGTATCCTTGTGTATTGATGTCCCTTAGATCCCTGCGATGTCATGTAGATGAGAAGGTATATTATGGAGTCAAGTGGCGGCATAAAAACTACACTTAATATGATGCATGAAAAACACTTGTAGAAAAATGATAATGGTAAGATAGGTGAATCTTAGGGGTTTCCAATTAACTTCTACGAACCTATGAACTCTACACATAATGGCTCCACTACAAATTGGAAACTATTGCAACAGGAATTATTTCTTCTACTTTTCTTATTTGAATTCATCAAGGTCACTTTGGTGCGCAAGAGAAAGAGCATACTAGTGATAATGAGGCTTTTAGGTCTCTTATAGGTAACTAGAGAATAGAGATTGTAGCTAAATAAGTGGAAGCTTAGTACAAAAATAAATAAATCATCAAAAGGTATGTTACTGTATCCCACAACCATATATGCAATCCATGAATCTTGAAAATGTGATATATAGTGAGGAACAAGGCTATTGTCCCAGATATATTTCAGGGAAGAAGGAAAGAAAGAAGTTCAGATAGTGCACAGGTTAGGATAATTCTATAGGACGCAACACAAAGGTTAGATGTTAATCTAACTTGGAGATTGGATATTTTTTTCACTGATTTGATAATGATATTGTGTGAACTATGAAATATTTGTGTAGCATAACAGTGAATTTCTCTATCGGTTGTAAAAAGGTTAGTAGTGGGTTGCTCTATATGGGCTTATACCCACTAGACTAATATTGTTGCATTGTTTTTCTTGACTAAATGAGGAATTCCCTCAAGTTCTTTGTCTATAGAAAAAATGGCTTAGTATGGTTAAGGAAGTAAGCACTATTTTGTTTGCTAGGTTGGTATTAAATTTCCCAGGGAAAAAGGTTAGTAACCATGGACGATGACTAGGTTTTCTAAAATGGAAAGTGTCTCCACTGAGCCAAAAATCAGAGTAGATTCTTTCACAGTAAACAAAACATTAACCAAACCCTAGAACCTGTGATATTTTGAATAGGGGTGGAGTGGTTTGCTTTGGATTCCCTCTTAGGTGGAGGCTAATCGGTTGCCCTACTTTATTTTTTCTTGAATAAGCACTAGTGAGCCCTTTGAATTCCTAATATAGGGTGGAGGTACTAAAGTATTTCTCTAGAGTCCCTGAAGGGTGGAGAGAATTCTCGAAAACCCTTAGGGGTGGAGGAATATAGACTCTAGAATCACAAAAAATTTAAATACGATCATAATTCATTATTAATTAAGACATTCATTTAAAATTATAACTGTTATTTAGTCCTAAATTTTTTGTTTTGTATCAACTAATTTATTTTTAATTATTTTAAATAAAAAATGGCACACAAATCCTTTTCTAGATCGTTTGAATAGTAAAAATTCCATAGAATTTGACATCTTCCAGAGAGAATGCTTGTAGTGTTGATTCATCACGGGTCAAACGATTGAATGTATTTATCATTCAGACAGGGGTTAATAGGGCATTCACTATTACAAGGAGAAAGAAAAAAGGCTACCATTTCCATGGTCAGCTCACAGTTCCAAATGTTGTTCTTCTGAAGAAGAAACCCACAGTGCTTCCCTCGAGAGCCAGCGGATGGTTCAAGATTTGTCTCCTCTATGGTTGGGAAATTTTGTGTGCTCTAGAAGGTGACCCACAGTCACTTACCTTGTGGTAGCACCACAGGACCATGGCTAGAGATTAATCAAACCACGATCCCATAACTGGAATGAGTGTCCCTAACCCTACACAGGGACAGGGTTGAGAAGGAATCAACCAAGGCCACTTAAGGCCACTTATGCAACAAGGAATCGACCAAGGCCACTTATGTGAGCACTTACAATGTTCAAACCAGTGGAATTTGTATTTCGAGATCTGATATGATGAAGAAACCATATTTCTTTGTGGTTCCATGGATAGGCTGGAACAAGGGTCTGATCATCTGGGGGTATGAAGAGGAACCAAAAGTAGTGGTATAATCCCAATTTATGATATCTCAGTGCATATTTAGGGCCTATAGCTAAGGTAAATATCTGGTAATGGAGTCAAACAATGGCTTCAGAAATAATGAGGGTGTGCTAATCATGGGTTGTGATTGTTTTAAATGCATTCTATCGAATGAAGGAAAATCTTGGCTTGGATGAGGGGTTCTTACCATTACCGGTAGCGATTGGCCTTCCCAAGTCCTGTAAGTACCTATTTTATTTTTCGGCATGCAAAATAAACATAGTTGGCAGATGTTGAGCTTCTATTCATCCATTCTGAAATTAATGGATAAAAAAATAACAATGTATGGGGGTATGACACCAGATGGAAGAGCATCATATAATGTGTAAGTGAAAATTTCCTAAAAAAACAACTTTCTTATAAAAAATTTTAACCCTACTGCCTAAGTGGGAATATTTTTTTTCTTAAATAAAAAAGTTAGGGCACTTATTTTTACAACTCTTTGGGCTACAAAGATGTATTGGATGTGTCTTTTCTGTGAGGTGGAGTTCTAGGGAACCCCTAAAAAATAATATGATGTAAAGAGTAGAAATAAGCCATGGCAAAGTTGGTATCAATGATCTTGAGTTGGAGGATGTGAATGGAGCTTGTAAGTCCTATTTATTTAGTCTAGAAACCTTTCTTAGACAATTGCTTAACCCTGCCGCCTATTTAGGAATCCTTTATTTCTTAAATAAAAAATCTAGGACGCTAATTTTTACAACTCTTCAAGCTGCAGACATGTACACAATATGTATTCTGTGGGAGGTGGAGCTCCAAGCCACCCCTGACAAATAGTATGATATATAGAGTAGAAAGAAACCATAGAAAAGTTGGTATCAAGGATCATAGGCTGGTTACGCCTTAGCACCCTGGTTGGGATTGACAAGTCTGGAAACCGCTACTTCACCAGAACAGAGATTGTGGATGGAGCTTGTAAGTCTTATTTATTTGCTTGTTATATTAATTCTTAGGTGTAAGCATATTATTCGGATGAAATTAATGTATCGGGTTCGGAAAAAAATAGTACTTGTATGGGATTTATGAGAGATTAAAGTTTGAGCACACCCTTTGTTGAATTAATATATGTTAAATTACTTCAACTAGAAATTAATTGGCACAAGCGGAATATCAATGTTGAATTTGAATAGTCATGCTTTAGCTTCATTCTTGGATCAAAAAAAGAAATTTACCTATGTACATTGGATAGGGACCTAAAACAAGACTTCATTATAATTCCTTAGGATAAACTTAGCCTCCCAAAATGGTACCCTGATATCTTTCTATGCATGGGTAAAAACCACATTTTCTGATTTGGTTGTCAAATATTAGGGCTCAATACTTCACTCCATGCTTACTAGTCACCCATGTGTTCACCTTGGCTTGAGATGCCTACACCATCTCTATATGCACTTTTGATCATGATCTTCTAGCCACGTACAGTTTCACTCTTAGTGGTCATTCGAGTGACATGGGGAACTCTCCAATTCAATATCCCTGAAAGGATCTTGGACTGAATAATCTTAGAATTTAAATAGACTTTGTAGCATATCATTATCCTACTACACATAAGACACCCCTTGTGGAGGTAAAAATTTATTAACATTACTAATGAGATGATGTTGTAAGATTTAATTGAGGCCAAGTCTAACTTCACCTTGTAATCATTATTATTGCATTACTGGGTTTATATTAAAGAAAACCTAGTCAACACTCAATTATTTTATACCCAGACAATTAATGCTAACCTATTCATCATAGTGGGTCCATATCCTCTCATGAAGAAAGGGCCTTTGAGTTATGTATAAACTCATTTGTCGTTTGTAATATCATTTTGATCAATGATACAGATTCCTTATTCTTTAGGCTAAAGGCACATATCATGTGTTGGGATCTCTTTTGATGGTCAATCTGTCTCTTATGGATATGGGCATGATTCTATCTCTCTTTCTATCTCTCTCTCTCTTTCTCTCTCTGCGTTAATTTATCTGACACACTATTTAGGGGGTTATTTTAGTTAATTGTACGAGATGTAGGGTATGTAGGGCTTGTGGATCAAAGTTTTTCTGCTGGTTTCGTTTGATCCTCTCTTTTTTTTCTATGGATATCTAACATTGTATGGAGCAGTTGTGAGCTTATTTCATTTTACTTATAGAATTTTTGGCTAGAGGAATTAAATAAGGGTTATAGATCTAGGGTTTTTAGATTTGTTTCTTTGTTTAGGGTTTTATACGATTTTACCTATGGTATAAACCCAATGCAAAGGTTCACTTCAGTGGTGATTTATACTTTTTTTACTAGTAGCAATCAATTACGATTTGTTAAACATTTTTGGGGGATCATCCCTTATTTCTAGGTTTTCTCTAGCATTATTTTATTGCTGGTAATTTTGTTGACTAAAGCCAGTAGCTAGAGGGCACTAATATGAGCCCATCTTCACCAACTACTAGTGTTTCCTTCTGAGATGTTTTTGGTGGTAATTTTTTAAACACTAGAATGGTTATAATATATGTTAAAAAAATTTTGTAGTCGCACCATACAATATAATAATACAAACAAAAAAGGGCTTTCCATAAAGCCAATCTTTCAAAAAGTTTATAAAATTTTAAATTGTTTCTTATAAATTGGGTCATTGTAACATCCATAAAGGTATGGCATAGATTTCTACTAGTTTGGATCCTAAGAAGTGGGATTAGTATCAGATATACCTTACCAAACATAGATAAATCTAGAATCAGAAAATGCTCGCTATTGGCTTCTTTCTTCATATCTGTCAATAAATGAACTCCACATGTTTTATGTGTAAATCTCCTAGAGCTTGATGACTATTTTTTTCATATTTTGCAAATACTAGAGCAGACTATTTTATATCCTCGGGAAAACCCAAAAACTGAGAAATATGAGGCCTAAGACCAGTTGGTAAAGCATATCATACCTAGTTTCAAGCTTCGAATTTTCTTTTTACAAATTTTCACAATCTCCTGTATTTTTTCATGTTTGGAATGTTGATCAATGTCATTAGAAATTATATTATTCATATTTGATACAGGTACTTGATTTTTAATGAGGAGGCATTCATTATGCATCAAAGCATGATGTGAATCTGATGGCTCACATGAAATGCACCCACTTGAATGATTGTGCCCAACCATCCTCCAAAACCTCCAGGAATTGCATGAAATGAGCTTGAAAAGGTATAGTTCTAGGCTTGAAATCATTAAAAAATGGTGGATCCCAGATTTGGCACCAAGTTTTCCAAAACATAGGCATATAAAAAATATTTTTGACCCAACAAAATAGAAACTAAAGGGAGGGGTTTGGTCCCTGAAAGCCACTATCATCCTTGAACCCAACGCATTCCAGAATAATTGCACTTGCAATATCCAGAAATATTTTATGACATTTAAGAACCTTATACAATGCCATTATAAGTGATATATGAGAGAATAATCAAGAATTGTGGTTTCTTAATACCCATCATTTCTGATTGAATGCACTATGCCACCTTGTTTCTACTTGTGTTCTTCATTACAATTTGACATTTTCTATTGAACGGTAGCTAACATGGATTATTCTATGGGATATGTGATGAAGATATTATCCCCCCTTTTGTCTTTAAATTTTTCTCATCTAGATGATTTGAATAATTAGCCGATCGATCCACTTGGATATTTTGTGCCCTTAGCACATGAATATACTATCAACTGGAACCTCCTTGCTTCCTTTTGATTTCTGAACATGAGCCTTTTTAATTTCTTGTCCTTGGGGGTTTTAAAGTATTGCATATCCCTGATAACGATTGTTGAGTATTGTATAACCAAAATGTTAACCAAAATGTTCTTGATCCTCCTTAAGCCTCAAGTACAGAGGCATTGGCAAAGTGCCAATGTCTTAGCTTGATTATTAGTAGCTTCCCTAATCCTCACTCAAATTTAGTTTCATGATTTATTTTCGGATTGAAGATGATCCACTCCCACCATCTCCAGCCCTGTTTTTTGTGCCATTATTAGCCAAATAAGGCATTTGATGTTAAGAGCATTATATAATAACTGGGTGGGACTATTTTTGACAAATACAACCTATGATATAGGGCTAATTTTATGCATTTTATATATTTTATGGAAGAAGTTGATTTTTCATGGTGATTTTATAGCTGGAATAGGGTGTTTTGTGTATCTACTTGGACAAGATTGGACTCTAGAGTGCCCTGTATCAGGGTTTACTGCTATTTTATTTCAGGAAATTTTCTAGCAGTAAACCTATGTCTTTTAAGTTTTCACTAGTGGAATCATTTTTTTGTGATCGTGGAACAATGGCTTTATAACTTTTATGTTACTTATTTTGCAACAACTATATTAAGATTTTGGTTGGTGGCATCATATATTTTTTTTTACCAAGGAATTGGGGCTTCTGATCACCTTATTTTGCGGCTGATATGAAGATTCTTGCTAGTAGCATTGCTCTTTAGCTAGGGAACTAGGTTTTTTTGATCATCTATCTTCTAGGGTTTAAAAAATTTCTTTAGATAAGTTTTTCCTTAGGTCTTTCAGCAACTCGTTTGAAGAATTTATGAAGACTTCCTCTATGATGTTCCTCTACATTGTTCTTGGAACTGATATAATCTTTTTAGAGTGCAAATATGATGGTGTATTTTTCATATTGGGCCCCTACATGTTGCATGTTGCGATATTATCATTATTAACCCCACAATATTTGGAATTTTTATGTTCTAGGAGTAGGTGTTTTTACAATGGATGCATTACATTATTGTGATGGGAGGAATGATTCTTGACTCATGTCGACATATATGAGTCTATGACAACATATTTTGAGGCAGAACTAGATGCTTCCTACACCTATAGGTTGAGAGGATCTATCCCCACTAGTTTTTGATAGATAGTTTTTCCATGAAGAAGTATCAACCCATTACAATGGATTATGTTTTTCCACATTATGACGCTAGATATTTTTGGTTGTCAGCTCTATTTTCAAGGAATTTTTTTTTCCACATTATGATGCTAGCTATTTTTGGTTACCAACTCTATTTTCAAGGAAAAAATTAGCCACTCTTTTTACTTTTAGTCGATAAACATGTTTTAGTTCATCTTTCTTCCTTTCTTCTACTCAAGGCCACCTTTGTTAGGTTGTAAAATGCTGATGCAGGAAATAAATTGTTTTGGGGGGGGGTTTATATGACATATTCATTACATGGCCCATGGCCCATGCTTAGCATTAGGGGGTAAATTTGTTATGTAATACTCTCTCTTTAAGCCCTCCTATTCATATTAGGGGAATGTTGTGCATAAAACCAACTTGATTTATAGATAAGTCACTTTTGTGTGCTGCCCATGAACAACCTATATTGAGCTACATATTCACATAAACTCACTCTTAGTATTTGAGTTCTTTAGCTACTCACATTGAATTTTTACTATGATCAAACCATTCGACCTCCTGGTAAACACAATTTTGAAATGTCAATGATCAATTGTGTCTCACAAGCCTGCCACCAACTACAACAAAGAAATAAAATTATAATGGTGTCACGAGGAGGGATGCAACTGCCAAAGCTACAATAATGACTGACCATAAACTAACATATTTACAAAGATTATGTGGAGGCTTGTAGAAGCTACCCATGATACCTGAAAATAAGAGACCTTTACAAGTATCTCCTCCATATTTTATTAATCATGTTTTTGTAATGATATCATCATCATCAGTCTCCTCGTCATCACTGTCTGATTCATTTGAGGATGTTTCATATGAATCAGAATCAATTTCCCTTGAAGATTCCTTGTTCCTGTCTATAAAATCCTTATGAAAATCAACTTATGCTTTGTTATTCTTTGACGGGCTCCTCGTCGAGTACAACTATCAGTTATATCTTGAAAATCCAATGATCGACAAGTTGTTTGGCGATGCATGGAGAACCTCAAATTTGGTCTGAAAAACGATGTTAGAACATTTTTTTTTTTCTAGTTTCATGCCCAGATAATTCATAATGTCTTCTTGAACATGATCTGTAGCTGTACTAGAAAGTTCCATAATCATGACCCCATTTTGACACACAATGAACTTCATCAACAGCAAAAAGAGTAATACCCCGAATTTCTGCAAGCTTCTGTAATGAGAAATTACTCATAGAAGTGTCTATGGATAGACATAAATAATGTCATACATGCTTGTCATAGCTCTATCCTCAATGATTTTTTCAACCTTCCCTGAACCAAGGAAATAAGCATAAACTCAATTTCTTGCTAGCTTCAAACATTGATCATGCATAAGGGTGATTAATGGAGATAACACCACTACAACTTTCTGAGTCAATAATGCAGGAAGCTGGAAGCAAAAGGAATTTCCTAAGCTTGTTGCTGCAAGAACAAGGCAGTCTTGATGAAATGCCCATGCCTTCAAAGCCCCTTTCTGAAAGCACTTCAATTCTTTATAGCCAAAGAGTTGTTGTAAAAGAGTTTCTGCTTTTTGTTCCCAATCCAGTTTTGTGTCTTGTTAAGGATAAATTTATAAAATTCTACTACATAATTCATCCTAAAACAAGTGCAGTTGCCTTGTATAATTTTCGGCTACATAACTGGATGGTAAATTTTCACAATTGTCTATATATCTAGACTCATCATGCCTTCCAATGAGTTTGAATTTCTCTGTAATCAGAGATTCCTTTTTTGCATAAAAGCCACTCGAGATCCATGATTTTTCTTTTTCTTTTTGACATCACATTATTCTCTAGAATGACTTTTGGGAAGATTATTTTGGCCATTCTTCATAATATTCCAATCTCTCCTAGCAATAGCAAGATTTCCTGCAAAAATGAAAACTCTGTCATCACTTACTGACTGCCCAACAACTTCTACTGCTTCCAATGCAACCTTAAATTCAAAACCTGTAGAAATTAGTTCAGCAAGCATTGCATCCTTAGATAAAAGATTTGTCTATTCGATGTCACAATGTTGCAGGTTTTCCATATCTATGAATTTTTCATCTAATTACACTTCATGGGAAATGCATCACAAGTAGCTCCAAATATGGAATTGTGTAAAGCAAAGATTGATATTTTTGTAGTGCAAGAAATTTTGTCTCTGTTCACTTCATCTGACTTTGTTGTGCTTTTCGTCTTAGTTTCCTATCAATCGACATAAGAGATTTGGGGGTTTCAAGTCTTCAGGCCTCCATTATCACCAAGTATTGTGATCATTTGATATGTTTTCATGACATATGACTAATTATATTTACTCCGCATAAAATACACTGATGTTAATGGAGATTTTTATAGGCATTTACTAAAACAAAAAACTTATGATACTGTGCAGTTTTTCTACAGTCACAGGCCTCAAAATCTCAATGTCACACCATGAGTGTATTATTTTTTTCCAGGGAGAATCTCATGTGGAAATCCAAGGGATGCTTGCCCACATTTGTGGATGATATGCCTTTTGAACTTGTTGGCATAGACTTATGTGTTTAACATATGGGGATTATGTTTTGAGCTTCAGAGCCAAATGACCTACCGTTGGAATGGCCCATTTTAGGAATTTTGAGCATTGTCAAGGGAGTGGAGGCTTAATGCTTTATCTTTCTTCATCTTTGCAGAATCATGTGATTGTTTCTAGTTTGGATTCGATAGGCATGTGTGTTTGGGTCATGCCTTGATTTATGACCATGTGATACATTTTTGTTGTGTACGCCCTTGTCCTTAGCTTTGAGCAGGGATAATTGTGTAATTGGATGACCTATTATTTGTTGAAAACTTAATGTATCTTTAGGGGGACCTGATAACATTTGAGTGCAAAGGATATAGGTTTGGAGGCAGGGTTTGGTATATGGACATCATATTTTGTACATCTATAACAACGATGTCCCTTTTTCTATATTTTCTCATTTTTCTTTGACAAATAGCCAAAGTGTTGCGCAAGATGCTTGTTACATGATTATCCTTTGTAGGGTCACTAGTGGGAAAAATGATATTTTGGTTCAGGATATTATGAGAGATTATTTATGTGATTCCTTTACTTCAATTCAAAATGGAAATTCCTCAAGATTTGATGGTTTTCCTTATCAAGTCTATAAGTTCATGCTGGACTTTATTGGGGATCATATTTATTGTCTAGATGTAGAAAGTTTTTTCTTCTATCTTCCTCTTTGAGTTTCTCAAGTCTCAAATATGGCTTGATGAAGCCTATTATTAGGAATGTAATGGGAGACTTTATAGGTGGTTGGAAACTTATTACTTTGCTTACCATCTCTTACAAAATTGTGATAAATGTTGTGGCTTTGAGGATCTGATCAGTTGCCAAGTATGTAGTGCAACTGAAGCAGACTGGGTTTGTCCAGGGGGGATTCATCCTTGATATTGTGGTTCGAGCATGGGAGGCAATGGAGTGGGACAGAGATATAGGGCAACAATGCCTTAAGTTGAAGGTTCAATTTAAAAATCCTATGATTTAGTTGATTTTTATTTCATCTTTACGATAGGTTGATGTGCTTAGGTTCTTATTCGCGGTGTGTGGGTATAATGAGTGATATTTTCACTAATGCCTTGGCCTTATTTTTTGTCATGAAGCCTTATCCATGTGGATAATGTAACATTAGTTGACTCAATAGGGCCATCCTGTGATGATTTTCTATATTTATGGACTGTTGATGCCTTGGGTTACTTGTTGGAGGAAACTTTCATTGTTAGGTATATCAGTATTATTTTGCTTTTAAATGGTTCAAAGAGGTTAATAACTATTTTGAAGATGACTCTTTCTTGGACACCTTTTGTGGTGTCTTTAGTGCCATTTTTGGTCCTCACAACTTATTTTTGGCTTTTTGGGTTGGATTTGTCTCTGGACTGGACTCCTAATACATGGTTTATATTCTTCATGGAGGGATTTTCAGATTTGATATTCTTTTTGGGACTGGGTTATCACCTGTGGACTCATGAGATGCATAAACTTATATATTTTCTTTAATTTATCAAAAATATGCATTTTATTCATGTTATTTTCTTATATGTGACATCAAAAAGACTTGATTTGTTCCCAGCCTAGGAATTGAGCACAAATTAAATATATGTTACCAGGTTTTCAAATGGAAGCTTGTGAATCTTCTTGTCTAGTTTCTTTAATACAAATTGCATAGATTGTTGACTTAAATAATTTATTTTCTTGTTTCTAGGGAAATGAGGTTTTGGAAGATCTATTTCAAGACTAGATGATGTCAATATTGGTACGAGCCTCATAAAAATTTCAGATATTCTACATGTTAGATTACATTTGTGATCCAACATATGGTAGAAAAAAACTTGAATTGTTCAAGGTTTTAGACTCCTTGAAGCCATGAAAATGAATGCAATTGAGATTGAAATGGAGGGAGTATATGGTGTCACATGGGAACATATTAAGCTAAAATTCTAAATTCTCTTCAATATTGAAAACTAATAACTCCATGGTCTATTGTTTAAGGTGAAAGTTTAGGCTGCCATATTTGGTGCTGGAATTTTTGGACCTACATGAATGTTGGTAGGGAATATGTTTTTGGTGTTAATGGAGGAATCAACAATGTTCATCCAAATTTCAAATGCCATTTAAATGGCTTTGATTTCTGTGTAAGATGAGAAAAACCTTTTCAAAAGAAATGGAGGCACTAAAAAGTAGGTTTCCTTCACACATTTATAATTTATGGCCTTCGTTTTGGTACATAATAATGTCAATTAAAAGTCAATTTATGTTCACTTTGTAATTCATAAAATTGGGTCGTTGTAAGAGAAGTCATTGTGAGATGCCACTTATTGTTGCAAAATGACTTTTTAGGTGTATACTCATCTGACTTCTAAAATTTCAACCCAATTGACATAGCGAACGAGATCTTACAAGAGATATTCCATTATCATGGCTTGTAAGTGGAATGGTGATCAATTTTCAAAACTATAAATAATTTTCAGGTTATAGAGGTTTATGATTTGACGATACCAAGAGTTGGTCCGTGCAAGGAATTTTTAACTCTTAGCTTGACTTGGGTGAACAATATATAAAATTAATAAAATGATTGTGACTTGTGAGGTTGCTATCAATTTCCATTTTACACTGAGCACATTGATCAAGTAAACAAGTAGAAAGTTTTTTAAACTATCAGTATGCAATAGTTTTTAATGACTTGCATGGAGAATATAAGCAATGCATTTATTAAATGTGATGAACAATGCATAGGTGCTGAATTGAAACAGTGGAAATTGTCTTGGTGAGAGTGATGTTTTTTCAATTTTCTTTTGTTACATACAAACACTTAGGAAATCTTGAGTTGTATAGAAAGCTACATTTTCAAATGAATAGTAATTTTTCCCTATAATAAATATTTATTGTCATCTCATAGGAAATTAATGACTTCCTGCACATATAGGCTACTAATGATATTGCAATCATTTTTTACTTTTGATATACTTTAGCACCATGTTTTTCATAACTTGTGCTTTAATACATACATTTATTGAAGCTTTCTTTACCCACAATCAAATTAATATTTCCACTTAGAACCAAACTATTACAAAATCTTGCTACAATATGTTAATTCATTATTACCATCTTGTTTAGTATGTTACTTCTGTAGCTAGGGTTTTGCAAATATGTTGTAAGGAATGCAAATGAACCATTGCTAAAATGCATTAAGGAGTTGCATTGTTTAGAAAAACTGAAACATACATGGTTTTTATTTTACTGTTGCAAGATTTTAATTTCATCTCACAGATTCAACGTTATAGATTAGAATAGGATGTCACTATTTGAATACTATACCTTGTGGTTTCCATGTGGTATAAAATAATTCAGAAAGCCTTTGAGGAAGGTGATGAATGTGGGTTGAAGTTAGTTCAAGCTAACTTGAGGCCCTTGACATTGCAAAGGACAAAAGAAAATATTGCAAAGAGGGAAGGTAGGAATGTATAATTGGGCTTTCATCTAGATTTTGAGGTCGAGTCCCTTTGAGTGATTTATAATATTTGTTCATGAATATTCATACCGATTCTTGTTCTTCCTCCTACTGATGTACAAGTTATTGAGTGTGAGTTTACTAAATCTAAGAACGAATTTTATACAGCTTTGTATAGAAGATCTAAGGCAAGCACTTCTCTGATCCATGGAAAGGAAATATAATAATATTTTTGATTCATTTTTTTGTTGTGATTTTGGTTTGAATTAAAAAATATATGGTGTTTATTTCTATTTATAGGTCCAGTTTGATTAGTTTGTTGAACAAGGAAAAGTTATTCACAATTATGAATTTATTATGGAATTTATTTTGAGTTTGTGCCAATTGTGAATGCCCTTTTCTTGTCATGAGATAAGTTATACTTTATAATGTCCTTTGTAAAATTATTTTGATTGAAAAACATTATGTTGAGTCCCCTAATGATCAAGAGTTCTTTTAATTGTGACTTTATGAGCAGTTATATGTTAGAATTTGTTCTAATTCGAATACAATGGGGTGATGAACAATGATAACAACTGGGGTGATACAAAATAGTGTTGTAATTCAAATAAGATGGCATGTAATTTGTTCCAATTGCTACTTTATCAACAACTGGGGTGATACACAATAGTCATCTGATATGTATAAGATGGCAAGGTGTTTTCTTCTAAGAAGCCAAATGTGTGTTAATGGAGATTCTAGTTTCATACCTTCAAAAGCTTACATTGAAGAAGTGGTCAAAGAAATTAGTAACGGTGAAATAAGAGGGTGCCCAATTTGTCTCAAATGAGTTGACGATGGCTTGTTATGTGCATCATATGTGTCTTCAGTGCCTACAAGAAAGCTAGTGTAGCTCTTTGGGTGGTAGTTGTATTGATTGTGCTAATTCTAGTTAATTTTCTTTGTATGGCTAGATTAATTTGTTTGTATATTATTGTTTATTATTATTTTTTTGTGCAAGTCAAGCTAGAAGGGTGTCATAGTGAGCTAACTCCATTGAGATATTTTTTTATTAAGTTAAAATTAGGGGCTTGCATGATTATATGTGTTACAAGGATTATGCCATTATGTGTTGAGCATTTCTCAAAAATCAATGCCTATATATACAATTTCAAGGACTGCCACAACTCCTCACATCATTCTTTAAAGGGTGCTAGCTTAGTGGAAGAGCACCTGCCATGCAGGAGGTTGGTGGTTTGATTCCACTGTACCCTAATATGAATTATTCAATGATATTGTAGTTTTTATTAATTAAATAGTTAAATATATTGATTTATTTTAATGGTTAGATATTTTTCTGGATTCATTGTTTTATATTGTCTCTAGAGAGATATATTGTCTTTATAGAGAATTTTTTTAGACAATAATTTGAGACACCTGCTTAAAGACAATATTGAAGACAATACAAAAGTTTATTTCTGTCTCAAGTTAAGACAATTTACCAAAAAATTGTCTTAAAACCCCCCTTTGTGTTGTAGTGCTACTATTGTCTATAGAGAGACAAAAAAGAAATTGTCTCTGAAGAGACAAAAAAGAAATTGTATCTAGAGAGACAAAAGTGTTGTGTTATATATTGTCTTTATAGAGACAATATTTTAAGACGATTTAATTTTAAGACAATTTAATTTGAGACACCTGCTTAAAGATAATATTTAAGACAATACACAAGTCTTATTTTGTCTCAATTTAAGACAATTTACCCAAAAAAATTCTTAAATATTGTCTTAACCCCCCGCCCTTTGTGTTGTAGTGAAAACACGTCTCAAGGGTATCCCAAGCCTCCGTCGTTGTCTTGGCATCTGAAATTAAGGGAGGAATGCTGACATCCATTGATTATTTTATGCATTATAATGCAAAGGTGTCCTTTTTCCTCTTCACTCCAATATCTAAAAATATTTCAAACATCTCCTGTTGTCGCTTTAGCCTCTTGGCTTTTCCCATTTGTTGAGTGTTAGCTAACTACGACTCAAAAAATAATACAAAATGTAGACATGATGTTACTGCTTGGCTTCAACAAACATATGAGGCTACATATGCTAATCAAATACCTTGCTTTAAAAAATTTATTTACTAAGACAACACTTTTACAAAAACTTTCACAAAATATCACAATGTCTAGTGCCAATTTGAACATACCCCTTTTCTAAATCTCTTTTTTCAAGTAAAATGCAATGCCCAAAATCAATTTAAGAAGCCCTTTATGTTTATGACAAATTTAATTTTTCTTGTTTTATAAATAAAAACTTAGAAAAAAAACTTTGTATTCACTCTCCAAATAATTTCAAACAAATCCCTTTTTTAAAATGGGCTCTTCCCTTTTATGAATTGGCTTCTTTTTAAAAATAAATTTTATGAATCGACTTCTTTTTTTAAATAAATTTTTTGAATTTACTTTATAACGAAACTTTTCATTCCATTAAAAACAAAACAACTTTGAATACGGAATGTTGAATTTAAAAATACCTTCATGAATCATTTTTTTGGCAAGTTGAATGCTTTGAATGCTTTTTCAAAGTATGTAATAAGTGATACCTTCATGCATGCTTCAAAAATCAAAAATCACTTTAATCAGACAAAAATCACCTTAATGCAGGTGCTTTAGCCTAGAACCGCATGAGTAAGGAAATGACATAAGTGACCGGAACTAACGTGTGTATTTTCTTTAGACTAGTGCATTCGTAACGCTCTCATTGGTATGGATTCCAGTGTTAGTAATGCATGGACTAACACACCTTTAATAAACTGGGCTGACCCAGATGCGGGTGAACGTTAAGTTTTATACGGTGGCTGGCCTCGAGAGCAACACCTGGCCAGGCCACCTGCCCACTTTTGAGTGTGGTACCATAGCCTTAAAGGCCCTCGGGGTGAAGCATTCCACATTCATCACTCACTCACTTTATCTTTACTCTGTAACCTGTTCGACGATGTCTTCAATGGAGACAAGTCCCATCTCTAGCAATGCTAATTATCCTCAGCATTCCCTAGTTTTGTCCTTCAACCAGTCTCGGCTATTGAGCTCCATCTTTGTCTTTGACTTGCCTTCCAGTCTACCAGAGCAGCTGAACCTCCTTTAGCTCAGTGAGCCATTCGTCCTCCTGCTATTCATTCTCTGTCTTCGCCTGAGCCTTCCCATGGCTTTCGCCTCCACCCGAGTCTGGTCGTTGTGTCCATCTGAAGCACTCTCCTCCCTACCCTCCGCATTTTCCCTTTGGTCAGCCCTCTTTGTCTTCTAACTCGGCCTCCCTATCTTCTCACTCGGCCTCTTTGTCTCCTAGTTCGGCCTCTCGACATTCCTTCTCGGCCTTTAGCCTCAGCATGACGCTTCGACATCGCATGAGGTGTAGAAGGGGTGGTGGTGGCAGGGGTGTTGGCTCTCGACCGCCCCTATCCATCCATGATACCTGCAGCTTCCAACCTCCAGCAAGCAATGAAGCTCAATTCCACTTCGATAGTGCCATGGATAGACCAAGAATTAATGCTACCATTTCTGTTGTGTTTCAGGAGGAGCAGCGCAGAGATTTCGCTTCAGGTTCTAGAAAGCGTAGGGGGAAGTCTACCATTTCTGTTAAGCCTCCACAGGACACCAGAAAAACTGTAACCCTCCCATTCAAATCAAACTCGCAGAACTCCATTAGCAAGGGCACTAGCAGCGGAAGAGCTGTGCATGTGGACAAGAAATTGAAGGAAAATAAATCTTCTTCCTCTTCTGAGAACTCTGCTCAGCATTCCGAGGGAGGTGAAGATGATTTGGAGGATAACTACAGATGTCCAATTGTGGAAGTGGCTCCTCCTCCACACACCGACAGCTAGCCTGATGATAGGTATTCTTCCTCTTTTTTGGACTTTTGTCATGATTTGATGCATGTCAGGACACGTTAATTGTAAACATTGTGGTAGCATTTGTTTTTTATATAAACACTGTTTTCTAGGATAATTTATGATTTCTGGTTTCCCGGTTATGGGAGACATATTTAGGGCCAGTTTCCCGGTTATGGGCGGCCTCTCTTATGTTTTTTTGACTAAGACTCCCTCCAGAGTTGGTTAGCTCGGCAACCCCGAAGGCGAGTGTCGCTTTGTACACTAATTTTTATATCAATAGATTAAACCAACTTAGAAAAAAAAATTAATCTGGGCATATGGTATAACACTCTGGCTGCATTTCCTGGAGTGCATTATGCTAAATTCTTTTTTTTTTAAATAAAAACATATTTTGAGCTGACCTTTCTTCAATTTGTTTCACGCACGCCTTCATTGGATTCACCATGGTAGTTGAATTCTTTATTCAATGTTGCTTCTTCACACAAGGCTTCCTTAAACATTTGATACTCTTTCAAAGAGTCTTATGTAGGCTCGCCTCTCCTCTATGCTGCTCCAACTTGGCTCTTGTTGCTGCTCTCTCCATGAGTCTTATGCAAACTAGCTTCGATACAATGACAAGAATTGAAAACTATAAAGAAGAGGAGCAGATGTTAGTGATGAAAATATGGATACATAGACAAAGATAGAGATAAATATTGAGGAAAAAATATAGATAAATGTTGGAAATTAATTCCAACTGCAAACCTGAGCAGCAGGACAACAAGCTTTAATTTTTTATTTGACGAGAGCAGCAAAGTATTGATCTATTTTTACACTCAATCGTGCATTAAATTTCTGGGTTTTAATCCCTGCATCAGCAGCCTAGCTGCAGCCATCTCCCGATCAATCAAATCTTGGTCTGCACCACGTTACCTCCCACTATAACATTATTCACCTAACTTCATTAAAAAGGTGCGATAGGACAAAATTTGAATTTTTAATTTTAAAGTTTCAGGTCATATAGTTTTATATTATATGTAATAGATAGTAGCAGTAGTATGTAGGAAGAGTAGAGACTGTGTGTTAAACAGTGAAGATAGAGAGAGCAGAAAACAGAGAAAGCTTGAAGTGTTGTGTTTTGTAGCAGCAAAGAAAACTCTGTGTGTTTCCGCAACTGAATCTGTGTGTTGTTGCAGTTGAAACTCTATGTTGCCACAAAAGAACACTTTGTGTGTAGAAGCAACTGATGCTGTGTGAGTAGCAGCAAATAAGACTGGGTGTTGCTGCAAAAGAAACTGTGTGTAGCAGCAACAAAATACTTTGTGTCACCACAACAAAAACCGGGTGTAGCAACAACAGAGAGTGGGTGTAGCAGCAGCAGGAAACTATGTGAAGGCAACAAATGAAAAGCACAGTGAGAAGTATTCTTGATTGAATCCAGAACTGTAGTTTTGATGAAATATTTTTTTTTGTAATAGTCATTTTTTATGCTTAATTAAATATAGTTTTACTCCATCTCTCTGTCCACATTGATTTTATTATTAAATCTGTGTTAGAAAAAAAGGAATTTTTGTTTCCTCTCTATTGTTCCGGAATAACTAGAAATTCCAACACGTTATCAGAGATTATTTGTTAAGAAATTAATCTGAAATTTCCAACAAGTGGCATCAGAGCTAGTCAAAGATCTTTGCATTTTCCAAAGAAGCTGAAGGAAGGAAGAAGGATTTTGTTGAAGTTTTCTCTAGCAGTGTGAAGGTTCAGCTAAACATATTTACAAACAAAGATTTTATTGTTTGCTTGAAGATTACAGTCCAAGGAACTGTAAGATATTTTTTTTAGAAGCACAGTCAAGTTTCTTAAATTTTGTTGAAATTCAACATAACTTTCTTAAATAAAAATGAAATTTTCCATTTAAGTCAAATTTTTCAAAAGTCCTATTTTTGGAGGTCATTGGGTGATTTCAAACCTCAGTAACTTTCACATACGACATTTGATTTGAGTCCCATTCACGGCGCCAGAATTACAGTGATGAGGCCTTTCCGATAATTCATATTGCAACCATTTCTGAGCAGTTCCATTTTTGAGCATTTATTCAACTTGGACATGATTTCCTGATCACACCTCCCCAATGGGAAGCTTTTGGACCCCTAAAGCTCTCTCAATTATAGAAACTAAAGATGAGGAGACTGATTCTCCACTCATGCAACCTTGAACCACTAAAATCTTCCTGACTTCATCAAATTGAGCTTCTCATAAAAAGATAAATTCTTCCTTGAATTTGTCGACCAATTGTTGCTAACCTTGACTGTGTCATGATGCAAATATTTGGAATTTGCTGAACAACAACTAAAATTTCAATAAATAATACTTTTCATACAATGTTATACCCTAAAAGGAACCTGGAAATAAGATTCACCTTGCCAACTGTCCTTATGGCAAATTTTTGCCGAATGAGCCATGTACTTGTGTCGATTTCTGACCAATTTTTCTCGCCATACCAACCTGCCATTCTGAAACCAACATTGATCCATGTTGAACTTTGTGTCCTCTTTTCTTGCATTTTTTTCCCCTTCTTGGATTCTTGCACCACTTTGCACCGACACTTTTTTCTCTGCACCGATCAACACCAAAGACACCTTGTGCAACATCTTGTCATATTCTTCCAAAGACGACCTGCTTTCAGACTGAAACATATCATCATTTACATCATCAATAACATGAAAAGGATTATGTACAAAATATTTTTGTTTAATCATCAACAAAGTGAAATTTTGACTTGCATTGACAAGCCTTTTCAATTGCCCTGCATTCACTAAAGAAGATTCTAGCTTATTCCGATATGATCTCACAATAAACTCCTTGCCATCCTTGAATAGGTTATACTTGTTCTCATGGCGATGGAAGATCGCTTTTTTGTCATATAAGTATGGACTACCCAACACCACACCTGTAATGTCAAGCGATGCCACATCTAATTCAACCATGTCAACATAATGAGCTGTTATGGCGAAGTGCAACATGCACTTCCTTGAGACTTGTAAATTAGCATCCTTGCAAATCCAACCAAGTGGATATGGCTTTGGATGTGGAATGGTCTCAAGTTTCAGCTTCTTGATATTTTGAGATGAGATTCACTTGTGACCCACTGTTAAATAGTGTGTCTATATTTGTGTGTTTTGAAATTATCCTCACATGAAACAACTCTATCCTCCTCTCTTCATTTGGAGCTTCTATGTGACAGTTTAAAGTGCTAGAACTGGGATTTGTTCCATTTACAATCTATTTCCCCTTTATGTTCTTTAGTGCCATGGCTATGCTTTTAGTTTCATCTCATGATTCAGACCCTAAGTCCTGTTCAGCTATAGCAACTGCTTTTCCCTTTTCTTTGGCCTTATCCTTGGTTTTAAAATTTTCTGGCTTCAATTCTAGATGAAGTTTCCAGAGATTGTCTTCATCGTGGTTTGTTTTGGAATAGTTTTTACAAAAGAATTTTTCTTTTTCTTTCCTAGAGTTTTCATTTCTTTTTCTACCTTTGCCTTTAAATTCACTACCCTCATTCCCATCAAAAGATTCTTTCCCTCTAGCCTCGAAATGTGTGGCTTTTACACAAACCTCGTCTAGACTAGTAGGATTGAACATAAGGATAGTATGTATATGATAGCTGTGTAAACCACCTATATATTTCAGCAAAGTCTCTTGGCTATGCAAATAAATTCCAAGTAATAAAGCCCTTCGTCCAAACTCTTGAGTGTAATCTTGAACATTTTGTCCCTTAAGTTGTCTAAAACTTTTCCAATTCATGATAGCCTTTTGTAAATGATTTAATGGATAAAATTTCCGCTTAATTGTGGAAATAAATTTAGCCCATGATAAAGTGATCTTACCATTTTTTTTAATTTCATCCTTGTTGTTGGCTTCCCACCATACCAGTGATGCTCCTTCCATTATCAAAGAGGCTAAATGAATCTTTGTGTCGTCTTCATGAAGGTTTTGTATCCTCAAATAAAATTTCAACTGTCTTATCCAATTGTCAAGTTTCTCTGCATTGACCTCACTATTAAACATAGGAAACTCAAATTTAACATCAAGATTTAAAAATGGAATTTTACTAGAGGTTTTAGACTTGTGAGATTGATTCACCGAAGTAGAGGATGACGATGTAGAGGAAGAGGATGAACATGGGGATGGTGGATCACCATTACCTCCATGTCCTTTCTTTGACTTGTCATCACTTTTCATTCCTCCTGTAGAACCCTCTCCTTCTTTCTGGTGTCTGGACCCTTCTCCTACAAGCCTGTAATTCCTTTCTTGGTAGAGTATCCTCACTATCTCTGTCATGTCTAGGAAAGCCTTTCGGAACACCCGTTCCTCTTCTTTGGGATCAATATCTTCAGGAGATTCTCCTTCTCTTGAAGACATGCTTGAGGATTCTTCTATGGCTCTTGGATGTGGTTCTCTGGCCCTTCGTGGTTGAGGATTACTTTGTGCACTAACCAAGTGTCCTTCCCCTCTCTTGAGTTTAAGCCTAGTAAGCATAAAAACTTACAAACAATCAACTATATTTTTGCACCAAAACAAATGCAGAGTAAAAATATAGCTCTTGATGCTCAAAACATGGCTCTGATACCATCTGATCTGAAAATGGAACTATTTGTAATGCTACGCAAAGTATCCATTTCCATATAATTTAGTGTGAAAAGTATTCTCCATGACTGGAAAGTTAAACAAAGTATTTTTGGTAATGTTTTTTAGTTTTATGTGTCAGGATATGTTATTTAAATTTACTGTTTCATATATCACAGCAGAAATACACAGCAAGTAAACTTCACCATATCATAACATAGAAAAATGATGAGGCAATTCACCCCTCCTGGGCTACATCTGTCGGTCCAAGGCTCCCCAATGGTATGTCCTTGCTCTATTGAATTGCTCAAAATCATTACATAGTGAAAAATATGCCTAAACAGGAAAAACAAGTTCTGAATTTGAATTCAGAAGACAGAAATAAGCTAAAAATGGCTTTTGTTTCACCTCAAACAGTGAAGTACAACCCAATACAACTCCATCTCCCTGATGGCCCTAGTAGCTCTTTCCTCTTGGATGAAGCAAAAATGGCTGAAGAACACCTCTGTTCGCTCTGCAACCTGTCCCAAACACTCTAGAATACTGAAGAAACCCAAAATTGACTAAAATTTATCTTGTTTTGTCGAAAATTGAGAAATTTATGACCGAAACATATTTATGCCCAGTGTCACTAGAAAACCTCCAAAACTGGAGGAACTCTAGTTAACTCCACCAAAAAAAGGTGGACAGATAGAGTTGGTAGAACCGCGCGCTATTTTAGGGGCAACATTTAATGTTAACTTCCAGTCGTGTTAGCGCGTTCACATGTGAATAGTCCAGAAAACTTTTTGCTGGCGGATAAGTTTAAGAACCTGCGCCCTCGGTCACAGGTAAGGGTCACATGGTTAAAGGGCTAACACAAAGGTGCTTAGGCCTATTTGTTCTGCCGATTGAAATTTTTTAGGCCACGGTTCTCCGTAGGTGTTCATATGGCGATGGGCTTAAGCCCTGTGCACTCAAACTAAACCTCTTCCCATTGAACTCTCTATGAACTGACTGCATTTACATGTTGCCCGACTCTGCGTTTGCCAAGGACCCAACTTGCCCTCCGTTCATGTTCTGGCCTGTCGTGTAATGGTCGGGTCGACCCTGCCCAAGGAGTCGGGTCGAGGGTTCGACCCCCTTGCCCACCAAAATTTTTGCAGCACCTTTTAACCAATGGCTTGGGGCCACATGGTAGCCTCCAGGAAGGCCATGTGGCACCCTATGATAGGCCTATAAAAACTTTAAATAAAAATGAAAATTTTCATTTAATTTTTTTTTCAAAATTTGACAAAATCATAGTCAAATTTTTTGTTTTTGAAGGTCATTGGGTGATTTCAAACCTCAATAACTTTCACACACGACATCGGATTGGAGTCTCGTTTGTGGCACCATAATCGCAACGACGAGACCTTTCCGGTTATTTAGATTGAAACAATTTCCGAGCAGTTCCATTTTTAAGCATTTTTTCAACTTGGACATGATCTCTTGATCATTGGAGGGGTAGCAATCAAAGTCAGAATCAAAGCCAAGGCAGCAACCCAAAAAGTGGACAAAATCAAGCACATGGACAAAGGTATGATAAATCCAAAGTCCAATGTCATTAATATAAAAAGTATGGGCACTATGCCAATGAATGTAGGAAGAAACATAATGACATGGGTAATAGACCCAGTGCTAATTTCACTAAGGAAAATATCAGTCAAGAAATTTATTTTTAGCATATAATATGGCTGAAGAGAAAAGTAAAGATATATGGTTTCTAGATTCAGGATGTAGCATCCATATGACTGGAAACATTTATATGTTTTCCATCTTAGATGAAAATGTAAAGTCTCAAGTAACATTGGGGGCAGATAGTAAAGTCACTGTCATGGGAAAAGGTAGAGTGTGTTTTTTTACAAAGAAAGGAGATAGGAAAACCATATCAGATGTTTACTATGTTCCTGGTATGAAGTGTAACATTTTTAGCATTGGACAACTCATTCAAAAATGATACAGTGTATTCTTTGAAGATGATGTATGCACCATCATGGATATCCAATAAACCACCAAGAAAGTAATGCATTGCACAAGTAAAGATGACAATAACCATAATGTTTCATCTCAAGATGAGAGAAAATTTGAATAAAGGAGCTGCAATGGTAGCAGTGACACAAGAGACATTCCAAAGAGAAGAAAAGGATGAAAACTAGTTATGGCATTTGAGATTTGGATATCTTAACTTTGGAGGTCTGAATTTGTTTCATAGGAAAAGTATGGTAAAGGTATTACAATTGATTGAAAAGTCATACAGCCTTTGTGAAGGCTACATCTTGGGCAAAAAAAACAGAGAAAGCTTTCCATCGGGAAAGATCACAAGGGCAAAGTCACCCTTAGAAATATTCAATTCTCGTTTGTGTGGACCAATGCAAACACCATCATTAGCAGGCAACCACTATATTCTGACCTTTATTGATGATTACACAAGAAAAACATGGATTTATTTCTTAAAGATGAAGAGTGAAGTATTTGAGAAATTGTGCCACTTTAAAGCTCTTGTAGAGAATCGAGGTGGGCAACACATTAAAGTCTTAAGAATTGACAGAGGAGGAGAATATATCTCCAAATAATTTCTATGTTTTTGCAGAGAAAATGGGATACACAAGCAATTTACAGCAAGGTATACACCACAGCAAAATGGAGTTGCTGAAAGAAAAAATAGAACCATCATGGATATGGTAAGAAGTATGCTGAAGGAAAAACATTTGCTAAATGAATATTAGGTTGAAGCTTTACATTGTGCAGCATATATCTTGAATAGATACCCAACAAAGGGTGTTATAAACAGAGTTCCGGAAGAAGCATGGAGTGGCATGAAATAATTTGTCACCCACATGAGAGTTTTCAGTTCTGTGTCTTATGCACACATTCCAGATCAGTTGAGAAAGAAGTTGGTCAGTAAGGGGGAGAAGCGCATATTTGTTGGATAAAGTGAAGAATCCAAGGCATACAGATTGTATAACCCATCCACCAAGAAATTTATGATAAGCAGAGATGTGCAGTTTATTGAGGAAGAAGCTTGGGATGGAAGCATTGAGAAAACAGTGAATGTAAAATGTTGTTTGTCTCATGATGAAGATAAGGAAGAAATGGTTGAAAGAAACTCCTCATTAGCAGCACCACCTCCACCACCACAAGTACATCAAGGAACACCATAAGCAAGTATGAGAACACCCTTAAGAAGTGATGACAATGCCTCTCCAAGCACATCCCAAGGAGCAGATTTGAGTGCTTCTACAAGCACAAGTTCAATAAGTGAAAGAAGAACATGATTCAGAAGTATGAATGAGATTTATGATCAAGAGGCAGGAAATGAAGGTATGAATTCTTTATTTGCATTGTATTTTCATGTATAAGATCCTATTCATTTTGAAGAAGTTGTAAAAGATAAGAAATTGATAGATGATATGGATGAAGAGATGAATTCCATAGAGAAAAATAAGACAAGGGAATTATTTGATCTCCCAAAAGGCAAGGAAGTAATTGGAGTAAAATGGGTTTATAAAACCAAAAGTAATGTTGAAGGTAAGATTTAAAGGCACAAAGGCAAACTTGTTGTCAAAGGCTACAAGCAGCAACAAGGTAGAGATTATGAGGAAACTTTTACACTAGTTGCAAGAATGGAAACAGTAGGAGCAATGTTGTCCATAGCAGCACAACACAAGTGGAAATTTTACCAAATGGATGTGAAAATAGCATTTCTAAATGGAGTATTGATGGAAGAGGTATATGTTGAAAAAAATCTGGGATATGAGAAAGAATGCCAAGAGCACAAGGTATGAAAATTGAAGAAAGATCTGTATGGGCTGAAATAAGCACCAAGAGCATGGTACAGTAGGATAGATGCCTATCTACTGAAAAATGGGTTTGAGAAATGTGAAGGAGAACCCACACTATAAATTAAATAAAAATATGGTAAGATGCTCATTTTTTTTTTGTATGTTGATGATTTGATATTCATAGGTAATGATGCGTACCTCATTCCGAAATTTAAAACAGTCATGAAGGATGAATTTGAGATGACTGATATGGGATTGCTGAGATAATTCTTAGGAATAGAAGTAGATAAAACTGAAAATAAATGTTTTATTTCTCAAGCAAAGTATGTTAAAGAAGTTTTGGAAAGATTTAACATGCAGGATTGCAAAGCAGCAATTACTCCCACAGTGATGGGATTGAAACTGAACAAGGAAGACAACGACAAGGATTTTGATCCAAGTTTGTACAAGAGCATAGTTGGAAGCCTTATGTATTTAACTACAACTAGGCTATATATTATGCATGCTATGAGTTTAATTTTCAGATTTATGGAAAGGCCAAAGGAGGCACATTGGCAAGCAACAAAAATAATTCTGAGATATGTGAAAGGAACAAAGAGGTGTGGTATTTAATACAGTATTTCATAAAATTTTTGAATTAATTGTATATACTGACATTGATTGGGTTGGAAGTATAGATGACAGGAAAAGCACCTCTGGATATGTTTTTCATATGGGATTAGGAGCCATTTCATGGGCTTCTAAGAAACATCCAATTGTGGCTTTATCAACAACGGAGACAGAGTATGTGGAAGCTACAGAAGCAACATGTCATGTAGTATGGATGAGAATAATGTTGAGAAGTCTGTGTCATGAACAAGTAAAATGCACAAAAAATTATTGTGATAATATCTCAGCTATAGCTTTATCCAAGAATTCAGTGTTTCATCAGAGGAAGAAACACATTGATGCAAAGTATCACTACATCATAGAATCAGTGAGAAATGGAGAAATTGTTTTGCAGCACTATAGAATAGAAGCGCAATTTGTTGATATTTTAACAAAACCATTGGGGAAGAGAAGTTTTAATTATCTTAGAGAATTTATGAGAATTTAAGATAGCAACAATTGTAATTAAGGGGGAATGTTGGAAACTAATTCCAACTACAAACCTAAGCAGCACGACAACAAGCTTTAATTTTTGATTTGAGGGGAACGATAAAGTCTTGATCTATTTTTACACTCAACCATGCATTAAATTTATGGGTTTGAATCCCTTCATCAGTAGCCTAGCCGCAACCATATCCTGATCCATCAAATCTTGGTTTGCACCACGTTACCTCCCACCGTAACATTATTCACCTAACTACATTAAAAAGGCGTGATAGAAAAAAATTTGGATTTTGAATTTTAAAGTTTTAGGTCATATAGTTTTATATTATATCTAATAGACAGCAGTAGTAGTATGTATGAAGAGTAGAGACTGTGTGTTAAATAGTAAAGAAAGAGACAGCAGAAAACAGAGAAATCTTGAAGCATTGTGTTTTGTAGCTGCAAAGAAAAATATGTGTGTTGCCGCAATTGAATTTGCGTGTTGCCGCAAATGAAATTGTGTGTTGCTGCAAAATAATGATGTGTGTATAGCAGCAATTAATGTTGTGTGAGTAGCAACAACTAAGGCTGGGTGTTGCCGCAAAGGAAACCGTGTGTAGCAGCAACAGATGACTGTGTGTTGCCGCAACAGAAACTGGGTGCAGTAGCAACAGAGACTGGGTGAAGTAGCAACATAAAACTGTGTGAAGGCAACAAATGAAAAACACAGTGAGAAGTATTCTTGATTGAATCCAGAACTGTAGTTCTGATGAAAGATTGTATTTTGTAATAGTGAGTTTTTATTCTTAATGAAATAGAGTTTTACTCCATCTCTCTGTCCACATTGATTTTATTATTAAATCTATGTTAGAAAAAGAGGAATTTTTGCTTCCTCTCTGTTGTTCCAGAATAACCAAAAATTCCAACACGTTATTAGAGCTTATTTGTTAAGAAATTAATTAGAAATTTCCAACAATAAAGACAGATTATGAAGATGGTACAAAAATGGAGGGTGGGGTTTGAGCCCATTTCGGAGATTCCTCCTCTAAATTTGATATGGGTCAAATTTCCGGGTGTGTCATTGGAATTGTGGAATGAATCAATAGTTAAGGCTCTTTTCAATTTTCAATTCTTGTTAGTTTCTTCATCAAAAAAAAATGGAGGGTGGGGTTTGAGCCCATTTCGGAGATTCCTCCTCTAAATTTGAGATAGGTCAAATTTCCAGGTGTATCATTGGAATTCTGGAATGAGTCAACAGTTAAGGAGATTGCAGTAGAGGTTCTATTATTTCGATGAAGGGAGTTTTGGGAAGTTGGATAAGCGGATGATGTCGGTGTTGATAGAGGTGGATATGGGCACGACCAGCTGAATTGGAATTGCGATGGAGTAGTTTTACATTCATGCTATCCATTGATTATTGGAAGGTTCCATATCAGTGACTAAATTGCCATGATACTTGAAACTTGGTGTCAACTTGCCCGAGGAAATGTGTACAAAGGAAGGATTATCGTGGCCGTGTTTCACCTGGGACATGGAATGGGGCATTCCAACAAGATCCATCAGGCGGCTCCCATGCATTTTATCACGAAGGAAGAGGTAATTCTGAACTGCCCTCTAACATCTTGAAAGATTTATATAGCAATGATAGGAATGTAAATCATTTTCTTGTTTCTGATATGGTCTCCTCTGCTAGTTTAGCTGGGGTATTTCGTACGATTACAGTCTAAGCTTGGCCTTGATGACCCTATTGGTCTTCCTATAAACAATGCATTTGTATCCCATGATACTGTGGTCCCATTTGGTAGGGGAACAAGGGATTATCTTAGACCAACTAGTTTTACGCAGAGTGATAGATATAATGTTGAGAGGATAGATAACATTCCCTGTCTTGAGCCAGATATAGTGTATGTGGATTCCATAGATGGGTGTCCATAGGTACCAATTCACGAAAGGAATTTGACTATGATTTTAAACAATAATGGACATGGTAATGGAAAGGCCTTTTTCTCGGTACTTTTGTTAATCATTTGGATAAACCGCGTGAGGAACATTTCATGGAACCAAAATAAAAAAAGTTTCAGATTCCTTCCATATTTCATCATGTAGACTATAGACCTACAAATTCGAAGCCATACAAAAAATAGACCTGCAAATATATAAACTTGTGGCAATCATACCTTGTAGGACTCTTCGATAGAGGGAGTAAAGGGAAAAAATGTGGATGTGGAGCAGTAATAGTCATGGGACAAGGAAAAATTTTCCATTTTGGTGGGAGGGAAGGGAGAGGTCAAACAACAAGGCATATATCTTAACATTATAGAGTGTTTTAATTGACGCTAAATGGCTAAACCATAAAGATATATGGAGATGCTAAAGGCATTATTGACTGGGTAAGAGACTATACAAACTTCCGTCCTTTGATTTTAAACAATTGAAATACGAGAATCATATTACTGGTAAGCCCCTTTCAGCATATACAATTCGAACATATATATTGAGAATGAAACTGGAAGATGGATCTAATATCGAAGCGAAAGATAACAAAGAAACCAGATAAGTTCTTTTTCAACGAATTTGAACAAGGAAATATGGTTAATGGCGGTAGGATTAACTACTCGTAAGAGCCTACGCAAAGATAAATAAGAAGGAAAATAGGAATATTTCATTTTTCGGCATATGTAACGGGTTTCATTTTGATGTATGAGGGATTAAAACGGAACAACGATGGATCTAATATCCAAGCGAGAGATAACAAAGAAACTAGGTAAGTACTTTTTCAACGAATTTGAACAAGGAAAGATGGTTAATGGCGGTAGGATTAACTACTCCTAAGAGCCTACACAAAGATAGATAAGAAGGAAAATATCTGTGCAAGGAATATTTCATTTTTCGGCATACGTAACGGGTTTCATTTTGATGTATGAGGGATTAAAAAGGAACAATTAATTGAGAAAAAATTATAATGAAAGTGAAAAAGGCAACTTTAGAATAAAAGTGAAAAGCTCTAGTAGAAGTAGGAAATTCATGGATCTTAGAAAGAAATCAATACTTATAGGAAGAACTGAATGTTATGAATATGTACTAACTCTTTTTTAATGGAAAGATGAAGTGTTATTTATTTTTTATTTTTAGTTTTTAGTTATTTTTTTATTTCCTTCTATCATTTGAGTATATCGTCATTTATTATTTCATTGACAGGGTGCTTGAGTAAGCTAACGCGGCAATAAAAGGAATTTTTTAAAATTAATCTGGTAATTTATGTGTCGTTTTAAAAAAAAAATTTCTAATTTTTCATTCGATATAGAGTCACAAAAATTTATTGAAACTTTGAATTATTTTTAACTCTTACTTCTTGCATCACTTAACGTCCAAACCAAAAGAAATACTTAATGCACAAAACTCAATATCCCCATAGTAAAACATCCTCTTATATTTTTTCTACCTTTTTATTGTCACATCGTAGGTTTTTATGATAATATGAAGTGTTTTTTATTTTTATTTTTAAATTTTTAGTTTTTTTTTTTAATTTCCTTCTATCATTTGAGTATATCGTCATTTATTATTTCATTGACAGGGTGCTTGAGTAAGCTAACGCCGCAATAAAAGGATTTTTTTTCAAATTAATCTGGTAAGGTAATCTGGTAATTTATGTGTCGTTTTAAAATTATTTTCTTCTATTTTTTCAATCGATATAGAGTCACAAAAATTTATTGAAACTTTGAATTATTTTTAACTCTTACTTCTTGCATCACTTAACGTTGAAACCAAAAGAAATACTTAATGCACAAAACTCAATATCCTCATAGTACAACATCCTCTTATATTTTTTTCCACCTTTTTATTGTCACATCATTGGTTTTTATGATAATTTTTACATTAGTTCATCTCATAATATTATCTAATTCATAAAAATAATTATTTAATTTCTAACATCATTGTCAAAGATAAAGACTAAACTGATATATAAGATCTGTTTTGTGACCAAAATATCCTCTTAGACGAACTTCATTGATACATTCTGAAATAGATATTCTGAAAAACCGTAGAGGAGGAGGAAAGTATAAAACGATACCAGGAAGATGCTCACTGTTGTTTTTACCCTGCAATCGTACAATTGTACTTCTTCCATGCAAATCGATGATATATATAACAATGCACCTCTTCATGTGACGATCTAAATAGGTCGATTGTTTGATTTTTTTAATTGTAAGATTAAAATATATTGATGGAAATATTGTAATTGATGGCAAAGGAGAAGTGAAGAGGTAGCTAAGCAAGGAGAAACAAGGAGAAAAATAAGGAAAAGGAACTGAAAGCATTAAAAGATGAGATGAAAAGGAGCAGCAACAAGGAACAATGAAGGAGGAGCAACAAGCAAAAGAGAAGCAACAAGAAACAATGAAGGAGAAACAATAGGTAAAGGAGAAACAACAAGACAATGTATACACTAATGAACAAGATCACTAATGCAAAGGAGCAGAAGAACGAGGAGTTATGATACACTGAAATGTTTTGATAATGTTGGAGAGATTCTTATATTGAAGAATTTGTTTATTTTGGAGGGGAAAATGAGGTTAGAGAGTGGGAGAATGTGTGAGAGGTCACTAAGATATTATGCATTAGTTACCTGGAACATATGAAGCTAATGTGAAGCAGATTTGAAGGGGAGAAAATGTACTAATAAAGATGGAGGTATGAAAAATTGATGACTAGGTAAATCAACATATTGCTCTCATTTTTTATGAGGGGATTGTGGTCTCCTTTCAAGCTGTGGCTTGATCAATATTCACTTGGAGCTAGTTGAGGTAGGAGCCTCATGTGGGTTGTAGCCTCCATAAAACATATGACAGTTGGAGTTTCCTTTCATGTTTTAGCTTTTAGAAAATTGAGGTAGTAGCCTCCTGTAGGTTGGAGCCTACATAAAATTAGATGTAATAAGGATTAGGAGCTTGCCTTTGCATCATAACAATAATAAAACCCCGGTTTTCTCCCTTATGGGTTTCCACTTATATTTGGTGTCAATATGCATTGTTATTATATGCTAATGTGATGTGTTGGTTTGCTTATTGTTGTTCACATATTCATTTTGTTGGTCATTATTTGATAATATGCTCGTGTAATGTTTCAGTAAATGTGTTTAATGAAAATATATTTAGTGTCGATAAATGGACTAAACTGATTCACCCCCCTCTAATTTTAGTCAAGTTTTCATCAATTGGTATAGGAGCAAGTTCCTTTTGTTCAAGCCTAGCAACTTAAAGTATTGTCTGCTTGAGCCATGGATTATCAAATTGTACCTATGTTGAGTGAAATAAACATTCATGAATAGAGAGATAACGTAAAATTTGAACTGATATCTTACGAATCTGGTGTATGGAAAGTAGTATCTGATGGCTACTGCAAATATTTTCTCCCTTTGGAAGAACAACAATGGAATGCTAAAGGAAAATTTTTTATGTTTAACAATATTCATAATAAGGACCTTGATACTGTAATATATTTAAATTTTGCAAAATAAATATGGGATAGACTGCAACTTATTCATGAAGGAGAGACTAGTAGCAGTAGTACAAAAAAAGAGACTGATAACAGGAAGAAGAAGAATCATTGTCAAAAATAAAATAAGACACGTTTTGCACTTGATTCTCATGAAGGAGAGTTAGCTAAAAAACAAACCAAGCTTGAAATAGCCTTGAATGAAACAAAAATATCGGAGAATGAGAGCAAATACTATAAGAAATTGTTGCAAATATGTGATGAAAGAGAACATCAATTCAGGGAAGAAATTATTAGTCTGAGGAATCAATTAGAAGAAGTAATGAGAACTAAAGAAATGGTGAGAACCTAACTGAATGAGAAATAAGAACAATGTAAAATGTTAGAGGTTGACACTAATTCAGCTAGAAGTGAGTTAGAAGAAAAAAACAAATTGTGCAAGTAGTTAGAAAAGGAGTTTGTCTCTATGAAAAACTTAGAAAAGTGCAGTAGATCAAAGGTAGACATAAAATATAATGAAGCGACTCTAAAAATACCTACATAAGAAGTTTCCAATAGCAACATGTGTTATAAAAAATAAAATAAAAAGAAGCAGTAACATTAAGAACCAAAAGATGAGGCAAAGAAATGGTCATATACAAGGTCGTCATTTTCTCCTAAAGATGAATTGAGGAAATTTGGAAAATTTCAGAGGAAAGAATATATTTCATGCTTCCATTGCCATGAACCTCGACACATAGCAACAGACTATCAGAGCAAGAAGATCAAGAATATTCATCAAAACATGCAGAAACAAGAAGACACTATCCAGCAAGCAAAAAAAAGGAGGACATCAACAAACATGTACATAAAATCTTTCTATGGTTTTTGTTATATGTGTCATGAATTCGGACATATAGCATTTGAGTGAAAATTGTACGCAAGGAAAAGCATGACCTCAAGAAGGAGAAAACCATTTCTTTCATTTCTTGGCAACACAAAATGTTATTTATGTAGCAATGGTGGACACAAATCCAAAGACTGTAAACTGCCAAATGCCCTAAAGAAGGGAACATACTGAAGTGTGGAAGAAGAGGAAAAGGAAAAAGCTTGTTACATCAATGACATAATGAAGTCATCATGATTTAAGGGGGATTTGTGCTATGTAGCAAAGCAGTCCTAACAATGTTACAGGAACATATTATACAATTTGGAGTCTCTACAAAGTATATTAACAACAAATTTTGAAGGATAAGATGAGATAGATGAAGAAATCCAAATCCAAAGAGGAAATATCAACACCACTTGCAAAATTTATTCAACAAGAAAAATTTAAATGTCTAAAGGAAGAAAAGGACACAAGTATTCATTCAAAAAAATATGCAAGAAGTGTATAATCTACATATAACATGAAAAATATCAGGAGGTAGCATGGAATTAGAAGGGAGAGAAACATACTAGGGATCAACATTTTCTTTTAATGAAACTTGGAATCAAGTTTGTGGAAAATTTCCAACAATGTGTTTTAATACATTGGAATCATTGTATGGTTATTGGCAGTGACATATCATTCATGTTAGTTGACATCGACCATATTAATATGGTTAGTGAAATCATTAATACATGTTGTGTGGGGTTATGTGTTGTGGTTCATTGAGGCATTGTAGAATAAGTCGGTGGGATGCTATAGAGTTTGAATTTAAAACATTTCGATGCTCTAGGGGTAATCATCCTGAAAATCTATGGCTATGTTCTAACTATCCATTATTTTATCCTATTGAAGATGTAACACAAGTTATGTATTTGATGTCGAATATTACATAGACTACAAAATAAAATAAAAGACATAGAAAGATCAATTTATTTCTTGTGCAGAAAATGACAAAGATTGATTTCTTGCAAACTGTTGTGTGAATCTAAAAATAAATTTCTCATGTTGGAGAAAATCATAAGGATATAGTTTGAAGCATCCAGCATTAGCTAATGAAATATACTACTGGAGCACACATGCTTTCATGAACTGGTAATTGTATTTCGTAGAAATATTGGAGCTGGACTTGTCTATTTGTTTGGCCCTCCTACCAAGTTCAAATCTATGCATTCCTCTCATAGGTTTACCTTGCAGTCGTGGAACAATTATGATATATGTGGCATTCATGACAATATTTTGAGAAATAGACCTTGATGAAAAATCAAAATGCACTCATATATGTTAAGGTGTATGCGCACACACACAAAAATTACATTCAAATTACTCTATTAAATAGAGTTTCTGAGATCCAACTTATTCCTAATTTAGAGAGAGAGAGGTCGAGAGAATTTCTCAACCATCAAACCAACTTCTCAAATATAGAATGTAAGCATTAACTCCAACATCCCCCCTTAATGATTACATTAAATGAATTTATTGAAATCACTCATAAATAACAAAATAATCAATCATTCTTTAGCTTATCAGTAGATGCTCCATCAAGTTGCCTCATAACCCTCGGAAAGGTGTAGTTGGCAAGTTAGATTCCCAAGTTCGCTTCCTCAACTCCCGAATCAAGGACCTCCCGAATTCAATTACTAGACAGCATCCCAATCTGTCGCATAAACTCATTAGGAAACCACTTCCATGTCTACCACTAATGAGGGATCCTTCCCTAGATCCACAACTGCCATACTATCTGGACAACCATCCATATTGAGCCTTACTCTAGCTGTTCTAAAAGAGTCTAAGAGGTTCATACTCTTCATTGAATTCATCATCAGAATTCAATTGGTATTCATCTGTGGCTATATTTGTTGATTTTTTCCCTTTTAACACATCACTAGCACGACTTCTGCAATTCCACGATGTATGCCCAATTTTCCTACAATAGTAGTATTCAATTTCACCTTTGTTTGCATTTTTCTTTCTCATCCTTGACTTTGTCCACAATGCATTTTCTACATTAGAGTTCTCTTCTGCATCCTCCATTTTTAGTCGTTTTTCCTCCGCGAGAAGTGCTGCAATTGTCTCATGCAATGTTTATGTAGACATTTGACTCAAAGTGAAAACAACATTACTATAACTTGAAGGAAGACTATTTAGTAATAATGCTTTAGCATCTTCATCCTCCACATTGGGACCTGCTTCACCTAATTGTCTTACAAGAGACATTAAATTGTTTACATGACTGGAAAAACATGTCCCTTCATTCATTTTCAGTGTAAATAATTGCAGCTTTATGGAAAATTTGGTATTTGTAGATTTTACACCAAATCGCTAAGCCAAATGTTCCCATATTTCCTTAGATAATTTAGTGAGATCTACAAGATGTAATTGCGAATCTGAAAGAGCAAGTCCAATAATGGACTTAGCTTTGTCATCTCTATTTTTCCATTCAATTAATTCTTTGGCATCTTTTGGTGCTACTTCTGAACCATTCACTATGCCCCACAAATTTTTATTCATTAACTGCATTTGTATTTTTACTTTCCATAAAGAAAAATTCAAACCATTGAATTTTTCTAACACCATTAACTCCATGATGAAAAAGAAAAAAAAAAAAAAATACCTTTTAAACTTCAACACCAATGTACCTTCATTCACTTTGGCTTTCCAAACGGGAGATGCCGCACATCTACAGAGCAGGCATCATGGTTTCAAACAATACTAGGGTTCACAGATTCCTCTCCTTTCAAAGTTCTGTTAACGCAATCCCAATGACGCAGTTTTTAAAGAATCGAATTCCACCTTTACCCACACACCAACCATTGAACTTGGTCACGTCTGATTAATTTAGAAAAAAAATTCTAATGAATTCACTTATTCATCGCATTCAGCCAGCTGCCTCGCGCCGAATAATACTATGATCTCCAATGTGGGAGAGACATGTCCATTAACATTAGTATACCATGCTTCTGCTAGCAATCATCCACAACCAGACTGCAAACAATGAAAAATTTTGTCTGCGTAAACTGGTCTCCAACGCATTCAATCGGCGACCTGGAAGTTTGAATTAAACAGTTTCACATGAAGATGACGGTGCTCATTCCATGCTCATCTCCTCACGTTGTCTCCTCACGCTGTCGCGAACACCGTAGAAAGCAGGTCTGTGTATCCAGCTCACGCCTGCACCTCTCATTACCATCGCACTCCCATTACAAATATCAGTGTTCACACATCTCGATAGGTCGGCCAACTCCTCGGCCCCGGTCAGCTCGCACTCCAGCGTTGAATAAAAAACACAGAGCTAAAAATCTTTCGCAATCACTCGCCACATTTCATATGTTTAAAACCTTTCGACTCTGGCTCCGATACCATGACGAAAAATCAAAATGCAGTCATATACGTTAATGTGTATGCGACACACACAAATTACATTCAAATTACTTTATTAAATAGAGTTTATTACTTTATTAAATAGAGTTTTTGAGATCCAACTTATTTCTAATTTAGAGAGAGAGATTGAGAGAATTTCTCAACCATCAAACCAACTTCTCAAATATAGAACGTAAGCATTAACTCCAACAAACCTGACATTTGAGATTTGTGGTCAGCTATGATTTAAAATAGTCGAGTGAATTATTGTTACTCTTTTACAGTTTTTGCAATCGAGAATATATGTGCCAGCATACGTTACTCAAACCTGAGATAGCTGGACCATTAAACTCAATGAACGCAGAACAGTTGAATAACCATTATGTTATTTCCTAGCTAAATGCCTGACAATGTTCTGAGTGGGCGGTATTTTTAAATTCATTCTTATATTCACATAATATGACACCATTGGATACGTTGGACAACATGGATCGAAACATCATTACATTGGCATTACAATATTTTGGTGAATATTATCACAGTGACGTGTTACAATTAAATGAGTCTTATTTCCTTGAGTTGTGGGGCAACAAATCTGAAGTACATGGTATCCAGACCTGAGCGATACACTATTACAGTGGCAGTGAAAGGTGCAGTAAGAGTGCAAGTAGCAGCGTGCATTGGCAGAACTACGGATGAGGTTTTTTTTTAAATGTTACATATTATAAATCCTTGTCATATTATATTATATTCATATCGAATAACGCTAAGAATAACATTGGTACATTAGGAAGCACTGGAGAAGCATCAACACGATATATTGGAACCCTATTTGGTAGCATTGGAACGTTACTGAAGCATTTATGTTATATTGGGGCATGGTTAATTTTTTTTATTGAAGAAGATGACCAAATGGAAACGATAGTGTGGTTTCTAAAAAGGTTGATATTACAGTGGGTGCCATGCACTACATATTTACGTAGTTATCACATATTTTTCATGGAAGAATAAATATTTGTGAAATGTTAAGATTGGTATGATTATGATGGTAGTGAAGATTGTTCTCAAGAATTTCACTTTCTGTTCTGCATTCGATGTTTTACTTCGTACAATGCCATCTTCATCGATTGCACCTACGCCCATGTATTTTATTTCTCCAATATTAAAATATCTCTTGCTCTTGACTTGTACGGTTCCTTCAAACTCCTCAATTATTTGCGTTCTGAGGTGGTATTAAATAGATGTTGGAGTTGTGGCTCATTCCAAGAGTCCAATGAAGCTCTTCTTAAGAAAAAGTCAACATCCAATCATTCTGGCTTCACCTTAGATTGACACCATAGTATAGAGAGTGGATTTATCTAGCAGCACGACAAGTATATTTCTCCCTTCTTGGAAGATGATTCCATGTTATAAAACTTTGAAGAGGAAGGGGAAGACACAATGGAGAGCATCAATGGTGTTGATGTGGTTGAAAAAGAGGAATTACTTTAAGAACTTGATGGAGGTGATTTCTTAAAAGACATACAAATTTTGGTTGAAAGTTTGAGTGATGATGATGATGGTAAACTCTCGGATTTAGCTCTTACTAATCTTAGCACCACAGAGTCAGCAGGTAAAGCTATAGGTGTTGTGCAGGTAATAACAGAAAAGAAGTGTACGATCAAATTCAAATAATAATAATTCCAATGGTGTCATCACAATAGAGGAAACTTCTCAACAATGTTCTCTCGTGAATACAAAGGATAAAATACCCAAAGTAAGTTTTGCAAATGTGGCGGAGAATGAAATTAAGAGCATCAATGAGAGTTACTTTGGTGATTATAGTCAGTTTTCAATTCATAGGGAATTTCTTACTGATCATGTATAGATGGATGCATACAAGGGAGATATTTTGAGCAGTCCTTCTCTTTTTAAGCGACTTTTGATTATGGATGTTGGATGTGGAACACGGACTTTAAGTTTGTTGCAGCCCAGGAAGGAGATGTAAAAGTAATTGCAGTCGAAGTAAGTGAGAAGATGGCATATGTAGCATGTCAGGTTGCAAAAGCAAATAACATTCTGAAAGAAGAAAGTGACAATGCCAAAAATCAGAACTCGTGTGGATTTATTATTGTAGTCCACAACATGATAGAAGATATTGATAAATGCATGGAAATTGAAAGTTAAAGTGTATATGTGATAGTGAGTGAGTCGACGGGATATTGCCTGCTTTATGAATCAATGCTCAGCTCAGTTATTTATGCTAGTGATCATTGATTGAAACCTGGTGGAGCAACCATTCCGGACATAGCTAAGATGTATGTGGTTGTTGTTGGAAAATGTGGAAATAGTCTATCGTTTTGGGAAAATGTATAACATGTCTGGTATTGGTAAGGAAGTGGTTAAACATGCTGCTAAATAGCCAATAGTTCATTTTTCGGATAGCAGGGATATAGTGACAGAGACTTTTTTCTTACGTACATTTGATATTATGACAATAAAACTAGAGGACATGGATTTTACAACGACATTTGAATTGAAACCAAAGCTTGGGAGATAAAATGTGACGTCAGACTCACAAAAAGAGGTCCCTAAAGAAGAATCCATACAAACAACAATCTGCAATGATTTTGAAGATTTAACTTTATCTAGCATTCATTTGTGTCATGCAATTGTGCTAATGTTTGAAACGGGTTTTACGAGCAGGTTTTGCAAAGAGATGCCTATTGTGGTCTCAACATCTCCTTATAACCCCAAAACACATTGGGTGTATACACTCCTTACTTTCAAAGAGCCAGTTGCTCTGTCACCGTGTACTTCTACCAAGGCAAGAAACTCCATGCAGGAGATAGGTACAACGTCCTCACCTACCTTTGGTATAAAGGCTCATCTTAGTATTGCACGAAGCTTCAGACATCACAGTATTGACATATCAGTTGAGACTATGGAAGTTGGTGCTGCAGTAGTTTCCTTGTTGCAAAAAGTACTGCTAAGATGTATTGTCTCCAACAGTACCGTCATTGGAATGATGAAGGATGTCTTGTTGTTCTTGGATTGGTTTTGTATATATGTCTCTTCTCCCTTGGAATGGGATATGTTCCTTGGGAAATCAATTCTGAAATCTACCATCCAAAATACCAAGTATATGTGGAGGTATTGCTTCCATGGTAAACTACATATGTAACTTGATTGTTTCCCAGAGCTTCCTGTCGTTGATTGATGCATTGGGAACTCCATTAACATTTATGGAGAGCATTATTTGGAGAGAATTATTTGGCGTTTATTTTTTATATACTTACAATTATAATTCCTTACAAAGTGTTCTCCCAAAAACATTCTTGGAATGTGATCATCCTATGAATTCTTGCAATATTTTAGAAAGTGTTCTCACACCAATATTATGCAGCGCTCCTATAATGTTAATACATTTTGAAGCATATTTGGAAGCAACATTTATATATAATATGGAGCATCACTCATTTTGGAGTTGTGTTCAATTTAGAGCAATGTTCTGCAGTGTCCTAATTTGTTGTTTGCAGTTGAATTCATTCAATGAGTGGGTCATTATAGTTTGTACAATACAACATATTGCAAGTTATAGAGAATTAATGCAATGATGATAGCTACATTGAGGACTCTTTTATAGGCTACAAGACATTTGCAACTCCCTTTTCATTTATGTTAAAGGGGGAGGTAATTAGAGGAAGGAAGACACTTCTCAAAATGAAAGGAGAAGGAAAAGTGTGTTTCCATCAATGCCAAATGGGGAGATTGATGGAAATATTTTCATTGATGGAAATGGAGAAAAGGAGCAGAAAAGAGGTAGCAAAGCAAGGAGAAACAAGTAGCAAAAAAAGGCAAAGGACCTAGAAGTAGCGAAAGAAGGGAAAGGATGTGGAAGTAGCAAAACATGAGATGTAAAGGAGCAAAAACAAGGAATAATGAAGGAGGAGCAACATGAAAAGGAGAAGCAACAAGGAAAAATGGAGCAACAACACGTAAACGAGAAACAACAAGACAATGTATACACTAATGAACAAGATCAACAATGAAAATGAGTAGAAGAAGGAGGACTAGTTGTGATACATTGAAATGTTTTGATAATTGTTGCATAGATTACTATGTTGAAGAATTTGTTGTGATGTAAAATTGTTGGGACGCAAAGGAAAGACTCCAAGGAAAAGGCAAAGATGTTGCAAATATTGTTGTGATGCATTGATGATAAATATTGTTATTTGATGTTGGCATTATGTTGATACATTTAATAATTGCATGTGGCTGAAATTAATATTGGATTGATCATTTATTTCCGTGTTCTAATATTCAAGTTGTGAAGAGCTTGGAAGCTAATGAGTGGAAGGAAAAGAGTCAAGCCTATTCACTTCATATTCCTATGTTGAATACAAACAACCATCAAATTATCTTTATAAAATATGTGATTTTGGAGGGGAAAATGAGGTTAGGGAGAATGTGTGAGAGATGATTGAGATATTATGCATTAGTTACCTCACCCATATGAAGCTACTGTGAAAGATTTGAAGGGGAGAAAATGCAGAAATAAATATGGAGGTATGCATAATTGGTGACCAAGTAGATCAACATATTGTTTTCATTTTGTATGAGGGGAATATGGTCTCCTTTCAATTTTTGGCTTGATAAATATTCAGTTGGAGCGGGTTGAGGTAGGAGCCTCCTATGGGTTGTAGCATGTTTTTGAAGGCTCAAAAATCATTGCCTCAACATTGGGGATAACCACCCGGTCAGGAATTTGAGAATCATTCATTTTCTATTTGGAATAATGGCTCTGACTGGGGATAATGGGATAAATTTCCATTTTAAATATAATTGAGTGGGTGTGAGGTGTAAAATAGTGAAATGATAGTGATAAATGGAATTAAGAGTTGTAACTTCAGTATGTATATGTCTATCTATCTATATCTCGGGACTTAATTCTACTCTTTTATACGTGATTTCAAAGATTTCCTTAAGTGTAATATGACATAGATCGTCAAACAACTAAAGAAGTAAATCCAAGTAAGATGATTAATTTGATTAAATATTTAATAAAATTAATTTTTAAATGCATATCACATGAAATATATGATTTTTTCATACATGTATTTAAAGATGACAATCTCACACATTCAATAGTGAATTAGTGCTCAATTGTATTTATAGAACATACATAACAAAACAATCTAAAGAGAAATATCGTGCTATCAATTACATATGAGCACCACAATCATATAAAGATAAAAATACCCAATATATCATAGCTCTTCTCATGAAACAAATAGCCTTGGTCCAACCTTTCTATTATGATGATTCAAAAAGTACAGTAGTGCAACTTTCCAAATCCTTCTTTACAAAAAATCAGAACCATTTTCTTCAAGACATCAAAGGGTTTTTATATTTGAGACATGAACTGAAAAAATAGTAAATACATAAAATGATGAGGAGGTTTGAACAACCATCCTTAAAAGAAGACTTAAAAATAACAAAAATAGAGTTAGTTTGAACAATAATTTCAATAATGGGAAGTTGAATTCTTTCCCATTTGTTGCTTCAGTTCATAGATATCCATCATAGGCTTCAATTTAGGAGGTCGATCTGGAATTATGCACATCTATCGTGTATACACTACATATGAGAGCGTAGGTATCATATATGAATTGGTGTTGGAAAGGCATCACAACATTGACCATTGGCTATGTGGCTTTACTAGATATTGCCAATACTTCTCAACATTTAATTGTCATAACTTTTTAATATTGTCCTCTTTCTTCTTGGGCCATTCTGGCCATGATTTAATGAGTATATTAACATCAGGAAAGGAACCATCTAGGCGTTCCTAAATTAGATTAGCACCAAACAAGTTGTCACTGAAAGTTTCAGTAATACTACATGAGATATATCTCCCTCGGAAGATGGCTCTTTCTTCTTGTTTGAATTTTATATTGTAGTCTGTAAAGATGATTTATTTATGTCAATCTTCTATTCTTGGAAGGTTTGTTGCTATTCCTTCTACAGTATCTTGCGATGTGAAATAATCATAAAATTTATCATCGAAGTTTTTCCTTAGACCAGACAACTAAGTCATCAATGAATCACTTGTTTAACATAGATCATTGATTACTACCAACTTTTTTCAAAAAAATAACCTGCTACTGGGCTAGGAGGGTGTTAAGTTCCCCTGCTTCTTTCTTAAAATTCTCAATTTTAGGATTATCCTTCAATTGTTCAATTCTGACTTCAAGTTCTTGTAACTAAGAATCTTTAATCTTGATGTCAGTTTCATTATGGAGTTTAATTTCATTAAAGATCTGTTTCGATTTTGATATATTTACTTTCCATTGATGATCAATGTCCTATTTTTCTTTTAAAAATTCTTGCTCCAACTGTTGAATCCTGTCATATTTTTCTTTGAATAATTTTTTCACTTATGGAGCCTTTTCAATGGTAGTTGTTGCATAGGACCCTACAAACTGCGATGGCCTTGTTAAGTCATCATAGGGGTTTTTTGTGGATCCTTTCACACAACATCCACCGATACATCTCCAAGAACTAGTGCCTGGGACTTCTCAACTCTCCCTTTCTTCCATTGTCAGTTCATTCTGCCCCTATGCCTAGGTCAATAAAATATATCAAGAGGAGGAATATCTTGGATTCCAAGAACAATTTCTTAAGTGGGTTATGTCAGGATGAATTCTACATCATATGTGTTAATAGATTTGTCAGAAGCCACACCAATAAGGGGGTTCTTCTTATTAATTTCAGGAGCATTAATTGTTTCTCTTCAAGTTGAGTTATTTACTTCTTGTGATTGTGATTTATTAATCTACTAATCAAATTGATCCCACACTTTATCTGTTAGGTCCATATATTACTAGTATAATCCCTTATTGTTTTTAGTGTAACCCCCTTATTGTTATTATTATAACCCTATAACCCCCATATTGTTATTATTGTGCCCTTACATTATTATTATTAGGTTGGCTAGGATTACATTATGGACTCATTGACTCCTATATATATAAAGGAGGTTTTGTCATTTGTATCATCCAAAAATTGTTCATTTATGTAATGTATTGGAGGTTTTCCCCTCAAAGTGGCTTACTTATAAGGCATTGATCCCTCTTTTCTTCTATTTTTGGAGATCGTTTCATAACATTTGGTTCAGAGCTTTGGATTCTATGGTTTCGCTGCTCCAAATAGGTCATTGTGGAATTTTTACTATATTTTTTTTTCTATGAAGGTTCAGAAGTTGAAATTGTTACAGAGAGAAGCTAAAATCTTGAGGAAAGTCATGTAGAAACTTTAGATCTTGGTTCACAATATTTTCAGAGATATGATCTGTGGAAGTTAGGGCTTTTACAGGCTCCTGAATTTCACCCAAAACAGGTCATTGTAGAATTTGCATTATAACTTTCCTTCTACGAAGGTTCAAAAGATCAACTTTTTACAAAGTGAAAACTCAATCTTGAGGAACCTCTAAAAATTTTAGATCTTGGTTCACAATATTTTCGGAGATATGATCTATGGAATTTAGGCTTTATTCAGGCTCCCTAATTCATCTCAAACAGGTGACCATGGGAAAATCATCATAACTCTCACTCTGAGCATCAAGATTGGAATTATGTAAAAAGTGGCCACAAATACTCAAACTTTAGTATTATGTGTATCAATTTCAGAGCCAAAGGAGGAAACAGTGACACGAGGCACAATGTACAAGTTCGCTCTACTGAACCAGTCAATAATTAAGTCATTGTGGGAGATTGGTGATAACTTTATCTTGAAGAATCCAAATCACGTCATACCTGTGGCATTCGAAAGAAGATGTAGAGGGCTACTACAAGACCAAATTTCAGATATTGAATATCTGAAATCACAGAGATAATTCAGTTTAAATATCTAGCTCCTCAAAAGAAAGAAAAAAGTGTATATATTTTTTCGAATTGTATTAGGCTTTCTTGAAAAAATAATTTGAATTGATTCCAAGGGAATATTGTAAAAATATATTAGTATTGGGTTCTAAAATTCCCCCTAAAAAGAATTCAACACCAATTAAGCCTTCAGAAGGCTCTAATATGACTCATGAACAAGAAGAACTGCAACATGACATATCAAAATTACAAGAGCAAGTGCACCAAATTTTGCTCTCGCAAAGAGCAACAAAAAATGAAATGGAAGTTTTAAAGAAAGGCACGGAAGCTAAGGTGGATGGTTTGAAGAAAGTCGTGGAAGCTAATATGGATGACATGAAATCTAAGATTGATGAAAAAATGAAAGACAACATAGAAGACATGAAGAATGATCTAAAATCAGACATGGAAGGTTTGATGACAAGGTTAATACAAGAAATGATTCCTAATGGTGGAAAGATAGTAGAAGAAACTCACGATGAGAAAAAAATAAATGTTAATCATGATTTCATAAACTCTAATGTTGGATTGAAGAACCACCATATTCCAAATATGGATATCAGGAAGTTTGATGCCAAGGATCCCGTAACATGGATACTACAGATGGAGCAATATTTTGATCTCAATAATGTGCAAACACACAAAAGGTACACATTGCAACTTTACATTTAGAACAAAATATATTTGTATGGTATCAATGGCTTTTCACCCGTAAAAAAAATTTCAATTAGTTAATTTTTACGAAGGAAATGATAGAAAATTATGAGGATACAAAGAGCAACACCTTCTTTAGCCAATTGATAAATCTAAAACAAAAGTTTTCAGTGGTGGAGCACATTGAGGACTTCCAAAAATTGAATATAAGGGTAACTGTTATTCCAGAGGAACAGAGGATTGACGTTTTCATAGGGAATTTAAAGGATAACATCAAACATGAAGTTCGAGTTTGGGAACCTGATTCATTGGAGAAGGCATTCAGGCTGGCAAGAAAAATTGAATGTAAAATTATGGTGACAAGGAAGCGTACCACTCACATCTATAAAGATGTAAGTGTTGCTACTCCTAGACTTCCACAACCTACAAGGTTGACATGACAACAATTGGAAGAAAAAAGAGCAAAAGGGCTTTGCTACAGTTGTGATAGAAAATACATTAAAGGTCATAAGTGTGTCGAGAAGAAATTATTTTACATAGATTGTGAAGTGGAGGAAGAAAATGAACAAGAAACTTCAAAAGAAGAGGATATAGACTAGGAACCAACCCTAGAACAAGAAGAAATGAGTCTGACAATATCGTGTAATACATTGGCAGGAATTACCACTCCTCAAACTCTCAAGATTGAAGGACATATCAAGAAGAAAAAGGTAATAGTGTTGATTTATTTAGGTAGTACCCATAATTTTATTCATTGTAAGGTAGTCAAGGAATTGAATTGTTTCCTATACCTAACACCGAAATGTCAAGTGATGGTTGCAAATGGAGGAACTATAAATTGCTCTGGAAAATTCCATAATATCAAGCCAGCCATGGGGGAATATGTACTGAATAGTCCAATGCTTTCCATTCCAATGGGAGGTGTTGATGTTGTACTAGGAGTACAATGGTTACAATCTTTAGGGACGGTAGCTTTTAATTTTCAAGAACTTTTCTTGAATTTTTTTTCGGAAGGAAAGGAAATCGAATTACAGGGTATCGCAAGGAAGTCAAGAAAGATAATAAGCTCTAATATCATGAAAAATTCTTAAGAAAGACAAATGAGGCGCAATTGCACAATTATGCTCACTAGAAGTTCCAACATAAAAATCATCTATTTATCCAGATCTCCAAAAAGTCTTGGACAATCATTCCAAGGTTTTTGAAACTCCCAAAGGACTCCCACCTATTCATGAACATGATCATGCTATTCAGTTGATTCCAGGAAGTATTCCTCCAAACATTAGACCTTACAGATATCCTTATGTCCAAAAGAGCGAAATTGAATGTATGGTTGCAAAAATGTTAGAGGCTGGTATAATTCAACCTAGTCAAAGTTCTTTCTGTACTCCAGTAGTATTGGTGCACAAGAAGGATGGATCATGGTGCATGTGTCCGGATTATAGTGAGCTCAATAATCTCACTATTAAAGATAAGTTTCCCATTCCTGTGATTGATGAATTATTGGATGAATTACATGGAACAATCTATTTTACCAAGTTGGATCTTCGTTCAGGGTATCATCAAATTAGAATGAAGACTTAAGATATTCCGAAAAAAACATTTCGAACTCATGAGGGTCATTATGAATTTTTGGTCATGCCTTTTGGCCTTACCAATGCACCTTCTATGTTTTAAGGGTTGATGAATTCCATTTTCAAACCCTTCCTTAGAAAATTTGTGCTAGTATTTTTTGACGATATACTAATCTATAGCAAGTCTTGGAAGGATCATGTTCAACATGATGAAAAGGTGCTTAAACTATTGGAGAAGAAACAATTATATGCAAACACATCCAAATGTTTCTTTGGAGTACAAGAGGTGGAATATCTAGGTCATATTGTATCTCACGACTATGTTAAGGTAGACCCTAACAAAATTAAAGCCATTAAGGAATGGGAAGTCGCCACAACCATAAATATGTTGCGTGGATTTCTCAGGTTAACAGGGTATTATTGTAAGTTTGTTAAGAATTATGGGACAATAGTAGCACCTTTAACAACAGTATTGAAGAAAGATGCATTTTCATGGACTCTTGAAGAAATTAAGGCCTCTGAACATCTTAAAGAGGTAATGTGCCTAGCACCAGTCTTAGCTATGCTAGACTTCACAAAAACCTTTATTATGGAATGTGATTCCTTAGGAAATGGAATTGGTGTTGTTTTAATGCAAGAAGAAAGACCCATTCCTTCTGAAAGTCATCCAATCAAAGGAAAGTATTTACAAAAAGTTATTTATGAGAAGGAAATGTTGGCAATACTACATGGAGTAATGAAATGGTGATCTTACCTAATGGGAAGACACTTCAAGGTAAAAACTGATCATGATAGTCCTAAACATTTTTTGGAACAAAGAATATCTTCAGAAGAGAATAAAAAATGGTTCACAAAGATGTTGGGTTATGAATTTGAAATTATCTACAAAAAATGGAAGTTAAATGTTGTTGTATATGCACTCTCAAGAAAGGATGAAGAGGTGGAAGCATTGTTTTGTGCCATTTCTCTTATCCAGGCACATTGGATAACCGAAGCAAGGGATGAATGAAAGAAGTACGAAGAAGTGTGGACACTCATTCAAAAGTTGCAGCAAGATCCTAGTACATCTGATACATTTAGTTGGAAAAATTATTCCTTATGATACAAAGATCGCTTATATATTTGCAAGAATTCCCAACTAAAAAAAAAGATTCTTTTGGAATTGCACACTTCTCCTTTAGGAGGACACTCAGGATTTTTAAAACTTACCACAAGGTGAAGAAAGAATTTTTTTGGGATGGCCTTAAATCTGATATTCAAAAGTTTGTGGCGGAATTATTGGTTTGCCAGCAAAATAAAGTTGAGACAATTAATACCCCGAGTCTTCTACAACCTTTATCCATTCCAAGTCAACGTTGGGAGGATATTTCAATGGATTTTATCATAGGTTTACCTAAGTCCGAAGGAAAGAGTGTCATCATGGTGGTATTTGATAGAATTACCAAGTATGCACACTTTTGTGCATTATCTCATCCATTTAAAGCAAGTATAGTTGCTACTAAATTTATGGAAACAATTCAAAAGCTACATGGAAACCCGAAGATTATTGTAAGTGATAAAGATCCCATTTTTACAGGAGATTTTTAGATGTAATTGTTTTCTTGTTTGGGTACTCAACTAGCTCATAGCTCATCTTATCATCCTCAATTTGATGGTCAAAATGAGATAGTGAATAAATGTTTGGACGGATATCTTAGTTATATTGTATCTGATAAGAAAGCACAATGGGTCAAGTGGTTACCTCTTGCTAAATGGTGTTATAACACTTCCTTCCATACTGTAGCAAAAATGACCCCATTTATGGCACTTTATGTATATCATCCACCGCCCATCACATCTTCTTTAAGGGAAAATTATATGGTTCAAGCAGTGGAAGATCACCTCAAGAATCAACAAGAAGCTCTCCATCTCTTAAAGGATAACCTAAATTTGTCACAAAATTGAATGAAACAACAAGTAGATCAACATCGCAGCGAGAGAAGTTTCGATGTAGGAGACTGGGTATTTTTACGGCTACAACCATACAAGCAAATGTACCTCAAGCAAGCTAAGAAGGATAATAAATTATCGCCAAAGTACTATGGCCCTTACAAGGTGTTGCAAAAGATTGGTAGGATTACATTGTGGCCCAATGGACTCCTATATATAGAAAGGAGGTTTTGTCATTTGTATCATCCAAGAATTGTTCATTTATGCAATATTGCAGGTTTCCCCCTCGAAGTGGCTTACTGCTAAGGCATTGATCTCTCTTTTCTTCTATTTTTGGAGCTGGTTTCATAACATTATCTAAATCATTGTTAAATAGTATTTCTCCAGTTTTTTGTGTTGTTGATGTAGTTTCCATTGTTCTTTGTGTCATATCATTGTCCTTTGTAGACTGTGTGAAATCTTACTCTGTATGTAAAACTAGTTAAGAAACCCTCAATTTGTCAAGAGGGACACTTACAAGCCTTTTACTTTTGTATCCTCTGAACTTATTGAGCTGCTCTTGATTCAAATGGGCTTCTGCCAAATTATGTACCTGTACACATGTATGGAAAGACTCAAATAGATAATCAAAGTCATCAGGCTCATGTATGAACTGTCTCACTTTAACTTGAGCTGTGAATTTTTGGGATACTTGGTTTGGATCATACTGCCTGCTGGGAATAACAGGAAAATTAAGGCACTATATCTAGCTAATTTTAAGGCCAACGTATTTGAAATTATCATAAGAGTATACTCCATAGTGGATGGGAAATGATGGCTAGACATATTTCTTGTCTTCTTTTAGGGCTTTAATTAAGCCATTTCCCACAATTTTATAGGCAACTTCTCAGGCCAAAATCTTTTCAGGAACATAGAGTGGGAGAACATGAGTTCTGGCCAAACTACCAAAAACTCTAACATAGCTAAATATCTCTTCTCCAAACCACTTGCCTATGGATGTGAAATCATCCCTCATTTCATCAGATAATTTGGGATATTTTTCAACAAAAACATTTTGGTATAAAGGTAACATGACTCCATGAAAGATTGTATAGAAATGGGGTGGTAAATTAGACTCCTAGGGGATTTTTTGATATATTTCAATAGGAATAGGGTATTATAGGGTCCATTTCCATCCCATGGATGGGAAATTAGAGGTAAAGAAAACAAATTCCATGATATATGCACTCATATAAAAAGGGGGCACTGTCCTGGTAGATATTTTTTGGTCTCTTTTGTAGGACATGATTTGGGAAGCTATATTATTCGACAGAATAGTGGCTCAATCTAGTGCATAGAAATCTGCTACAACATCAACTAAGGGGGACCCATTAAACTATAAAGTTTGTTGTGTTGGGATATCCAAACAACCTACACATCATACCAACACTATAATAATGAGTACCAACAAGAGAATATATGGAGTACATACTCTTTTCATCATTCTTGCACTTGTTTTGAACCCATCTTCATTGTCTTATCAGTGCCGACTCAACCTTGTTTTCATCTGCAACCTTCTGAAGGAAATTGATATCATATATACTTTGTGGGTCTTGAATATAATGCATTTCCTTCAAGTCTTCAACTTTGAAAGACCTAATTATTATTTTTCTTGAGGTGAGGATGGTCCTTTCTGAAATATTCAGATTGTCAATAACCCACTTAACCATATCAATATATGGTATAATATTAGGCCTAGCGGCAACTGGATGAAGGAAGGAATTAGCGACATCAATGTAAGTAGTTTCAGAAGTCGAGGATGATTCATCGGTCATGGCTACCCTTTGGATCACTCTGGGTTCTTCATCTTCAAACAGTTTGTACATGGATTCCCATGAAGAGCTTCCTGAATCTATGGTGCATTTTGTATCAGAGAATAATGGAGGCATCTCATTTACCTCTGGAGAAGGTGGAGATGCCTCAGGTGGAACCATAGGATTTTTTCTTTTCTTGGTGTCATTCGACATTTTGTTCTAGTATTTATTATTAGGACTAGCCTGCAGCAAAGAGAAAGAGGAGAGAACGAAGAACAAACACTTGTGATGCAAGAGAATTATGGAAAAAAAATTAAGTGATATCGGATATTTGTTTAATGTAAAAATATTGAAACATCAAGTGATGGAGATCAAATCATTTACATTTTTGAGAACATAAACACCATTACACTTCAATCATGAATGAAAAAAGTGCATTCACGTGGTTAAATAAATATCTCAGTGCCCTGTTGGATATCTCACATCGCATGTTTTCTTAAGTATACAACTTAGAAATTTTGATATTATCCTTTTGTCGATATGCGATTGAGTATTGTTATAGCTAGAAGCTAAACTGAAAAGGTACAGATGTATTAGAGTCTTATTGCATCGAAAGATCATAAGACCAAGCTTGTTCCAAGTTTCACAATGCGATATAAGTATCACGATCACAAGGATTTAAGATAGGCATGTGCACTGATGAATTGTGATATATTGCTTCGGGTAATTGAAGCGACCATTACAAATGAAACTTCAATATAAATTTAGATATGGCATGGATGTGATAAGTGACATGGAGGATCGATGGGACTTTCTGCGGACTTTATTATTGGTATGATTTTTTTTCTTTTTTAATTTTTTTTAAGACTTTAACGTAATTTTCTTTTAAGTGGGGCTAGTCGCATTACAATTTTTCGTGGTAGGGTGCTTTGATCTCTTGTTTTAACCTTCTGATATGCGATATGTGATATGCCATAAAGCTTCAATAAGCTTTGTTTAAATCCCTTCGACCATTAAAATTAAAGCTTAAGTTCATATAACAAAAATTTTCGTCCTTTTAAGTAAAATGACTTGTTTTATCGTTCTAGATTAAAAAATTAAAAGGGCCCTCATTATTTAATAAGCTAACTATAAAATTATAATGGGGTTTTTTGCGTAGCACAACCATTGGTGATTTACTGGAAGAACCAGTTATCCTTGATATAATATATATTGAAATTTTTAAAACTTTAATAAATAAAAATAATTTAGGAAAGGAAAACTATCTTTGAAATGTTGGATAAATAAGATTACCAAAGGTTTTAATGCAAGAAGGAAGACCCATTTCTTTTGAAAGTCGTCCAATCAAAGGAAAGTATTTAAAAAAATCTATTTATGAAAAGGAAATGTTGGCAATAGTACATGCACTAAAGAAATGGCAACCTTACCTAATGGGAATACACTTCAAGGTAAAAACTTATCATGATAGTCTTAAACACTTTTTGGAGCAAAGACTATCTTCAAAAGAGCAGCAAAAATGGGTCACAAATATGTTGGTTTATGACTTTGAAATTATCTACAAAAAATGGAAATTAAATGTTGTTTCATAGGCACTCTCAAGAAAGGATGAAGAGGTGGAAGCATTTCTTTGTGCCATTTTTATTATCCAAGCGCATTGGATAACCGAAGCAAGGGATGAATGGAAGAAGGACAAAGAAGTGTGGACACTCATTCAAAAGTTGCAGCAAGATCCTAGTACATCTGATACATTTAGTTAGAAAAATGATTCCTTATGGTACAAAGATCACCTATATATTTGCAAGAATTCCCAACTAAAACAAAATATTCTTTTGGAATTACACACTTCTCCTTTAAGAGGACACTCGGGATTTTTAAAAACTTAACACAGGGTGAAGAAAGATTTTTTTTGGGATGGCCTTAAATCTGATATTCAAAAGTTTGTGGCAAAATGTTTGGTTTTCCAGCAAAATATAGTTGAGAGAATTAAGACCCCGAGTCTTCTACAACATTTATCCATTCCTAGTCAAAGTTGGGAGGATATTTCAATGGATTTTATCACAGGTTTACCTAATTCCGAAGGAAACAGTGTCGCCATGGTGGTAGTTGATACAATTACCAAGTATGCACACTTTTGTGAGTTGTCTCATCCATTGAAAGAATGTACAGTTGCTACTACATTTATGGAAACAATTCAAAAGCTACATGGAAACCCAAATATTATTGTAAGTGATAGAGATCCCATTTTTACAGGAGATTTTTGGGCGGAATTGTTTTCTTGTTTGGGTAGTCAATTAGCTCATATCTTGCCTTATCATCCTCAATCTGATGGTCAAACTGAGATAGTGAATAAATGTTTGGAAGGATATCTTGGTTTTTTTGTACCTGATAAGCAAGCAAAATGGGTCAAGTGGTTACCTCTCATTGAATGGTGGTATAACACTTTGTTCCATGTTACAGCAAAAATGACCCCATTTATGGCACTTTATATCCACCATCCATCACATCCTCTTTAAGGGAAAATTCTAGGGTTCAAGCAGTGGAAGATCACCTCGAGCATCAACAATAAGTTCTCCAACTCTTGAAGGATAACCTAAATTTGGGACAAAATCGAATGAAACAATAGGCAAATCAACAACGTAGCGAGAGAAGTTTTGATGTAGGAAAATGGGTATTTTCACGGCTATAACCATACAAACAAATTTCCCTCAAGAAAGCTAAGAAGGATAATAAATCATCGCCAAAGAACTATGGTGCTTACAAGGTGTTGCAAAAGATTGGTACTATGGCATACAAATTGGAGCTTCTAGTTTCTTTGCGATTGCGTCCAGTTTTCCATGTTTCATGCTTAAAGGAGGTTATAGGGGACAAAATTCCAGTTCAAGCAATATTTATAGAACTTAACGAGGAAGGAAAAACCATATTGGAACCTAAAGCTGTCATAGAAACAAGAACTCGACAGCTACGAAATCGATCAATTTTAGAGTATGTCATCAAATGGAAGAACTTACCCACTGAAGATTCTACATGGGAGGATGAGAATTTTATACAAAATCACCTTGAGCTACTCAAGCATTTAGGACAACACTTTTTGAAGGAGAGGAGCATGTTAGGTCCCTATATTGCTAGTATAGTCACTTATTGTTGTTAGTGTAACCCCCTTATTGTTATTGTTTTACCCCTGTAACCCCCATATTGTTATTATTGTGCCCTTACATTATTATTGTTGGGTCGGATAGGATTACATTGTGGCCCCATGGACTCCTATATATAGAAATGAGGTTTTTTCATTTATATCATCCAATAATTGTTCATTTATGTAATGAATTGGAGGTTTCCCTCTCGAAGTGTCTTACTTCTAAGGCGTTGATCTCTCTTTTCTTATATTTTTGGAGTTGGTTTCATAACATTATCCAAATCATTGTTAAATATTATTTCTCCATTTTTTTTCATTGTTGATTTAGTTTCCACTGTTCCTTGTGTCATATCATTGTCCTTTGCAGACTGTGTGAAATCCTACTTTGTATGTAAAACTGGTTGATAAACCCTCTATTTGTTAAGAGGGACACTTTCCAGCCTTTTCCTTTTGTATTCCATGAAATTATTGAGTTGCTCTTGATTCAAATGGGCTTCTACCAAATTTTCTACCTGTACACATGTATGGTAAGACTCAGATATATCATCAAAGTCATCAGGCTCATGTATGAACTGTCTCACTTTAACTTGAGCTGTGAATTTTTGGGTTATCTGGTTTGGAACATACTGTCGGCTGGGAATAGCGGGAAAATTAATGAACTATATCTGGTTAATTTCAAGGCCAAAGTGATTGAAAATATCCTAAGCATATACTCCGCAGAGGATGAGGAATGATGGCCAGACAGATTTCTTGTCATCTTTTAGGGATTTAGTTAAGCCATTTCCCATAATTTTATAGGCAACTTCTGAGGCCAAAAGCTTGTCAGGAACATAGAGTGGGAGAGCATGAGTTCTGGCCAAACTACCAAAAACTCTAACATAAGTAAATGCCTCTTCTCCAAACCACTTGCCTATGGATGTGAAATCATCCCTCGTTTCATCAGATAATATGGGATATTTTTCAGCAAAAACATCTTGGTATAAAGGTAACATGACTCCCTGAAAGATTTTATAGAAATGGGGTGGTAAATTATACTCCTAGGGGATTTTTTGATATATTGCAATAGTATTAGGGTATTATAGGGTCTATTTCCATCCAATGGATGGGAAATCAGAGGTAAAGAAAACATAGTCCACAATATATGCACTCATATAAAAAGGGGGTACTGTGTTGGTAGATATTTTTTGATCTCTTTTGTAGGATATGATTTGGGAAGATATATTATTCAACATAATAGTGGCCCAATCCATTACATAGGAATCTGCTACAACATCAATTAGGGGGACCCATTAAACTGTAACTTTGTTGTATTGGGATATCCAAACAACTTACACATCATACCAACACTAAAATAATGAGTACCAGCAAGAGAAGATATGGAGTACATACCCTTTTCATTGGTCTTGCACTTGTTTGGATCCCGTCTTCATTTTCTTATCAACTCTGACTCAACCTTGCTTTCGTATGCAAACTTCTGAAGGAAATTGTTATCATATATACTTTGTGGGTGTGGAAGATGATACATTTTGTTCAAGTCTTAAACTATGAAATACCCAATTATTGTTTGTATTGAGGTGAGGATGGTCCTTTATGAAATAGTCAGATTGTCAATAACCCACTTAACCATATCAATATAGGTATTAGGCGTAGCAGCAAATGGATGAAGGAAGTAATTGGCGACATCAATGTAAGCAGTTTCAGAAGCCGAGGATGAGTCATCGGTCGTGGATACCCTTTGGATCACTCTGGGTTCTTCATATTCAAACAATTTGTACATGGAATCCCATGAAGAGCTTCGTGAATCTGTGGTGCATTTTGTATCAGAGAATAATGGGGGCATCTTAGTTATCTCTAGAGAAGGTGGAGCTTCCTTAGGTGGAACCATAGGTTTTTTGTTCTTCCTGTTGTTATTTGAGATTTCATTCAAGTCTTGCTTATTAGTACTAGCCTATAGCAGAGAGAAATAGGAGAGAATGAAGAACAAACACTTGCAATGCTAGAGAATTATGGAAAAAAAATGAAGTGATATCGGATATATGTTTAATGCAAAAATCCTGAAACATCAAGTGATGGCGATCAAATCATTTACATTTTCGAGGACATAAATACCGTTACACTTCAATAATGAATGAAAAATACACGTTCACATGGTTAAATAGATAGCTCACTTCCCTGTTGGATATCTCACATCGCATGTTTTCTTAAGTATACAACTTAGAAATTTCGATATTATATTTTTATCGATATGCGATTGAGTCTTGTTATAACTACAAGCAAAAATGAAAAGGTAAGCATGTATCAGAGTCTTATTACATCAAAATATCATAAGACCAAGCTTGTTCCAAGTTTTGTGATGCGATATAAGTATCATGATTGCAAGGATTTAAAATAGGCATGCGCAATGAGGAATTGTGATATATCGCTTCGGGGAATTTAAGCAGCCATTAAAAATGAAACGTCGATATAAATTTAGTTATGGCAGGATGCGATAAGTGACGTGGAAGATTGGTGGGACTTTCTACAGACTTTATTATGTGTATAATGTTTTTCTTTGTTAAATTTTTTTAAGACTTTAATGTATTTTTCTTTTAAGTGGGGCTAGTTGCATCACAATTTTTCGTGGTAGGGTGCTTTGATCTCTTGTTGTAACCTTCTGATATGCGATATGTGATATTCCATAAAGCTTCAATAAGATTTTTTTAAAGCCCTTCAACCATTAGAACTAAATCTTAAGCTCATATAACACAAAATTTCTTCCTTTTAAGTAAAATGACATGTTTTATTGTTCTAGATTAAAAAATTAAAAGGGTCCTGATTATTTAATAAGCCAACTATCAAATTATAATGGGGTTTGTTGAGTAGCACAACAATTGGCGATTTACTGGAAGAACCCATTATCCTTGATATAATATATATTGAAATTTTTAAAACTTTAATAACTAAAAATAATTTATGAAAGGAAAACTATCTTTGAAATGTTGGATAAATAAGATTAATCTGAATAAAAACTCATTTTATTGTAATTCTTTTAGAATGTCTTATAGATGAAAATATTGACTATTTGTATTAGTCATTAATCAACTATAAAGATAAAGTAGAGGTAGTTTGAAACTTAGCTTATTGATGAACTCATTTTTTCATAGGTAGAGCCTCTTCTACCAACAATAATACATAGCCTCGATAGGGTTACCTTTTAACCAACAATGAACTAGTATCCCATCCACTTATGATTGCAATATTTAGAGGTAAAATTTTCAAAATTATGTGTGTGTGTGTGTGTGTGTGTGTTTTATTTTTATTTTTTATTTTTTTGAAGATACTTAAAATCCACTATCGTGGTTTGATATCTAGATAGTGACAATGCCATTCACAGGTTGTAATAAATTTGAACATGATAGCTCATGATGAGACTCCTTGTATTATGATTAATTATTCATAAGCCATTACCCTGGCTTCGTTTCCAGTAATGATAATGTCAACCTAATATTTTCCCATGATCACGGTAAGCAGGCTCACGATGAGAGATCTTATCTTTTAAGTTTCTTATATTTTTGAATTACACTCTAAAAAATGTATTATTAATGGATGGGGAGGATCATTGACTCATTAAGAATAATGGATGACAACTAGAGTTAATGATGCTAAAGCTATATCATAGTCTTTACTTCTTTCTTAAAGAAAACATTTCCTCACTTATAACAAGATCAATGATTTTATAAATTTTGAGGTTAAAAGAACTTAGAACTTTCATGCATAAATATTTTAGAGTTTTATGATAGTTATCCAATTTTCAATTTTGGAGTCATTTCCAAAAAAAAATCTACTTTTGAAGGAAAAATTATTATAAAATGAGTATATATATTGAAAAAAATCCAAAAGTATGTTACCTAACATTATTTATCCTAAAAAACATTGGTATGTATATGTGAATATTAACATATTTACAGCAGAACAAATGCTCTTTTATGAAAATATTTTTTTTGAGAATTAGCCCATTAACAGGAAGATCCCCTCTCTTTCCTTGTAAATATTGTAGATTGAAAGTTGGTAGGCATAATTTATCAACAATTAGAAATGGTCCAAGCCACAATTTGGATAAATGTAGTTTGGAAAAATTTACATTTCCTTCAAATGAATGGGTATCTTTAAATATAGTTGCCCAATAGTACATAACATGTAGGATTTTATGAGTAGTGGTATCTCTTCCAAAGTGTCCACCAACTTGTCCATCATGTAACTCTCGCGAAACCTCTTTTTCCTTTTTCTTCATGTGCCTTGTCCCATTTCAAGACTAGATCTCCAACTTGAAAATATTCTTTATCAATCGAGCTTGCATAAAAGAAATATTTTACTAGGTGTTGATGGTAAGCATGTATTTGTTTGGATTTTTCCATTTCCTATTCTAAATTAAGTATTTGAGACATTCTTAATTGCAAAGAAGAAGAAGGTTTTTCTTCAATACATTGTACTAGGGATAATGAGGGGAGGGCCATGTTAGGATGAAGGATAGCTTCTCTCCCATATACTAGATTAAAGGAAGAAGTACCTATGGAGGCCTTCTTAGTTATTCTATCATCTTATAGAGCGAATATCAAAACTTTATGCCAATTGTTTCGGATCTGATCAACAGTTAGTTTAATAATCCTAAGGAGGTTTTTATTAGTTGAATCTGCTAAACCATTCCCTTGATGATAGTAATTAGTAGAGTATTTAAGTTTAAACCGTATCTTTAAATAAAACTTAGTCATGCTATTTCCTAAAAAGTAATATGCATTGTCAAAATAAGTGCATTGGGTAAGCTAAACCTGGTGACAATGAATTGATCAATGAATTCCGTAATATTGCCAGCATTGGCTACATTTAGTGGTATTGTTTACACCCACTTAGTGAAGTAATGTGTATCAGTGAAGATAAACTTATGTTGCTTGGAAGAGTGAGGAAAAAAATCACTTATTATATCCAATCCCCAATGTTCAAAAGGTTGCTCAATGTTGAGTGGTTGAAGAGGTAAGGTTAGTTATCTCTGTCTTCCTGGAGTAGTTTGGAAAATTTTACATTTCCTTCATATGAATGGGTATCTTTAAATATAGTTGGCCAATAATAACTAACATGCAGGATTTTATGAGCATTAGTATCTCTTCCATAGTTTCTACCAACTGGTCCATCATGTAACTTTCGCGAAAACTTTTGTGCTTCATACTTTTCTAAAAATATTAACAAAACAAAATCATAATTTTTTCTGAATAACACATTATCAATTATTTCATATTGATTAGCTTTCAATCTTAAAGCCCTTTTCTTTTTGTAATTTATTTCAGGGGAAGAATAACTGCTTTTTAAGTAAAAAAAGAGATCAACATGTTGGGAGTCAGTATTAGTAGGGCATACCTTAGATATCTCTACAATGTTTCCCGTTTCTTTATCAACTGATATATTGGAAGCTCTAGTAATTAATCTACAAAAACCTTGACCCCTTACAATTTTAGTTGGTTTGATTTCTATGTCATATTCTTGCAGAGCGGTGACCCAATTTTCTATTTTCTCTCCTAACTCTTTTTGAAAAACCAATTACCTTATTGCTAGAAATGGGAAAATTCCTTTGGTGTGAGTTTTCAGAATAAAAGGCCTGAAATGCTTTATGGATTTGAAAACTGAAAAGGCCTATTTTTTCACCTATGAATAATTCAGTTATGCACCTTGAAAGTTTGAGCTGAAGAGAGAGGTGAGTGCCTCTATTTTTTGATAATTGAGTTGTGTTAATACAACAACATAAGATAACTCAGAAGAAAAAATATACAAAATAAAATGATCTGAAAAATTGGGAGTTGTTAACGAGCGAGCATCAATAATAGCTTGTTTCATTGACTAAAATGGTTCTTTTTCGTTATGTCCCCATTTGAAAATAGATTTTTTCTTGATCATGGATTGTAAAGGAAAAACAATTTGGGAGAAATCAAGAAAAAATCTCTTAACAAAATTAATATGTCCTAGGAAATATTGCATAGAGTGTTTGCTTCGAGGAAAATAGATTTCAGAAATTTCCTTAATCCTATCAGGATCTGCGCAAATTCCTTCCTTAGATACAATAAATCCTAGGATTTTTCCTTCACTGAGAGCAAAGTATGACTTCTTAGAATTTAGTGACATTCAATACTTTTTGCATCGTTCAAAAGTATGTTTTAAATCATGGAAATGAAAGTAGTTTTTAACCTATCATCTCGATGAACTAGGATTTGGTTATATCCTGAGAATCCATCAAGGAAAGACATAAGTTCATAACCAACTATTAATTGTAATATTTATTCCATAGGTGGTTGAGGAAAGTTGTTTTTTTCACAATATTTATTTTTTTTTTATTTTTTATTTTGGTAGTTTAGACTAATCCTAAACCCACGGGTTTCGAACCAGTGACCTTGTCGACAGAGTGCCATAACAATTCACCCCATCACCGACTAGTCTATACCACGTGGGCTTTCACAAACTTTATTTATTTTATTAAAGTGAATGCAAATGCACGTCTCATGATTCTTCTTCCTGACGTGCACCAATTTTGACACCCATTTAGAATGCCTAACTAGAAAATTGATTTTGGCCTTAAGAAGTTTGTTCAGTTCACTCTTAATTTAATCTTCTAAATTTGGATGAATATTCCTTAATTTTTGTGGAACATGTTTGACATCAGATACCATTGGAATGGTAGGCTGAATGATGGAGTTATCATAAGTTGTCATGTCTTCATAACTCCAACCGAAAACATTTTGTATCTTTTAAAGAAATGAATAAAGGCCTATATTTCATCTGTTGAGATACAAATACATAAATTTATGTTACGGGGTTTAATATATGTTCCAAGACTTACCAATTCTAACCTCAAAATTGAACTTTGAATTTTACAGTTAGTAACCTTTTTAAATCTATCATTTAAGTCATAGAAGTCTTGCATCTTAACCATGAACTTAGGTAGGGAATTTTATTCAATATTGTGTCAATCATCTATTATGCTTATCTCAATCAATTATTTGGTCATTGTATGACCTTTTAGATGTTAAAAATCTTAAAATGTCTTCGTCATCATTAAAGACACACAAATTAGTGAAATTATCAGGAATGGATGGGTGAAAAATTAATTCGATTGAAAATCTATTTGGACTATAATCCTTAGGTGGAATGAGCATGGATGCTACAATATCCAACAGGTCAATGCTAGCATTTTGAAGTATTCGGATAGGATAAATATGAAATGCGAGAAAATGTGAAGTGAGGGTTTGAATGAGAGATTGATAATGCTTCAAATGACCATAGATGCAATGAATGGTGTTTCTCACCTGTTTTACAAAAAAATCAGAATCTCCAAACACTCGAATGTAGTTCACACCAAGAGTTATTTCTTTGTACAAACTGTGGACCAGTGCTTCATACCCAATAGTACTATTTTTTCATTCAAACATTAATCTACATGCCAACATTGTTTTTTATCCTTCAGAACTTATTAAGATGAATCCTGCTCTTGCACCATCATTGGATTTAGAACCATCAAAAGACAAAGCCCAAAAAAATATTTAATTATTGGTTTATTTAAAATATTTACACATTTGGATCAATCTGTTAGTGAAAAAAAATTAATTTGGGATGTGACAGAATTGATTGAGAAAGAATATTCTTGCGCATTAAAACAACCCAAAAAGGATTCAGGAAAATAGTTCCCAAGGATATTATTGGTAAATACCATCGGTTCATTCTCTTCTTCAAAATCAGTTATTGAACGTTTCATATGCTTTTCTTATTCAATTCAAATTTTATTGGGCTTTCCATTGTAATAAAGCCACATATGAAACCAGCCTATGGAAAAATAACCATGAATATTCTCAAACCAATCTCTACTTAGAATCAAACCGTAAAAATAAGTAATATCAACAACAAGAATATCAGTAATTTGACATACTTTGGAATTGTAAGAAATTCTTATGATAACATAATTAATTTCCCCCAATACCTTGAATTTGGTTTTTTCAAGTTGAACAATATGAAAAATAGATTTTTGGGATTAAATATTGAGTTTGAGGAAAAATGAGCAAAACATTATATTTGAATATGCCCTCAAATCGACCAAGCAATTATGCACATTTTTATTGAAGATCTCAAAAGTCGAAAGGAAATGAGGAGTATGGAAATTTGATCTATCCCTGATTAAGATAGCATCAACAGGATCAATATTTTCTGAAAAATTGTTGGGAGGGTTTCCTTTTCCTTTAGAATATTTCGATTTGACAACAGTAGGTAAAGGGGATGTAGGGATTGCATTCAATGCTTTAAGTAAAAATTTCTATTGTTTTTTTAATTTTATTAACTCATACGAGGAAATATTTGCTTTGAAATTCTTCATAGCCTCTAATATATTATATTCTATGGTGTAAGAAAACACCAAAGTCTTACATGTAGATGGAGACTTTGATGAAGATGGAATTAATTCAAAATATGTAGAAGGGGTTTTTTTATTTTTACCTTTGTCTTTAGTAGTAGGAGTGGATGGTTTCTGCTTTTGAATTGATTGTGAAGAATATGTATGCCCCTTACTTATTGTGATAACATATAAATCTTCATGATCCTATTCATTATCAGAAGTTGGAAGAATAAAATCCCATAATCCATGCACTTCAACTAATTCTTCATATTGGGAGTCATCGAAAAATAATGATGTTTCTTCTTCATCTTCGCCTTAATCAGATTTAAAATTAGGTATGATGTTTCAAGGTTGAGGATTTCATGTTTGAAATTTCTTTAAATAACTAAAATGCTTCTTAGAAGACTCAACTACTTGTTTCTTGATCTCCAACATTTCATTTGACATGGATTTAAGGACCTTTTGCAATCCTTCTAGATCAAAGGGATATTTAGGATCTTTCTTTTTTTCTCATCTTTGAATGTGACATTCTTTGTCTTTCTTTCTTCTTGAGCAGTTTTCTTTTCAAATTAAAGTATCATTTTATCAATAGACATGGATTCTTTCATGTTTTCCGATAAAGTGCCTTTATTAGCCCTATCTACAAAATTTGCGATATTGGAAGGAAGAGAAGGAATATACCATTCAATTTTCACATTAACACCAGGCTTTGAAGTAGTTGGGATTTTGTTTAGGATTTTGTTAAATATGAAATTAAAATCTTTGATATTTTCACCTGAATTTTCTTTCAGATTGGAAATATTATTGATTAAAGTGGAAGTTGTGTTATCATCAACAAACTTAGTTAATAATTTCTCTTCAAATATATCCCAACTACTAATAGTTCCTGACGGTAATGAAAAATACCATGAAACTGTTGATCCTTCAAAGGTATAAGGAAATAAAATAAGTAAAAAATATTATTCAGCCACTCCATTGAGATTGATGGATAACATGAAATTATGTAGGTGTTCCTCGGCAGGGAGTCCATCATTGGGATTATACTTAGGGAGCCATCTTTTAGGGTGCTTAGGTAAATCATGAAGAGGTCCTACTATTTGAACAACTCCAGGATTTGTCCATGGCTTGGATACAATTATAGGAGTTATGGAAGTATAAGATGTTCTAGGAGTTCCAAAGGCTGTTGTGGTCATAGAAGAAATAACCCTTGAAATAGCAGTTCTTGTGACAACACTAGTTGACTGATTTTGAGGAATTGAATAGATGAATTAGTTGGTTGGGAGGAAGGAAATGAAGGAGTTTGTGGAGGAGAGGAAAAATTAATCTTGCTGGTGGATCTTTGAGCTTCTGATGTGGGATTTTTCCTTCGGTGAGAATGAAGTGGAAAATCGAAAGGATTAATTCCTAGTTTTTCTCCTTGAGACTGAATACACCATAAAATTGTAAATAAGTTACACATCCTTTTGATGTTTTAGATTGAACAAGATTTTCTTTTGAGATATAAATTTCCTCTAATTTCTTAATCAATGTCTGGACTTCAAACGACTCTCGAGTGTAATCTTGAGGGATTACCCAAGGAAGTGTACTATTAAATTTAGGAGGTGATTGGAAAAATTAATATCTAGAGGTTTGAGACTTTGATTGAGATCTTGAAGTTGTAGGAGATTTCGAGGGGGATTGATTTTTTGATGACCTTTGGATTTGGGATTAGACCTTAATTCCATTCATAGTCCTCAAGCCCTCCTTCTAGTGCCAAAAATTTTTAAGGCTCAGAAATATATTCCTCAACATTGGGGATAACCACCCGAACGAGAACTTAAAAACGATTCCTTTTCTGTTTGGAATAGTGGCTCCGACTGGGGATAATGGGACCAGTTTCCCTTTGAGATATAACTGAGTGGGTGTGAGGGGTAAAATAGTGAAATATGAGTGATAAATGGAAGTAACAATAAATTAAGTATGTATATATCTATTTATCTATATCCCGACACATAATTTTACTCATTTATATGTGATTTCAAATATTTTCTTAAGTTGAATATAATATAGATCGTCAAACACTTAAAGAAGTAAATGAAAGTAAGATGATTAATTTGATTAAATATTTAATCAAATTAATTGTTAAATCCATACCACATGAAATATTTTATTGTTTCATACATATATTTAAACATGGAAATCTCACACGTTCACTAGTGAATTAGTGCTCAATTGTATTTAAAGAACATACATAAAAAAACAATCTAACGAGAAATATGAATATCAATTACATATGAACATAAAAATCATATAAAGATAAAAATACGATATATCATAGCTCTGCTCAAGAAATAAAAAAACTTTGGTCTAATATTTCTATTAAGATGACTCAAAAAGAATAGTAGTGTGACTTTCCAAAGCCTTCTTTACAAAAATTCAAAACCCTTTTCTTAAAGACATGAAAGGGTTTTTATAGTTGAGAATTAAACTGAAAAAAATAGTAAATACGTGAAATGTCGAGGAGATTCGAACAACCATCCTTAAAAATGGGAAGCTAGCTACTTTCCCATTTGTTGCTTCAGTTCTTAGATATCCATCATGGGCTTCAATTCAAGAGGCTGATCTGGCCTTATGTGCATATATCCTGTATACATTGCATCTGAGAGTGCAGGTAGCATGTATGAAGTGGTGTTGGTATGGTATCACAACATCAACCATTGGCTATATGGCTTTACTAGATATTGCCAATATTTCTCAAGATTTAATTTTGATAACGTTTTAATATTATCCTCTTTCTTCATGGAAAATTATTGCCATCATTTCATGAGTATATTAACATTGAGAAAAGAACTAGCTGGGAAATTTTGAATTATATTAGTGCCAAATAGGTTGTCGCTGATAGTTTCAGTCATATTACTTGAGATATATCTTGCTCTGAAGATGGATCTTTCTACTTGTTTCAATTTTATATCCCAATATGTAAAGAGGATTTCTTTATGTGAATATTATATTCTTAGAAGGTTTGTTGTTTTTCCTTCTGCACTATATTTCCATGTGATATAATCAGAAATTTTATCATCAATGTCATCAAAATTTTTCCTCAGATCGGAGAATCGATTCATCGATGAATCACTTGTTTTACATAGATCATTGATTACTACCAACTTTTAGCAAAATACCACCTACTGTGGGGCTAGGAGGGTGTTAAGTTCCATTGCTTCTTTCTTATAATCCTCAATTTTAGGGTTATCCTTCAATTGTTCAATTCTGAATTGGAGTTCATGTAACTGAGCATATTAATATTGATGTCAGTTTCATGTTGGAGTTTAATTTCATCAAAGCTCTATTTCAATTCTCCTAGTTATACTTACCACTCATTATCAATGTTCTCTTTCTATTTTAACAATTCTTGCTCCAACTATCGAATCATGTCATCTTTTTCTTTGAATCATTATTTCACTTCTCAATCCTTTTCAATGGTAGCTATTGCATAGGCCTCTATAAAATGTGATATCCTGGTTAAGCCATCAGAGAGGTTTGCCTCTGGATCCTTCCACACAACATACAATGATACATCTCCAAGAACTAGTGCCTAGGACTGCTCAACTTTCTTTCTCTTCCTTTGTATGCTCATTAAGGCTCTATGCATAGGAATGTAAAATATATCGAGAGGAGGAATATCTTCGATTTTAAGAATAATTTATGAAGCGGGGTATGCCGGGATGAATTCTATGTCATTTTTATTAATATATTTTTCATAAGCCTCAATAGTAAGGGCATTTTGCTTAGTAATTTCATAAGTGATGACTGTTTCTCTTGAAGTTGAGGTATTTACCTCTAGCGAGCTTGATTTACTAATTTCTTGATCAAACTGGTCCCTGACTTTTTCCAAATCACTGCTAAATATTATTTCTAGAGTTTGTTTCGTTGTTGATGTAGTTTCCATTGTTCCTTGTGTCATATTTCTTTCCTTTATAGACTGTGTCAAATCCTGATATGTATGTAAAACTGGTTGAGAAACCCTCAATGTGTCAAGAGGGAGATTTTCCAACCTTTTACATCTATATTCTCTAAACTTATTGAGTTTCTCTAGATTCGAAGAGGCTTCTACCAAATTATATACTTGTATGTATATATGGGCAGACTCAAATAGATCATAAAAGTCATCAGGATCATGTATGAATTGTCTCACTTTAACTTGAGTTGTGAAATTTTGGGCTACTTCATTTGGGCCATACTGCTTACTAGGAATGGTAGGAAAATTAAGGCATTGTATCTCATTAATTTCAAGCCCATTTTTTCTTGAAATTACCTTGAAAATATACTCCACAGTGTATGGGTAATGATGACCAGGCATATTTCTTGGCTTCTTTCAGAGCTTTAGTTAAGCCATTTCCCATAATTTGATAGACAACTTCTCAAGCCAAAATCTTGTCAAGGAAATAGATGGGGAGAACATGAGGTCTGAAAATACTACCAAAAACCCTAACATAAGTAAATAAATCTTCTTTGAACCACTCTCCTATGGCTATAAAATCATCCATGGCTTCATTAGATAATCTGGGGGATTTTTCACCAAAAACATCTTGGTATAAATGTAACATGACTCCATGACATATTTTATAGAAATGGGGTTGGAAATTAGACTCCCAGATGTGAATAGGATTAGGATATTATAGGGTCCATTTCCATCCCATGGATGGGAAATCAAAGGTAAAAAAAACATCCTCCATGATATATGCGCTCATATAAAAAGGAGGCACTTCCTGGGTAGACATTTTTCGATCTCTTCTATAGGCTAGGATTTGGGAAGCTATATTATTTGACAAGATAGTGGCCCAATCCATTACATATTAATTTTCTACAAAATAAATTAGGGGGGCCCATTAGAGATCTCGCATCACATGTTTTATTCAGTACACAGCTTGCAAAGTTTTATATTCTCCTTTTGTTGATATGAAATTGAGTCTTGTTATAAATAGAAGCTAAAATGAAAAGGTAATCATGTATCAGAGTCTTATCACATCGAAATATCATAAGTCCAAATTTGTTTCAAGTTTCGTGATACGATATAAGTACCGTGATCGCAAATATTAAGGGATAGGCATGTGCGATGAAGAGTTGCGATACAGCGATTACGATATATCACATCAAAGAGTTGGAGCAGGCATTACAAATTAAATTCCAATATCAATTTTGTGATGGTGGTGATGCGATAAGTGATGTGGCAAATTGGTGGGACCTGCTACGGACTTTATTATGTGTAGAAGCCTTTTGCTTTGTTAAAGTTTTTTAACACTTTAACGTATTTTACTTTTAAGTTGGGAAATTCGCATCGCAATTTTTAGTGATAGGGTGCTTTGATATTTTGTTGTAACCTTGCGATATTTGATATGCGATATGCGATAAATCTTCAATAATTTTTTTTTTTTAATTCCTTCAATGAATAGAACTAAAGGGTGAAAATGTGAAGTTGGGAAACACTTTTTGCCCTTTTTTGACGTTGAAAATTGTAATTTTCTATGTTTTTCAACTTCAACTCCACTAAACTCATATTTTTATCGCAAATTATGCTTTGAAATAAAAACAAGAATTGTAGAGAATTGTCTTACCTCCATACCGATATTTTTTTTTAAAACAAATATTGACATATAGAGGGGTAAATTTGTTGTTTACTAACTGCATATACTTGAAATTTTCAGGAAAACATAAATAGTCACTTTTTTATCCTTTACTTTTTTTAGGGAAGGTTATTCATTTTTTGGAAAAAAACCATAGCATCATAATCTGCATATATTGCACTAGTGCACAGACTATTTTTTGGTAATTTTCGGATCAAATCACTATTTTTTATGATTTTTTGAAATGGACGAAGACAAAAAAACAGTGATGTTTCAGTACATTTTATTATCCTTTGATTTTCTTTTCAATGTGATCGTCAATAAGAAAAATGAGAGTACCCTTTTGAAGTAGACAAGGAAAGGAAGTGCACTATGATTTTTTTAAATTTTTTGGTGTCCTCATTTGAAAGTTATTGAATTTTCATTCAGTGCAATTTTTCGAACAATGAAATTCCATAGTGACATAGTTTAGTAAAAAATTAATAAAAAATTGAATTTTTTAATGAAACTCGATAAATCTCACATCATCAAAAACTAGATTTAGAGACGAATCTAATGGTACTTGGTCCGACATATAACATTTTGTTTTTGTAGGTGTTCTGCCCCTCCAAAGTTGCAGGTTTCTCAAAACTGCAGAGGTTTCTGAGTTTTTTGTTGACCAGAAACTCTCGGCCGAGAAAAACTCTCGGCCGAGAAATTTTTAAAACTCTCGGCCGAGAGTTTTAAACCAATTTATGCGCGGGAAAACTCCCGGGAAAAAGTTTTAAAAACTCTCGGCCGAGAGTTTGCGGCCGAGAGTTTGCACAATAAAACTCTCGGCCGAGAGTTAGAAAAACTCTCGACCGAGAGTTAGAAAAACTCTCGGCCGAGAGTTTTTGAATGTAAAAAACTCTCGGCCGAGAGTTTTTCTAACTCTCGGCCGAGAGTTTGTGGCCGAGAAACTTTTCACACAACTCTCGGCCGAGAGTTTTCAAAACTCTCGGCCGAGAGTTTTCAAATCTCTCGGCCGAGAGTTTTGAAAACTCTCGGCCGAGAAATATTGTTGACTTTTTTTCTCGGCCGAGAAATTAAAAAACTCTCTCGAATTCTATCTCATGCCAAAAAGTGTTTCCCAACTTCGCGTTTTCGCCCTAAAGCTAAAGTTCAAATAACAAAACTTTTCATCCTTTTAAGTAAAATGACTTGTTTTATTGTTCTAGATTAAAAATTTAAAAGGTTACCCATTATTTAGTAAGCTAACTCTATATTTATAATGGGGGTTTGTTGAGTAGTACAAAAAACGCAGAAAAATATTGGAGCTAAAGCTTCCTTGGATATTGTAGATTTTACAAAATTGAGGTAGCATCATCTTGTAGGTTGGAACCTACAAAAAATCAGATGTAATAAGGAGTAGGATCTTGCCTTTGTATCACAACAATAATAAAATCTATGTTTTCTCCCTTATGGGTTTCCACTAATATCTCGTGTCAATATGCATTGTTATTATGTGTTGGTCTGCTTATTACTTTTTGTTCACATATTAAATTTGTTGGTTATTATTTGTTAATATGCTCATGTAATGTTTCAGTTAATGAGTTTAATGAAAATAATTTTAATGTCCATGAATGGACTAAAATGATTCACCCCCTTTGACTTTAGTCAAATTTTCATAAGATATTCCCAATCAACATAAATACTCCCTTTTGAGAGTTAGTGTGACATAAAAAACAAGATTTGAAATTTTATGTGTTTAGTACTACTCAACCTTCGGCTCAGCATAAAGTTACTACACATCCATGAATTTTCCCAGAAATATTAGATAAAAGCCATTTCATGTCCACCTGTCGGGCCAAGAATATCATGACTATCTGGCACTACTGTAGATAGAGATAACATATTATTACTTGATATTTTTGATGTGTTTGGTATGTGATACTCCCACGATATCACCATTTCACCAAAAAGGCACTTAAGGGAAAAAAACCACCCCATGTGGCCAATCCCTGAGCTGAGGATATTTTTTACTACCCTGCGCCAACATCTACACAAACAGAAAGGCATGCATGCAGTTATAAGCCTCCAACTGCATGCACAACACTACTTTGATGTGGTTATAGCCCAATTTCTCCAATATGATCACATGGTATCGAGATTAGTGAGACCTTTTAAGGCCAAACTCCATACCACTGCCCAAAACTTCCTGAAAATTTATAGAAGCATAACTTACATGATGAAATACCCATCCAATCAAACTTAAATAAAATAATCGAGCTAACAATTCCTAACCATGACAATCATTTCATCAAACATATGGTAAACATGTAAAATACATGTCATGAATGAATATCTCATCATAAATTGATAGTATTCACCTGAGAATCACCGAGAAGGATCTATACCCTCCCTATCTAGTTGCAATAATGCTTATTAGTCCATGCATTCATCAACCATTCATATATTCTTCAAACATGTAAAGTTCCATAGAATATATACATCATATAACCAACATATAACCAAAAAATAACCAACATATAAACCATAAAATAACCAACATAAACAATGAAAAATCACCCATAATATCATCATCATAATCAATACATATGATCATAGATCACAATAGAAAATACCTCATATTAACATATGAAAATTCCAACCAAGTCAAGTAATTCCACGTACCACCTAACCATAGATTGGGCTGAACCAAATATTTCTTTCACCCAGTCACTCTCACAACATATTCTAAGAATGAATGTGGGATATCATGGAATAAACCAAAAAAAATCAACATAGGGCTTCTAGAGGCCAAACCACCTCAACCCTCAACCGATGATTACACCTCATGGTTAGACATCATTAAGGCCAATAACATCGACCTTTACCCAAGTTGTTCAAGGCTCCAGAGCATTTGTTCCAAATGTGGATCCACAAAGTAATAACTTAACCCACAACCTTCTAGGGCTCTACATTTTTTGTCCAACTCGGCCCCACGAATAGTAACTTAACCCCCCAAGGTATTGATATCATTTTTCCAACCTAGGTTCTAGGACTAGTAACTCAACCCAAGTTGTTCCAAGGCTCCAGAGCATTTTTTCCAACCAACGACTCGAGGAACTAGTAACTCAATCCATATCCATAAGGAACCTGAGCACCAATCAGAAAAAAAGAAGAGGAAAAACTCACAACACCATGGTTATCAACGCAATGTCAACGAAATGTTGAAAACATTTCTAATCTAGGTATGTGTCCATGTCAAAGACACCACATAATCAATAAACCATATGCATGTACCATGAATTCCAAAACTAGAAAGGAAATCATACATGCAAGTCAATACCTGCAAATAAATACAATTGTAGCCACTGGTCAACCTATTCCCTTATGCTTTTTTGCTTTCCTTTTCCTTCTTTTTCCAAATCCAATGTATGCTAAACTTCTCCAAGGATGGCCCAAGAATAGTCTCAGTGTGAAAAATTATGAGAATGAAAGATAAACTAACAAAAAACTTATGAAATAACCCTCAAAATCCTTTTTATAATTGAGGCCTCTATTTTCTTCATTTCCTTCATTTTTCCTTCAATTTCAATCTCATGCAAATCTCAGTGTCTTCACTTTCATTTATTTCATAAATAAAATGCCAATTAATGCCTATTTTCCTTTTCCAATTTCCTTAACCATAAATAAATCCAAAGTAACACCCACTAGTATATTTTTCCCACCATTCATCTTGGAATACATGTCCCATGACCTTCGTCTTATATTTTTTACATGGAAAATCAACCATGAGTTGTTACATTGGTGTCATGGTTGAAACCTTGGTCAAAGACAAGAAATTTGTAAGAACCTATAAATTTTGGGTGACAGGACTCCATTCTTAGAAGAACCAATTTCCAGGGAATTCATAATTGTGTTTCTTACTCAACAAGGATAAAAATCCAAACCTGTGAGAGAAATAATAGGAATAGTTTGAATGAGGAAACCGTGGAGAAATTATAGAGAGAAAAAAAGAGTATATGAAAAAATTGGTTGTGGTTGAAATACAAAAACTGATATTAATTTAAGGCTAGAAAAACACTGAGTTACTTTGCTCCATACTTGTAAGTATGGAGAGAAAAAATATGATACAAATGAAGAATAACATGTCGCCAATGGAAGTCAAATGAAAACTAGATTGAGGCTTAGGCCTACCTGAAGGAGTTCATTGATAATTAAACTTTGATTACCACCAAGTCAAGTAATTTTGACCAAAAGAATCCTTGGTTCTCACAGACATGGAATTACAAATTATGACTACAACTAAATTATAGGAGAAATATTACCAGTGAGAAACAATCTCAAAGAAAAATAATTTTTTTTACTGCATGCAAGGTTATAGTCTAAGACCTCGAAGAAAATAAATAACATGGCTCGCCCGAGGAGAGATATTTGCATACTCCTCTATGCCAATAGGTTCATGGCTTCAAAGGAATATTTAACAAGTCTAGAATCAAATGAAAATGAGAGCCACAATTTTGGATTTGAAAGAGTTAGGGTTATGGTATAATTTTGTAGATACAAAGCTTGTTCCGAGCGAGTAGAAGACTAAATGGAATTGGAAACGTGAGACTACGGTGGATAGTTACATCCAAAAGGACCCAAAAAATTCCCAGTTTTTTATTCAAACAATGGAGAGTGTGCACCATGCATATGAAGACACATGAGGTGTACCCTAACCCTTGTTGTAATTCCACAAGTAACCACGTGGAATTTCTATGTGGGCTATAACTTGCATGACTTCCAAACCCTTCTAATCTTAAAAACATAACCATGGATTTAAATCGAAATTGGTGAGAATATTATTAAACACTAATACAACTATATTAAGAGTTCATTTATGGGGAAATAAAAGAGAGTCATCCAGGGAAATCCCATGCTATAAACCTGCATATGTAGTATATATAAAATATTGAACATAAAATCAATCAACTCTTCCTCCATGTTGTGGCTAGGCCAATAATGTGTAAGTTATGTTAATAGAATTTCAAGGTTCCATTATCATATTATATGTTATAAATAAGTGAAAACTTGTTTACCACAAATAAAAAGAAGAACAATATATGTGTTATAGTTTTGATTACACCACAAGGGTACATAAGCAGAACCACATGATTATATTTCTAAAAATAAAAATTATGATCAAAGGGCGAAGTAAGAGGATTAAAAATCCTATAAGGTCATCAAGATAACCGAAAACCATTTTTGTGAGGAATGGCTTGTGGTCATAAAATGAGTGCAAGGTAACACATGAGTTGTATGTAGACTAATCCAACATGGTTGTATGCTTATATTTATATCATTTACATTTTTGAAAACAAAATTTTGTTTGTATAGTGCAAGTATTCACATTGTTAACAAAAATAAAAAAGCATTCAAGGTATCCTAATGCATTAGAGAACTTTTGAGGTCTAAAATGGGCCTCATAAGAAAAATGTACAACGAAAATAAACTTCATAAGAACCAATAGGATTCACGATGATGATGTCAACCATGCGGGATGATTCACCAATTTTGGAGTAAAAATGTAAAAAGCTTAAAAAATAATAAAATAATAAAACTACTTTTTCAACTCATGTTTTCAACTTATCTTCCTAAGGTTTTACTCAAATTTCAAGTGAGAGTACTTGCTGGATGCAAAATTTAATTATTCATCCATAGAGTACCCATGTTTCATACTTTTTATGGACCCTTATACATGAAAAATGATAAATACATGAAAAAACATGATTGCAATCACATTTTTCATGTATTTCTCATTTTTTGTATAGCAGGGTCCATCGAAAGTATGCAACATGGATACTCCTTGGATGGGGAATAAAATTATGCATCCAACGTGTCCTTCCACTCAAAATTTGAGTAAATACATAGGGAGATAAATTGAAAATAGAAGTTGAAAAATTAGTTTTTCTTTCTTCCCTCTAAAATTCGATGATTTAATATAATATTGTTTTATTATTTCCACTTGTTACACGGCAATTTTTCACTGACCCTACAATCCCTCACCTCGCATATTGGAGGAACTTTCCCATGACCTATCAGCAGTGTCAAACTCTGCAAATACCTTCTTTGCATCCTTCTGCATAAGGACATGATTTCTCTTGTTGAACATTTCCTTAGAAAGCACTCAGAAACCTATGTTTTGGCATTGCCGCAGGTAGCCAGTTCACCCGTCGTGCCACTGGAAAAGATTTTCACTAGAGGCCACACCAGTTGGCACTTTGTCCCTGCATTCCACCCGCACCAGCCTTTTTACGAATTTTTTTTAACAAATTGGAGGTCGAAGTTTCCTTTAACCACCTCAGGAACGACTCATTGCAATTGGTTAAACTCGATAAGACACGGATCTCTTCCTTTAGGAAATGGCTGATGGAACATTTTTGGAGGATAGGACTCCCCCAATGATTATAGGGATCCTAACCTCTCATTCTCCCTCTATATAGACAAGCCTTAACCTTTTACAAAAGCTAGTTGAGCACATTATAGATAAATAGCTGAACTTATAGCCAAGAAGCTGAACTTGGAGAAGAGATATTATAGCTAAGTAATTGCTATAGAGAAGGTTGAACCAAGGAGGATCCCATAGAGAGATCCCCATCTAAATTCCCGACGAGCTTTGTGAGACGTGCTCCACTGGAACCCTACTGGAGGAGATCGCAACGTCGAAGCCTGGTTATACTCTTCCTTCTTTAATTTAATATACTCGACTATGATATTGATTCCATCTCTGTGTTATGTTTATTTGATGCAAGTGATTTAGTCTTCTTCGATTGAATGATAGTTAGGAATGCGAGATAGTATGTTGTGTATCGTCTTCATTTCTTGTGTATGTGCAGGTATCCAGGCATGAGAACGAGAAGATCGTGATCTATCGAATCAGGAGTGAGGCCCAGCCATCCTTTCGGACGACACAATAGTGCAGGACCTACAGTAAGTGATCTGCCAAGTCTTTGTCCATTCTTAGAGAGGAATTGGTGTCATAGTGTGTCTCTCTTGTGGCTAGATCCACTCTAGGGCTAGTGGGATCACCTCTGTCCGCAGAGGGGATTTACCTCACCAACAAGTTGGTGACTCCACTGGGGATCAGTGCAAGTTTGTCTTTCATCTATTAAATCTTCTTCTTGGTCTTTGATTTCCTAGCTTTCCCTTTTTGGTTGTTTTGCTGAGTCTTAGACCCTTGTTCAGCCTCAGAGGATCAGATTTGACCTCTGGTTTTCCAAATTTATCAACTTTTATGGGTTGTCTTGATTGGCATGGTTTCCATCCTGACAGTCACACCCACTGGCGTGAGTTTCCAATTCATCACCTGCGCCATCCCCTGTCTGGTGTGGATTACAGCCAGACAGTCGCGCCAATTCCTGTAGGTGCTAGGGTTTGTCCTGTTTTGGAGTTTTTGGTCCATCCTAGTGTCCCCGGGTGTTCTCTTGGCTTGATTTGAATGCTTTAGATTTGTTTGTGACTGTGATTAGCCTTCATCCTTTGGTTGTTTGTCCATTTCCTTCAGCATCATAGCTTTAGGGCTTCCTAGTGCTTTGATTTGCTGAGCCTCCTTTAGGAGTTTGGGTCTCTTATTTCGCGGTCACCTTCGTCATTTTCTTGATTTCGTTTAGCTACCTGGATCCATTTTGAGTGGTTTCTTTTCGTGAAATGAGCCTTGAGTGAGCCTTGTCTCTTTCATTTAGTTTTGCTTCCTATTTCTCCAAGCATAGCTCACATTGCTTGTATGGGTCTGTTTTGACAGTCCTCCTTTGATTGGGATATTGTGACATTGGTTTGAGTCTTTGATTTGTTTTCCTATGAGTTGATTGAAGTCATTTCGATTCGACTCTTGAATTTGCATTCTTGAACTTGTGTGAAGATTCATTTTTCATGTTACTTAGTGCACTCGCTCTATTACATTGAAAAAATCAAAAACATATTTTGTTTGCATTCTTGTTTGCATCATGAAATTGAAAAATCTTTCGCATAACTAGTATTTGGCATTCTAGGAGAGATTTCTCGTTTTTCATTAGTTTGCATCAGGGATTGTAGTGGGTTTTTTCACATGTTTTTATTGTAGCTATCGCTTGAAAATCTCTAACTTTCTCGTAGATAGCTCTTCATTGAACGAAACGGTATTTTATGGCATGTAGCTTGCATTTAGGGATTTGTGAGATTCAACATTCGGTAGGACCATGGAATTGAAACATAAATACAAGATCAACTTCAAATTTATTCAATTAACTTAAGGAAACATTGAAACTTAATGAAAAATTTAGTGGTCTGAGTTAAAGATGTGTTCCGACGTCTTTAAGCCTAGCAGTTATCGCTTGCCACCTGGCTTCAGACAGCCCTAGTACAGACTTACGCTCCCCGTACCATCGAGTATATAAAGGGAGACCCCTCTAGGTTGCAATACTTGTATCTGTAGGAAGCCAAGGCTGCCACCTTGTGACTGTGATACAACGAACATAGCATTCAGGGAGACTACCTGCACGTACATCAAGTCCTTGGTTGATTTCTCTTTCATTTTATAACCAAGGTGTATATGGCAGTTCATGGGAACTTGGTACACCCTTTTACCTAGACTACCTAAGTAGTCATTTTTTATCTTTACTGACTTCATAAATTTGAAAATATCATCGAGCACTTGTCCTTTCATGCTCGTTTCCAACCTGAAAGTGATACAGTCACCTTTCTCCTGTTTCTCAACTCTTAAAATATGAAACAAAAGAGTTTTGTTTCAATGTCTTAAAAATTAACTACCCACGAAATATTCCTGGTTAAAGTTAGTTTCCTTAGGGTGTTGTCTTAATTTTTTTTCTGATGGGAACATTTCCGGAGTTCACTAACCCAAAAATCCCTTCCGAAGGGAATCCTGGTCCGTTTCCTACTTTTGGGAATTTTGGTGCTCCTTATATGGCAATGTTGTCCCTGCCTAGTTTAACTGTTGGGTTGCCTATATGGTTATTTTCAACCTTAGTAGTCCCGACTGTTCAGTCCGCCCTACAGTCGTCCCCTCCACTAGAACAACATCATGCTGCGTTTAAGGTGGACCTCTCCCCTTCTTTGCCTATTTCTTCATACTCCTCTTCTATTTCTTCAGACAAAGAAGAAAAAGTTAGATAAGCGAGAGCCTAATACTACAGCTATCTTACCTAAGAAACTTTCCCTTATGGAACCATCCACGCTTCCACGGAAAGTCAAATTCCCTTGCATGCTCTGCAAAGGTAACCATTTGCTTCGAGACTCCCCTGGTATTCCCAAGGTACTTGAAGCATGGTCTGACGACCGTCTGCTGTTGAATTTGTCTTCTGGAAGTCATATTAACACATCTTCAACAAGTCCTGGAAAACTCATAAAAAACAGGGCAATATTACCAATCTCTGTAAGTTGTGTGAATGGCATCACCCCATTCACCTTTGTCCGTATATGGATGAAGCCAAAACTGTGTTGGACAACCCTACTGTTTCTACACCCTGCCTTCCATCTGGTTACCAGAAATTTTCTTCAAGTCCTCCGCTAGTTGATTCAAAGGTTAGTCAAGAGTCATCCTTGGTCAATCCCACTCCCTCAAAAATTCAAATTCACGAATCTGTTCCCCACCAACCATTGGTGATGAGATCAGTCGACCAGACCCCATCAGTGGTTCATCAGGTCTTTTCCATTGAGATTCAATCTCATCCCCTTCATGTTCTTCTTGTTTCTTCAGATTCCTCGTACTTGGCAAAAGATTCGTCTGTCCCTACAATGCAAGAAGATGCTCCTCCTACTCCTGTGATGGAAGTCCAGGAAAGTGCTCCTCTTACTCCTGTAACACCAGGGGGAAACCACCTCAGTTCAATGGTATCCCCCCCAAGTAGTTTGATCGCTTCCTTTGATTGGAGTCGATTCTCCAGATACCACCTTTGTCTTATGTGCCTTTCGAGATAATAGTACAAACCTTTGATCTCGTTGTACCCAACACGATTGTCAATGAAGGTGCATCTGTTAGTATTCTTTCTTCAACAACTTGGCAAGATTTTGGTTCTCCACCGCTTATGCATGTTACCCAGAATCTGTTGGCTTTTAACAGAGGAACCAGTCAACCGTTAGGGATCCTTCCGAAGTTGCCTGTTAATTTGGGAGGGAAAACTGTCCACATAGACGTGATGGTTTTTCCAAGCCCCTTAGACTTCAATTTTATATTGGGGCACAACTATACATATGCCATGGGGGCAGTTGTCTCTTCCCTCTTTCGTGTGATCTATTTCCCACACCAATGATGGATCGTAACCATCGATCAGCTTTCATTCTTTGGTCCTAACGTGACATCTAGTCCACCATCATCCCTTCCAGGTCTTTATCCATCGGTTGTATATTCCCTGCCATAGGTTAATTATGTGGCTACCTATCACGTGCCCGCAATCAATGATAGTACCATTATGCATCGTGTGCTGGGAGAATTGGGTCCTGATTTTCAAGATATTGTTCTCCCACCAGAGGCAAGCCTCTTGGAATCTATGACTTCTTATTAATCGTGATGAGTTGTCCTCAGATCATAGTTCATTTTCTTGTGTCAAGCTCCTTAAAAAATGAAATGAGGTTGTCAGAGCATAGTTCGTTTTCTTGTGTCAAGCTCCTTAAAAAATGAAACGAGGTCATCGGAGCATAGTTGGTTTAATTTTGTTTTAAAATCCTTAAAAAATGAAACAAGGTGCCATGATGATGGTTCTTTTAATGTGTCTACCTCGTTAAAACAATGAAACACGTTCCCGTTCAATTCGAGTTTTGTTAGATCTCATAAAATCCCAATTGAGTCTTTATCTTGATCTCGTTTTTGAACCTTCACTCCATTTCCTATGGACTGAAACTTGGGGGGCATGTACACCTCGAATTGAGTCACCATGCTAGGGGTCATGCCTGTTTTTCGAGCATATTTTAATTTTGTTTCAAGCTTGTGTCAACATGAAACCAATCTCAAGCATAGTTTACTTTTTGTTTTTGAGCTTGCATAAAAATGAAATCTTTTGGTTTTATACCCTTTGTGAAAGTTTTTCTTGATTCACGAGTCATTACTTATTATGAAAATTATTTAACTGATACATTAGCTAAACATTGTATTAGGAATTTTGATAATTTGTATAAAGCATCATCACATGTACGAAGATCTGTGCAATAAAATAGATGCGTATATATATATATATATATATATCGTTTGTTTACAACCGTATGCATCATAAAACCCACAAAAAATAATATATGTTTGTTACAGTTACATCATGAGACAACATGTCTCTCAAAATATGCGGAAATAGAGCCTAAGTGCCTAGTTGGCATGGTGCTCATGATAACACGTCACCACCCATACCAGCCGCCTCAGCAAGCAGTGGATACGACTGGGCACTCCCACAGTGTGCCTTTGATAGGCTCGGGGTACGTCATCAAAACGGGCATAATCAAGGACCCCATGAGTGATTCCCTCCGAGTTTGCACTAACTCCTTGTCAATGCCCTTGCCCTGAGGGTCAAAGTCGCGAGGAGTCTGCCTCGCTATTAGAGACATGCCTGCGGGATGTTATGGGCCAAAAACTGCATTCATATCAAATTAACTGTCAGAACATGCATATATACTAAAAAAATTATAGACTCATAAAATACAAAATGAGTCTTACCAAGTTCTTCGTCCCAGTCCTCTCCCTCCCGGAGCGCAAGGTCTGGGTCTCTGGTGAAGTTTGTGCAAGTGCAGGGCCAATCCTCCACGATGATTAACTATCATCGGAGCTAATCGAAGAACTCTGGCCTCCAGGACATCTACTAGCCACCCCCTTCCCTGGGCTTCAGTGCCACCCATCGAGCCATCTGTGGCTCTCTCAGTGGTGGCTCCGCGACTATAACCTCCTAGCGCTGAAATATACGTAATCATTTCGGCAAGAACAATACCAAAATCAACCCATATCCAAACTGCTTTAGTTTTTAATTCTTGCATTTGGTGAGCTATCGTTTGATTTTCATGGTCACGGCCTCAGCCCAGTTGAAGATAGTCGGGCTCATACACTCTGAAGCAAGAAGTAACTGGGTCTTTGTGGCCTCGTGCGTTGCCTGCGATCTCGCAACCGCATAATGGTGTGTAGCACTAATCTCAGTGCTAGATCAGGAATAATCTATATGTCCACTTTACCGCTCCCTATTCCTTTGCGTGCCCCTGGGCACACCCTGTTCATGACCATTGTCATGATTTCCCCTCAAGACCTGGTACTAGTCAGAATAGGGACTGCACCCCTATCTGACAGTCCGGTGATGAAATATACGTCTGATACTTCGAGCTCAAGCTCTTGGTCCCGAAGTATGAATTTCTCCTGATCCTTATCCAAAACACTAATGAGATACTGTAGAAATTCGGGTTGAGCCCGGAGACATGGCATCTGTTAGACTCCTATACCAATAGGTGTCATTTTTCATGATTGTCTTGATTGAACTATGGAATATGTTCAAACCTTTGTCTTGAGCAAAGGTGTTCCATATTCTTGAAAAACCAAAAAATCAAAAAATTTAAAAAATGTAAAGAGGGTATACCCTAAAAGAAAAATCAAAGGGTAAAAATAATAAAAATGGCCAAAAAGTAAAAGAAATGAACCCCATCAAAAAACAAATGCCAAGGAAAGTGTGCAAGTCTAAATGCCACTACTTTTTACTCTGATGTAATAAAGCAATTGTGTGCAGCTTGTCAAACCTTTGCCACAATTCATGAATAAGTCAAACTGTTTAAACTTGGCTTACTCATATTTCAATTTCATGTTGTAGATTAGAGAATAAATATCTGACCAAACAGTTTAATCTTGGCAGATAAGTAGATAGGTAGAGTTATTAAAAGGTGCTCAATAGTTTAATCTGAGCCCTTGGATGTAATAAGGGTAGAAATAGATAGATTATCATGTAAAAAGAAAAGGTTGAAAAGGGTTTGCAAGTCTAAATGCACCCTAATAAAGAAGAGAAAATGGTAGTGTTAAGTAGATAGGGTAGGTAGATGGTGCTGCAAAGTGTTATCTGATGAATGGTGCTGCAAAGTGTTGGTTAATCATTTACTTTCATCACAAGTACTAAAGCAGGAAATACACTGGAAAATCACAGCAAGCAAAGTCAAATTCATTAACCTCCCTCATCATTTTCCCCCTCAAGAGTTTTACTAATTCCCCCCCAAAAGTATTAAGGTATTTGGAGATCAAAAGGGCTCGAGGCATTTCCTTGACTTCTGGAGGGACCGGACCCTCGGCCTAATGATCAAAAAGACCTAAGCACTTGAGATAATTCATCATTGTTATCTTCCATCTTGAACTTCTTCCTAAGTAAAATCCTATTTTACTTAGGAAACTGATGCAACATTCCATAAAATTCCTCAAAATAACTTGTTATTCTAAGTTTAAGTGTTGAAGATAAAATGTTGCAATTTACTTCACAAGTTATCACTTTCTTAGATGTACAAAGATGTTTTGATTTTCCTTGTCCTTTTCCATATTAACATTTAATTCTACTATATTAAATCCCTAGTGAAATCCCTTTTCCTAAGTATATAACTCCCTTTTTTATAAATATCCCCAAAACCCATTTATTATAATGTTTACCAAAGTATATATTCCCGCACATTGAAAATAAACACCCCGCTTTATAAGCCCTTTGGTTTAAACTATAGCCTTATACATAAATTCCGCCCCTATGATGAATTAATTATATTAATTCATTCATCATATAATACTATAAGTATGTTTAATACCAAAACATATTAATAAACTTTGAAAAATTCTATGCTACCGTGGTCCGTCCATGTGGCATTCCACCTGGCCAAACTCCGTCGCAATCCATTTAATAATATTCATGGGGTTAATTAATCATTTGGACTAATTAACAACCATTTCCGCCTATTAACTTTTCCCCGGGGTGATTAGATTACGCATTAAAACCTTTTTAAACCCCGACGGGCCCACCTTTGAAATCGCGCAAGTTCCCCTTTCCTCCGGCCGTCGAGATCATTTCCTCGGGTTGATCAACGGTCCCGATCAATCCCATTTTGCCCATCGCATGTGAGTTTTTTAGCCAGCGGGGAATGAGCGGGTTTGACTATTCAGCATTCCACGTGGCAAGCAGCCTGTGGAATCGCTGCCATTGCGATTTTTACCGCCTTCCTCCATAAGCGGTGCGGGCTCACCGCTTACCGCTTATCAAATACCGCCGGTCCCACTCCCTTACGTCACCCCGTACGTCGAATGACGTCATCACCTCGAAAACGACAAAAACCCTTTTGACTTGTTTTTAAGCCATTTTTCGCGTTTTTTTTTAGTTATTTTGGTTTTCGAAAGAGACTAAGCTCCCGCTGCAAATTTCAAAATTCACTGCAAATACACCAAATTACTCAGAAATTCCGCTGCGCCCGTGTTGAAGAACGTTCCTGCCATTGTCCATTGCCTGTTGAAGAACCAGTTTCCATTAAAAAACAGGTATTTATCATTCCGCACCCCGACTGCAAGTTAACCTTGGTTTCTTGTGTTTTTTCTCTGAAAAAGTGGTTAAAAATCCTCTCTGAGTCCTCATTGAAGAGTTAAAACCTGTAAATTTGCTTCCCAAACCTGCAATTTGTTCCAATTTCCTCTTTTGTCAGATATCCCGTCCGGTCTGCAAGAAAAACTGAAACCTCCATTTTGAATCCACAAGAACCAAAATGGAGGCCCCTACTGCTCTGAATGTCACTCCTTTGAATGCTCCTCACCGAGATTTAGACTACTTGCCTCTCATAGATGAAGATTTCCAAATAAAAGACCTGCATTTCGATGAAAGTCCCCGTTTGAGTTTCTGTCGCTGCAGAGACGAATACTCAAAGGGGCAAGATCTTATAGGGTTGTGGGAATCCAATCTCCCAAGGTATCTCATCCCCTCAGTCATTATTTTCCCAGAAATTGTCCACTATTGCCATTCTAACTATGATCCAACTCAAAGAGCAGTAATGTCCCCTAACCAGAATGTCCTTTTCCCAATTACTGCTCAGTCTAACACGGTAAAGAACAATCAAAGAGTATCAGGATTAAAGAGTATCAGTGGTTAAAGTGTATCAGGTAAAAGTCAGAGTGAAAGTAAAAATGAAGTTACAGAGCGGTCAAAGGTAAAACAGTAAAAGTAATTACAGAGGCAGTAAAATGGTAAAAAGAGATGAAAATAATTTCACCAACATTGAAGTTTATCTAAAGTGAAAGTAAAATAGTCAAAGGAACAAAAAAGTGAAAAGATGAAAAATACAACAAGAAGGAACATTTTTGCAGAAATTGCATATTTTAGTCATAGTTTTGCAGAAACTATTGTGATCAATCAAAGATGAATTTTACAAAACTGAAGGAGGTTTATGTTTTTAAGAAGACCATCTACAAAAACCTCTCTCACTTTTCTAACAGCTATTATGGTTTTGGAAATATTAAACAAAGTTGGAAAGCACTTTTTGCAGAAAATTACAGTCAAGTCATCATTTTGCAGAGAATATTGTGGCCAATTAGAAATACATTTCACAAAACTGAAGGAGGTTTTTGTTCCTAAGAGACCCATATACAAAAACCTATCTCAGTTTTTGCACAGTGGTTTTATAATGAGAGATACATGCACATCTTTACAGGCCATTTTTCAGACTCTGTAAAACTCTGTTTTACGCATATTTTTTACAGAGAATATTATGCACAGATGGAGAGGAATTTTGGGAAACTGAAAGAGGTTTATCTCACCAACATATTAATCCACAATAACCTCTTTCACTTTTTACATATCTATTACGGATTGAGAAATACGAAGATATCATTGGACCCTAAGTTTGCAGAATTGTTGGAGCAGATTGCACAAAGAAAGGAAGTAGTTAGTGACTTGGATGCCTCATCATCAACTAAGAGTTGGATCAGATTCGAATTCTCCTCTTTGTCATCACCTATCCATAAAAAATAGTGCCAAATAGTTTGAGTGTCCTTTACTTTAGTTCTATTTATGTAAATAGTTGGAGAGATTTGTGAACCAGTTTTGATATTTGTTTCAAGATATTTTAGTTTAGAATTTGTATAAATACTCCACTCTTGGAAGCATTTGGGGTGGATTCTATTACTCTGCTGTAACATTGAGATTTTCGGAATAAAAGCTTTTGGAGAAATTTACTTGTGGCTTACTGGATGACGATTTTAAGCACTGGACTTGTTGCAGGATTCATGTGTTGGACTACAGCTCAATAAGTGTTTCTACCCTTTGTCTGAAATTTTATATTAGTTTATAACACATCATATCCATTTCTGAATAGTTTACATAAAGGATTGAAACAGAATTTGCTTAATTGTACTCTGTTTTCAAATGTGATTATTCTCGATGTTTTCTTCTAGATTAGTTATAAGCATGAATTCTTAATTGCTCATGTTTTGCTGATTCAATATTGTTGATTACTGTAACAAAGAATCCTTCATTGCTCTTTGCTTGTAATCATTTCTCTTCTTCTTTTTGAATATGGTGAAAGATTCTTAGTTACCTTTCATCCCTTCAAGACCATCCATCCACTTTAAATTTTAAGGATTGTTCTCTGTCTAGCTATCTTGCCCTGTAATACCATCTTGTGTTCAGAAAAGAAATCCAGTAAAGCCATCCTTAGACTCCATAGCCCAATGGACTGAAAGCCCTCAACCTTGCCCTTAGTTTGTGGATTCCACCAATTTCCCAAAACAAACTTTGAATCTATAACTAGCCTAAAATCATTCGAAAACAAAGATAAATCATAAAGAGAGAGCCCTCTCTGGATGCAGATTGGCTAGATTCTGCATCTAAAAGGTTGGTTTGTGGTTACCTCGGGTATACTTTCCTCTTACGCAACTTCTAGGAAAACCTGAGTGAGAACATAGTGGCGACCATACTGGGGATCTGAATCATTTTATTGATACTATCGTTTGATTTGTAAGCTATAGACAGAGTCTGAAAATCAGCCAAGAAGCCTTTGAAATTGCTTTTGCTCTGCAATTGCAAAATTAAATAAATGCTGTTTCAGTCTATCTCTGATTTAGCTTATATATTAAATCTTAGTTTCAAACATTCAATCAGACTCTCTAGTTTAATAAATCTTTGAGAAAATTTTAATTAAAAATCTTAAATTTCTTAAAGAAATCATAGAAGTTGTTTTGAAAATTCACAAAAAATAAAATAATCATAAAATATTCAAAATTTGGTTTCCTGAAGAACTAAATTTTTCTTCAGAATTGTTTTACAGGTTTAGATCTGATCTATGATGGTGGACAGGGATCAGACACACAAAGGTTAAAATCATCCACCTGGCGACTCCAAAATCAATTTCACTACTAAGACTCCACTGGAGGAATGAACCTGGAAGAACAATATGGAAAGATCGGGCTTTCAACTTGGATTGTTATCCAAGACATTATGTTCTTTCTAAATTGATAGAGTTTTCCAATGTATATTGTATTTTAGAGAAGAACTTAGAGTAGTTTTTAATTTATCTCTTTTGAAAATTGTAAATATAAAATCTCCATGCACATTTGAGCATCATTCTTCTGACTCTTTTGATATCATTTTCCAATCAAGACATTGTAGATCAGAGATCCAGAGCTTCAAGTTTCAGAGAAATTCCACAACCAAATAATCCATATTCCAAAGCATTAATAATGATACTGGATGACAGGGTTTGTGGAAAAACTTTCATTTGATGAAATTTTAAATGAATTCAGGGATGAGTTATCAAAACTTCAGTTTGATGAGGATTTTCTAAGAGATTTCTTTCTTATTTTTAAATCAAGAAAATGTTCTCCTCGAGTTAAAAAATGGCTTCTTGATATAATTTCTGAAAATTATGAAAATGAAATCAAACTTTCACATTCTCAAATTCAGTCATACAATTTCCGAAATCCTAAAGAGTTCTTTGAAAATCTTCCTTCTCCAAAGCAAGATGAAATTGTACTATCTTTTGACTTGCATATTGAAGATGATTATTCTTTCAAACACAAGACTGAAGAAATAAGTTCATGGTCTAATATTCATAATTCAATTGAACGATTAGTCATTGAAGGCCTAGAAGTAAATAACATACATCATGCTTTTATTGATCCTATATCAGATTATATGGAGAATCTTTTGAGCCCAAATTTGCAAACATGTTTTCTTTATAAGGATCAAATACATCAAAAGTGGCCTTTACATATCTTATCGTTGATTATAAAGGCACATGATCATAACATACTTCCAATTTTGATCACAAGCAATCAAGTTATCCATTTATTTTTACAGCTACTTGATTGGCTTCATTGGCATTTTTGTATTACCTGATTCAATAAGGTTTTTAGTAGATTAGAGTAGGTAAATGAGTGCTAATAAGCTCAGAATTTTGAGCATTTTTTTTAGTTTTCAATTTTCAGCTAGTTTTTCATTAAGTTGGTTTGAAAATTTTTGTGTGTTGTGTTAGTTTCAGATCAAATTTCAGGTTGCAGAAAAAGGAATATATTCAATTCAAGATTTTCAACCACAGCAAATGCATGTTTTGGATTGGACCAAGGAAGAAGATTTCCAAATGGGAAGCACAGTTTGAGTGGATGGTGACTTCTTGGAGTTGAAGCCCGAAGTGAAGGCCCTAAGCTTCAAAAGTTTCACTATCATATGTACAATAAAGCTACCAGAAGAAGGAGATTACATAGTTCAGTTTGAAGACATGTTTAGGCATCTGATCTGCTGTTCTTGACTTTCCACAAGGAAAAGCCATTCCCAAGTGGAGCCAGTGTTAGACTCCTATACCAATAGGTGTCATTTTTCATGATTGTCTTGATTGAACTATGGAATATGTTCAAACCTTTGTCTTGAGCAACGGTGTTCCATATTCTTGAAAAACCAAAAAATCAAAAAATTTAAAAAATGTAAAGAGGGTATACCCTAAAAGAAAAATCAAAGGGTAAAAATAATAAAAATGGCCAAAAAGTAAAAGAAATGAACCCCATCAAAAAAACAAATGCCAAGGAAAGTGTGCAAGTCTAAATGCCACTACTTTTTACTCTGATGTAATAAAGCAATTGTGTGCAGCTTGTCAAACCTTTGCCACAATTCATGAATAAGTCAAACTGTTTAAACTTGACTTACTCATATTTCAATTTCATGTTGTAGATTAGAGAATAAATATCTAGCCAAACAGTTTAAACTCGACAGATAAGTAGATAGGTAGAGTTAATAAGAGGTGCTCAACAGTTTAATCTGAGCCCTTGGATGTAATAAGGGTAGAAATAGATAGATTCATCATGTAAAAAGAAAAGATTGAAAAGGGTTTGCAAGTCTAAATGCACCCTAATAAAGAAGACAACATGGTAGTGTTAAGTAGATAGGGTAGGTAGATGGTGCTACAAAGTGTTATCTGATGAATGGTGCTGCTACATGCTGGTTAATCATTTACTTTCATCACAAGTACTAAAGCAGGAAATACACTGGAAAATCACAGCAAGCAAAGTCAAATTCATTAACCTCCCTCATCATTTTTCCCCCTCAAGAGTTTTACTAATTTCCCCCAAAAAAAAGTACTAAGGTAATTTGAGATCAAAGGGGCTCAAGGCATTTCCTTGACTTCTGGAGGGACCGGACCCTCGGCCTAATGATCAAAAAGACCTAAGCACTTGAAATAATCCATCATTGTTATCTTCCATCTTTAACCCTTTCCTAAGTAAAATCCTATTTTACTTAGGAAAGTGATGCAAAATTCCATAAAAATTCCTCAAAATAGCTTGTTATTCTAAGTTTAAGTGTTGAAGACAAAATGTTGCAATTTACTTCACAAGTTATCACTTTCTTAGATATACAAGGATGTTTTGATTTTTTCTTGTCCTTTGCCATATTAACATTTAATTCTACTATATTAAATCCCTAGTGAAATCCCTTTTCCTAAGTATATAACTCCCTTTTTTATAAATATCCCCAAAACCCATTTATTATAATGTTTACCAAAGTATATATTCCCGCACATTGAAAATAAACACCCCGCTTTATAAGCCCTTTGGTTAAAAATATAGCCTTATACATAAATTCCGCCCCTATGATGAAATAATTATATTAATTCATTCATCATATAATACTATAAGTATGTTTAATACCAAAACATATTAATAAACTTTGCAAAAGTCTATGCCACCGTGGTCCGTCCACATGGCATTCCACCTGGCCAAACTCCGTCGCAATCCATTTCATAATATTCATGGGGTTAATTAATCATTTGGACTAATTAACAACCATTTCCGCCTATTAACTTTTCCCCGGGGTGATTAGATTACGCATTAAAACCTTGTTTAAACCCCGACGGGCCCACTTTCGAAACCGCACAAGTTTCCCTTTCCTCCAGCCGTCAGATCATTCCTCCGTTGATCAACGGTCCCGATCAATCCCGCTGCCCATCGCGTGTGAGTTTTTTAGCCAGCGGGGAGTGGGCGGGTTTGACTATTTAGCATTCCACGTGGCAAGCATCCTGTGGAATCGCTGCCATTCACCGTATTTCGCACCGCCTTCCTCCATTTCCGGTCCTCTCCCATAGCTTACCGCTTATCGATAGCTAAGCCATCCATGCCGCCTCCGTCACACCGTACGTCGAATGACGTCATCACCCTCGAAAACGACAAAAACCCTTTTGGCTGTTTTTAAGCCATTTTTCGCGTTTTTTTTTAGTTATTTGGTTTTCGAAAGAGACAAAGCTCCCATTTGCACCAAAATTTCAAAATTCCTTGCAAATACACCAAATTACTCAGAAATTCCGCTGCGCCCGTGTTGAAGAACGTTCCTGCCAGTGTCCATTGCCTGTTGAAGAACCAGTTTCCATTAAAAAACAGGTATTTATCATTTCGCGCCCCGACTGCAAGTCAAGCTTAGTTTCCTTTGTTTTTTCTCTGAAAAAGTGGTTAAAAATCCTCTCTGAGTCCTCATTGAAGATTTAAAACCTGTGAATTTGCTTCCCAAACCTGTGAATTGTTCCAATTTCCTCTTTTGTCAGATATCCCGCCCGGTCTGCAAGAAAAAACGAAAACCTCCATTTTGAATCCACAAGAACAAAAATGGAGGTCCCTTTTTGCTACGAATGTCATAGATTTGAATGTCCTCACGGGAACATTCAGTACTTGCCTCTTACATAGATGAAGATTTCCAAATAAAGCTGCCATTTCGATGAAAGTCCCCGTTTGAGTTTAGTCGCTGCGACGAATACTCAAGGGGCAAGATCTTATAGGGTTGTGGGAATCCAATCTCCCAAGGTATCTCATCCCCTCGAGTCATTATTTTTCCGAGAAATTGTCCACTATTGCCATTCTAACTATGATCCAACTCAAGAAAGGTAATGTCCCCTAACGAGAATTTCCTTTCCCAATTCTTTGCTCGGTCTAACATTAAAGAACAATCAAAGGCATCGAGGATTAAAGAGTATCGGTGGTTAAAGTGTATCAGGTAAAAGTTAGAGTGAAAGTTAAAATGAAGTTACAGAGCAGTCAAAGGTAAAACAGTAAAAGTAATTACAGAGGCAGTAAAATGGTAAAAAGAGATGAAAATAATTTCACCAACATTGAATTTTATCTAAAGTGAAAGTAAAACAGTCAAAGGAACAAAAAAGTGAAAAGATGAAAAATACAACAAGAAGGAACATTTTTGCAGAAATTGCATATTTTAGTCATAGTTTTGCAGAAACTATTGTGATCAATAAAAGATGCATTTTACAAAACTGAAGGAGGTTTATGTTTTTAAGAGGACCATCTACAAAAACCTCTCTCACTTTTCTAACAGCTATTATGGTTTTGGAAATATTAAACAAAGTTGGAAAGCACTTTTTGCAGAAAATTACAGTCAAGTCATCATTTTGCAGAGAATATTGTGGCCAATTAGAAATACATTTTACAAAACGGAAGGAGGTTTTTGTTCCTAAGGGACTCATCTACAAAAACCTATCTCACGTTTTTCACAGTGATTTCATAATGAGAGATACATGCACATATTTAGAGGCTATGTTTCAGACTCTGTAAAACTCTGTTTTACACATATTTTTTCCAGAGAATATTATGTACAGCTGGAGAGGAATTTTGGGAAACTGAAAGAGGTTTATCTCACCAACATATTAATCCACAATAACCTCTTTCACTTTTTACATATCTATTACGGATTGAGAAATACGAAGATATCATTGGACCCCAAGTTTGCAGAATTGTTGGAGCAGATTGCACAAAGAAAGGAAGCAGTTAGTGACTTGGATGCCTCATCATCAAATAAGATTTGGATCAAATTCGAATTATCCTCTTTGTCATCACCTATCCATCAAAAATAGTGCCAAATAGTTTGAGTGTCCTTTACTTTAGTTCTATTTATGTAAATAGTTGGAGAGATTTGTGAACCAATTTTGATATTTGTTTCAAGATATTTTAGTTTAGAATTTGTATAAATACTCCACTCTTGGAAGCATGAGGGGTGGATTCTATTACTCTGCTGTAACATTGAGGTTTTCGGAATAAAAAGATTTTGGACAAATTTACTTGTGGCTTACTGGATGACGTTTTGAAGCACTGGACTTGTTGCAGGATTCATGTGTTGGACTTCAGTTCAATAAGTTTTCCAACCCTTGTGTTTAAAATTTTATATTAGTTTATGCTATCATCATATCCGTTTCCGAATAGTTTACATAAAGGATTGAAACAGAATTTTCTTAATTGTACTCTGTTTTCAAATGTGATTATTCTCGATGTTTTCTTCTGGATTAGTTATAAGCATGAATTCTTAATTGCTCACGTTTTGCTGATTTCAACATTGTTGATTACTGTAACAAAGAATCCTTCATTGCTCTTTGCTTGTAGTCATTTCTCTTCTTTCTCTTGAATATGGTGAAAGATTCTTAGTTGCCTTTCATCCCTTCAAGACCATCCATCCACTTTAAATTTTAAGGATTGTTCTTTGTCTAGCTATCTTGCCCTGTAATACCATCTTGTGTTCAGAAAAGAAATCCGGTAAAGCCATCCTTAGACTCCATAGCCCAATGGACTGAAAGCCCTCAACCTTGCCCTTAGTTTGTGGATTCCACCATTTTCCCAAAACAAACTTTGCATCTATAACTAGCCTAAAATCATTCAAAAACAAAGATACATCATAAAGAGAGAGCCCTCTCTGGATGCAGATTGGCTAGATTCTGCATCTAAAAGATTGGTTTGTGGTTACCTCGGGTATAATTTCCTCTTACACAACTTCTAGGAAAACCTGAGTGATAACAGCATCAGAAAGAAATTTTTGAGCCCACAGTTCCTAAGGGTGTTCATGCATTGATCGTTTTACATTGCTTGTTCATCTTCTTCACTATTTTCTCTCTCCTTCCATTCAATAACCATCTTTTTTGCTTGATACCTACATCAATCAATCTTGGGAACATTCTAAGCCTCCTTGGTTACTCAAATTTACATTCCGTTGGTTGCATTTTTTGAAATTTGATGCGGATTTTGAGTTGTGCCGTTGGCGCGACTATTTAGCTAACAATAGTGCCAACTAGCATGACCCCTATGTAAAACAGGGTGGATTGGCACAGGTCCATGCCAGAAACCTGCGCCAACCACGGAGCCCTAAATTTTAACAATCCTCCCCTAAGGGACCTCAAATAACAATAAAATTTAGTAAAATGTAACTTAAAAGATGGCAAAGGAGGTCGACTCTTACCTAAACTGGACGGAATTTGATTTGGTCCACTGGATTGATCACACTCATCGCCTGAAGATCGAAGCAGAAATGGGTTATTGTTTCTCTGCAAAGAGGTAAAAGTGAAAAATAAATATTTTTTACCACTGTTTATATTTTATAACTTTCCAAAGTCCTAAAATAGGTTTGAAAACATATTTTTCGATATATTTTCGCATTATTTTCGTGGAATATGTTTTACACGCGTATTTTTGTGTAGAAACAGGTTTTTCATGTGGTTTTGATGAAGAGATGACTTGTATTTTATACTTTTTTTGGACTCGGTAAAAATACGAAAAAGTCACTACTAAAGTCACCTTTCAGCTCTTTTCTGACTCTCTAAAACGGAAAATATTGCCCAGTCTCTTGTCGTTTTGAGCTCGTTAAATTGGCTGTGAAACGATATCTACCTAGTATACGTTTACCCCTTTTTCGGGTTGAGATATATTATTTACGAAAAAGGAATACCCTAGCCTATCACGACTAGGAGGTTCTCCTGGACATAGTTTTCTACCTCTTCATATCTGTGGGACTACTTACGAAAAGGGACTGCTAGATTTTTCTTTTCCACTGTCTCTTCAAACTCTCTAAACATGAAAATATGCCGAGTTCTCCCTTTGTCAAACTCGTTAAACTTTGATGACATCGGACTCCGTCGCAATGATGTTACTCGAGTTCCTCCTTCCCAGGGCTCGTAAAATGTACTAGGTTGGATTTGTCCGAAGGAAAAACTTACATCGCAAGCATATGATATCCCCTTAAAGGTTGTTTTCAAAAATAATTGGGGTACTCGCCAGGAATGGTGGGGGAAAATGGAACCAAGATTGTAGTCGTGTTGGTAGTATGTCGCCCTTGAACATGGCACTTGTCTACATTCGTGTTGGGTTGGGGAAATCTCATCTCATTATCTACTTGCCTCCATGGATTTGGGTAATCTCTTTTGACCTCTCATTTGCTCTTTGTCACGTCACCATGACCTTAGATCCCTCGATGTCAAATACTGCCAAATCTAGTGTCGTGTCGCCAATATGTTTAAGAGAAGTTTGCCTCTGTAGTTTTTGACCTCCCTCTGATTCTCTGTTGGTCTTGATTCACAAACATCATATTCCTCTCTCTCGTGTCGATGATGTGGGAAACATTATGGCCCACCTTCAATCAAGGTCACTTCTTGTTGACTTCAGCTCATTATCTGGGAAGTTGATCTAGAGACTCCTTTCAAGTACCTTGGAGCCTGCATTCATCAATGGTAGGTTCTTCACACTCGATGTAAGGTCCGCATCATTAGCCTTCAATCGATTGACTCTGCACGTGTTTGACGTCAAATCACTATTCACATGCCGTGGATTGTACCTTTTGTACCTTGAGAGCCATTGTCATTTTTGGTGGTTTCTCTCGTGTCTGTTAACAGTTCTCATCATTGGCTAGTAATCAGACGATGTTCCTGCATGTTCAACTTCAGCTCACATATTCTCATGCTTGAAATTGTACTATGTTCAGGTCGAGATGGAGTGAAAGACCCTGGGTTTTGTTTGATGAAATCCAGGCTGTAGGTTCTCTATGGATTACTATGACTTATTATGACTCTTTTGATTGGATGGTTGCAACCATACCTGAGTCTATTTATTGATCCCTACTGTTGGATGGCTATGTCCATACATCGGATCTCATTGTTCATATACTCTCTTATTTATGGTTGCGCCGATGCCACATGTCATATATCATATGTATCAGTTGTATTCGTACTTGTAGGTTTTCCGACAGCAATGTTTTGGTTGAACGCATTCTCATAAATCATTTTACCCCTCCCTCTCTGTCAGACCTCATGCATTAGGGGGCATCTATTACATAGAAATGTGTCACTGACCTTGCAATCCCTCACCTTGTATATTGGAGGATATTTCCCGTGACCTGTGACTAGTGTAAAACTCTGCAAATACCTTCTTTGCATCCTTTTGCATAAGGACATGATTTCTCCTGTTGAACATTTCCTCATAAAGCACTCCAAAACCTATGTTTTAGCATTGGTGCGGGTAGCTAGTTCACCCCTCATGCCAGTGGGGAAGATTTTCACTAGAGGTCATGCCAGCTAGCACTTTGTCCCTGTGTTCCACCCACGCCAGCCTTTTTTCGAATGTTTTTTAACAAATTGGAGGTGGAATTTTCCTTTAACCACCTCAGGAATGACTCATTGCAAGTGGTTAAACTCGATAAGCCACGGATCTCTTCCTTTAGGAAATGGTTGATGGAACATTCTTGGAGGATAGGACTCCCCCCACTATTATTAGAATCCTAACCTCTCCTTCTCACTCTATATAAACAAGCCTTCTCCTTTTACAAAAGCTAGCTGAACACATTATAGCTGAATAGCTGAACTTATAGCCAAGAAGCTGAACTTGGAGAAGAGATATTATAGCTGAGTAATTGCTATAGAGAACGTTTAACCAAGGAGGATCCTATAGAGAGAGCCTCGCCTGAATTCCCGATGAGATTTGTGAGACGTGGTCCACTGGAACCCTGCTAGAGGAGATCACAACGTCGAAGCCTGGTTGTACTGTTCCTTCTCTAATTTAATATACTTGACTATGATATTGATTCCATCTCTATGTTATGTTTATTTTATTGATTTAGTCTTCTTCGACTCACTGATAGTTAGGAATGCAAGATAGTATGTTATGTATCTTCTTTGTTTCTTGTGTATGTGTAGGTATCCGGGCGTGAGAATGAGCGGATCATGATATGTCGAATCGAGAGAGAGGCCCAGCCATCCTTCCAGACGGCACAACAGTGCAGGACCTACGGTAAGTGATCTACCGAGTCTTTGTCCATTCTTAGCTAGGAATTGGTGTCATAGCGTGTATTTCTTGTGGCTAGATACTCTAGGGCTAGTGGGATCATCTCTAGCCTCTAGACCCACTATTATTTTATAATTTCCTTAGGAGGCCCATTTTAAACCTCAAAATTCCCCTAATGGCGTTAATAAATTAACTTTGTTACGAGGGATATTAAGATTTGTATCAGAGCCAAGTTCAAAACTAAGGGAGTCGTGTTTCTAAAATTATATAATAGTAAAAAAATTTGATCTTGCACAGTTAAGAAAAAGGAAAGATGAATAAAAAGAAGGTATCATGGAAAAACCTCATGAGTAATCTCACATTGATGAAGATGAGATTCATGTACACTTGGGCAACAATCCTAGGCATTTAATAGAGAATTTTTGGAGATGATGAAGCATATGAAAACTGAAATTTAAAACCTCCACGTTGATCACGAGGAATTACTAAAAGCTAGTGCAAAGCAAGAATAGATAAACAAGAATTTAATAGAAAAAAACAAAACTTCCAACATTATGGAGATAATGAAAGAAGGTGAAAATAGGGAATATTATCTTAAACGGAAAGAAATGGAGGAATAAGAGGAACGTACAAAAAGAAGAGTTGAAGAGGAGGAACACAACTGATCCAAAATTCAAGTGAAGATTTTAAAGAAACCTAAAGTGGAGTTACATGGAGGATATCAAAAAATGAGACCCCCAACATATGATGGGGAATGCGAGGAATAAATGAAGGCTTTGTTGCTTAAAATAAATTGATATTTTCAAGTTGAAGATGATACCACCTAATCTATATCAAGGTTGGCCACCTATTAATTATGGTGGAAATCATCCCTCTGGTGGGAGGAATTTCGAATATGTCCTAACTTGGAGGGAAAAGAAGTTAATTGGGAGGAGTTATACTGATTATTCAAGGAAAGGAATTGAACATAATGATACCTGGATGATAGGTAAAAGGACTTTCATGATTTGAAATTAGGATAGATCTCAATGGCCGAATTGATAACTAAATTTATGAATATGTTACTTTACCTTCCTGATGTGAATGCTTGAGAAAGAAAAAATATAATGGTTCTAAATTTGTATTCCAGTCTCCTTCAAGGAAAGGATTGAGTATGATAACCCCAACATGCTGGATGATTTTATTCTAAAATGATAATATTTTCTATCAACAAGCTAAATAGAAAAATGATAAAATAAAATATTGGTTTAATAAGAATAAAGAACGATTAATAAAAAAAACTAAAGGGGGAAAGAGCAGACAATTTCAGAAACTTGGTAAAGGGGGACATAACCATAGTTTCAACAAAAATAGTGGAAAATCCCAAAAATCACAAATGCAGACCCAAATTGGGTCTAAGAAGACTGAACCCGGTAAAGGACCTAACATGAAAGAGAGGGATCCACTAACATTTTAGGGTTGTGGTGAACCCCATCTCTTATGAAACTTCGCTTACAATAAAAAAATTAGTTCAACACATTCAAAATGTCCAATAGGGCTCTGTTTTCAATGATATGATTAGCAATACACCTCACATTAGCACAACATTGGAGGAGAACTAGGTGAAGCATCAATACACTATGAGGGAAGTAGAAGGTATTATCCATCACAAATATGTTTCGATATTAATTTATCCTGGTTCTAGCCTAGGTTATATTAACCTTAAAATGGCACAAATTTCTAAATTAGTGGCAAAAAAAATATAAAAATACATGGCTAGTTCAACTAGGTACAAGTGTAAAAAGAAGAGTCACTAGTTGTATCAAATTTTTCCCAATTGTATTTTATGGGAAATTTAATATAGTCAATTTAAATATGTTACTATTAGTCTTTTATGGCATCTTGATTGGAATGGTATGTCTAGAAAGTCATAAAGAACTTCCTAACCACCTTAAGAAAGTCTCTGGCATGAATAGATTTATGTCTCTAACGTGAATGGATAACTACTTGGTCTGGATACATAAGTCTCTATGAAATTTGAGAGGGAAACCTTGTTGTAAGATCAAGATGGATATCACAAGAGTGTGCTTCACAAAACCTTAATTGTCATGGTTGGACTTTCGAGCAAGTCTTGATGTTTGCAAAACCATCACAACCAAGCCATGGTCAAACCCTTTTGTAAATGATACATAGTGCAGAGTAGGAGAAAATCCTTATCTCATACACTCACCCTTATAAACCTTTTAATGAAATTCAGTGAATGTAATTGGCCACGTTATGGTTTATTTAAAACCTAATTTTCTATCCATGTGACTGAAATTTAGGACAAAGAGCGTAAGCTTGCATGATCAACGACTAAACATGAGTGAGAGGAATCATCGATTGGGAATAAGCTTGAGATGAAATAAGCCATAAGGTTACATTCTCAAAATTCCACAAGAAGTCACACCACAAAAAGAACAAGTTGATGAGGTATGGGTTTGCATGGCAAGGCTAGTTACGTAGAGCAGGCTAGGATGCCTTGGGGATCATCCATTGGGTGAAGTAGGAACAAAATTTTGTGTAGAAAGGGGCTTCTCATTATGTTGATAAAAGTTAAGTAATAAAACTTAGATGATAATTTTGTGGTAATCGAATAAATATTTATTGTGTCGAAGCCTATCTATCAGAGGAAACAAGGCAGAGTATCCAAAGGAGGGTTGGGTTAACTCAACACCAGGATAGCATTGCAGAGTTAGTGAGCCAGAGAAGGTTGGCGTTGGATCCCATTACACAAAATCTCATAAAAAGGATCCAAGATTGTTCAAAGGTCATGCACAAGGGAGGTGGCCAGGATGACGTAAGCCTGGGAGGAGTGAGAAGTGGAAAGTGTGGCGATTGGTGGAGGTTTAGAGTGGAAGGTCCCCATTGGATAACTCATCCACAAGAGACCCTCCATGGATGAACCAAAGGAGTTCCTGGAGGAGATGCTCGAGATGATGTACAGTCAGGAGAAAATGGCCTAAGTCTCATAAGTTGAGGTAATGACCTAGACCCTTTAAATTTTATAAAGAAAATCAATGAAAATCAAGGCCCAAAAACCCCTTTTGTCTCTATACCACAACAATATGGATTTATTGGAATAGAATATAGGGAGAAATGTTATTGATTCATGGATATGTCATGGTAGACACAGTTGTGCGATGATGTCACCATGATGTTAGTATGGGGGAAACATGGCATGTCTTTTTGGAACTTTGAAGTGGCGAAGTGGGCCATGTTTGGGTCATAGGTCACAACTCAATCGGAACCACATGGAATTGACAATGTAAAAATTAAATAACCATGAGAGGTATTACTCTAGATTTTTTTGTTGTGGTGCATATGTGAAAGAGTCGGGTTGACTTAGCATCAGGCTCCGATGGCAGGGGAAGGGTCTCTTTAGCTAAGCAAGGGTTTGAGTCGATGGACCAATTAGGAGCATTAGTTATGCAAGAGGAGAGGCCCACCAAGGAACATAAGCCAAAATTATATTTCATGGGAGCATAAAGTAGAATGTGAATTTGAAAGGAGTGGGATGATGTAAGCCTTAGCTACTGTGGCGTACATGTGAGCCTGATCATTTAAGCATTGGCACAAGGGAGGGTCGACCTTATAGGTTAGCCATGAAGGTATTTTATGGGGAAATCCTTGGATGGGCAAGATGAAAAGGGTCGACTAATAGAACCCAGGTAATAAAATTATTTTTGTCAATCAATGACTCTTCAATTGAACACACACGCACACACACACAGACACACACACACACACACACACACACACACACACACACACACATATATATATATATATATCAGTGTGTGTGTGTGTGTGTGCATGTGTGTGTTTGTGTATTTTTGAATGAATATATACATATATGGGATCCAAACATGAACATTAGAAGCTAATATGCCCAAGCCAAGAGGCATTGAGAGGCTAGTTAGGTTTCCATGTGCATGTCATGTGGAAAATGGATGGCATGGCTGTGAAAAACCTTGAAGGGTTATAATTTTTTATCTATAGGTTGTATTGGGGTAAAATTTTATATCACTGGAAACGTCTCATTGAGACAAACACAATGATGACATTTATTTCTAGTTTTGAAGACATCATTCTTTTATGCCATATGTCTAATTGTACAAGGGATATTGGATTAACTTGGTGAACCTTTTTAACCAATGTTAAGGTGGGGTGTTTTTAGGTGGTATCAAAGCATCTCGGTTCAACACTTGGACTGTATGGGCTCTATCATGAGAAAGTAGTAGGATGATTCTATAAATAGGATTCATGTTGATTTTTATAAAACTAATGGTAATAAAATTTACGTGTTACAATATGACTTGCGATTAATTGAATGCATGCGTGGTTGATGTGTTTATTCCATGATTTGATAATGTAACATGGAAAAAAAATTGACATTTTTCATTGTTATTAATTAGCTAATAGCTGAATTGAGAAGTATACTTTGCTGAATATGAAGATATGTATGTGGATGTCGAAAAATTGTTGATTAACTGACAATGATGAGCTAACATGGGTTGTTGTTACAAATAGCTTGCCTAATAGCTCTACAAAAGAAACATAATGGTTAATATCGATTATATTTTGGCTATATTTTAATGTATCTAAAAATTTGTATGTGTAACAACCCACCCAACATCTACCCACTTTTACAAGCTCATCATGGTAAACATGAGTTGAAAGTTAATATGCATGACCCAAAATCGAATGTCCAGTTATGGATTTAGGGCTTATCTAACCAAGTTGTACCAAACTTAATGTAACACCCAGAGACACCATATCACCCAGATGCCAAACACTTTCTAATGCACTTTACCTCCCAATTGTAAGCATGCAGACCCGCGAATGCAAGAAAAGGCTTTTAGTTGCATGCACAAGATGTCCTCTATGCAGCTAAAACCAAATTTTTGAGTTAAGAGGTTGTGGCCAAAATCCATATTCCATATTTTTAGGGCTAGCCTATAGGAAAACTACCCATATCTACTAAAAAATTTACAGAACTACCTCAACCACCTGTACTAGGAGTCTTCATTCTCATCTCTTGGCTTTGTTCCTATTCAAGATTTCCAAGTACATGATAATCATTTATACAAACACTTTGTAAACATATTATTGTAAGTCATGAATGCATATATGTTCAATGTTTCATTAGTTTCATCAAAGAATCATCAGGAAAGCTTACTACCCTCTAAAGAGAGCTCTGGAAAAAAATTATTAGCTCATGCATTCATATAAGCCATCCAAGATTCTGTTAAACTATCATCAATATTAATCACAAAATAACATCATATAATCATAAATATAACATGAATGTAACCAACATTTTAATAAGAATAAATCCATGAAAAACAAGTCATACAATCATACCTTAATCCATAACTTGTGCTCATTGATATCATTAAATAACAACACATATTACCATTTTCATAGTGTCAACCAAGTCATGAACTTCAACATACCACATGACGATATATTGGGAATGAACTAAATATTTCTTCCAGCCCAATCATCCCCATGTCATATTCCAAGCATGAATGCGGGATCACATGGGATAAATAAAACATAACCAAGTAGGGAATCCAAATGTTAAACCACCTCCATCCTCAAGCCAGAATGATTTCACTTAAACTAGTCCAAAAACCACCAAAACCATTACAATATTGGATGTTTCAGGATTGCTTCACCATACCTAGAGGAATTTTCTTCTCTCCACCCACATATCAAGAGCTTACCATAAAATAACATATCCACTCTCAAACCTTGGTATCTTCCTAGTACCACCTCAATAAGATCCAAAATATACTGGAAATACATAGCTCAACCACAAATGGGAACCCACTACACCATTGGTATCTAGCAAATGACAAGGAAAGGTTTTAAATTATTGTCATCTAGGAACATCCCATGCTAATGAAAACAAACATGACCAATAAACCAATGCATAAACCATTCATTCACATACAAGTGAGATGACTAAACATTCAACCTATTACCTGTAAAATCTTCTTCTTGGTTTTTCTTTCTTTGCTTGATTTCTCCCCTTTCTTGCTACTTTCAAAATTTCCTGTTGTGCTCCCTTACTTTCCTTGTTTTCTTGCTTGTGTCTTCCTTGTGTCCCAGTGGTTTTTAATGTTTGCTTCTTCTTTTCGAAGTGAAAGTGCTAGAATTTTTCCTCCCTTTTTATTTTATTTTCCTTTCCTCTTCCTTTATTTTCCCTTGCATGCATATTAAAGTCTCTTCATCTTCCTTTTCTCTTATTTTCCTTTATTTCTCTTATTATTTTTCTATTTATTTCCTTTTGGAATTTCCAATTCCCTTGCCAATTTCCATAACTAATAATAAACCACAAGTGGATCCCATTATAATTTTTTTCCTCTCCATTCAAATTGGAATACGTGTCCCATGACTTTGGCTTTATCTTTTCCTTTTATAATTCCTATTTATTACATGGTAATATTGGTCGAAACCAAAGTAGCGGAGGGATCAGATGCAGATTGGATGTCTTGATAAGACAACTCAGATGGCTAAAACAACATCTGTTCTACATATGAATCAATTTATGAAGGGGCTAGTAGGATCCAAGGATCTATAGAGCCATCCGAGATGGCAGATATCATTGAAATTTTTTGTGGAACCTCAGGCGGCGGGAGAGGAAAACAACCCATAATGGAAGACGCCTTCAGAAGAATACTACCAATACTGACATAAGAGTAAGGAATTCCTCCTACTAGGGGTACAGTGCTTCTAGAAAACGTGGAATAATTCAGGGTGCAGAAGGATAGTTGGTCCATTGTAGATATTTTCCCATCCAAAGGAAAAATAATGGGTTAGAAAACCTAAGAGACAATGGCAGTCATGGCGTACGACCAATTGTGGCCCAAAAGGAGATTATAGTCAAGATGATAATCTATGACTTCAATGTCCACTATTATTGTTTTCCCACTAGAAAGGCAGCCTTTTGGGAGGAAGTTCTAACCGTTGAAAGCTTTAAGGGAATTTGACAGTGGATACATAGTGGGAGAACTTAAAGCGAGCCAACACAAATAGAAATTACGCAGGTCGAAGCACCTTCATCAATAACAGTGTGATGGATGGGCCTCCCTTTCGACACAACTTTCACTTGAAAGGCGAGTTGATGAGAAAGGAAAGGTTTGCATTTTTCCATATCAAATATATATAGAATAGAATCATGAGGGTGAATTCCACCAATTACTGAAATCAAAGCCTTCCTTTTTGTTGGACAGGTTTGCAACATTTTGAGAGCAGGCATAGTTGATGGTGCTTACACCAAATATTCTACAATGTTGTAGTTTTGGGAAAGATGTGTAGAATTATTATGAGTCATGCAATGAAGTGTCCCTTTGGGAGAACAAATGGCATGGTCAGTGGCAGGAATTTTGATATGAAGATCATTGGGCAGGGGTGGATTTGAACTTGAGTGAGCATCTTTAGATTTAGTGACAAGAGTTGGAGATCAACTTTCTCCATGCTATAAATGGTGGATGGTTCCTCACCAAAAGGATTAGAACCATCATTTCTCCATTGTGAGGGTTACGGTAGGCTTGCAACAATTTTTTTTTTTTGTTGATTAGGGAAAGGGTTGTGTAGGAAAACATGGGTCTTCCAACTATCCTTTTGTGTAATAAAATTTGTGCATTACTGAAGCCGAGGACATTTATATGTCAAGTGGTCCTCGTCACATTTTTTTCAAGGGAATCTAGTAGTTTTATCTCTCCCTTTTTTAGTTTTAGCAATAGTTCTCTGATTTGGATTATTCTATATTAGGTTGCTCCCCAGAAGGAGAGGTATTTTTCTTGTTTTTCTTGTTCTTACTGTTGGGTTTTTGTGTACACTGCACAAATTTTACCATATTAGTCAGAAGAGAAATCAATTGGGTAGCGGTGGTGGAATTTGAAGCTAAATGGGAAGCTTGGCAATTGATTTTTTTTACAACAGCCCCAAAGGTTGCGCGAATGAGACTGTCAACGTGGGCTCCACGTTGCTGAGTAGCGGGAGAATTGGAGTTTCTATGGGCATGGGGGAGTAAATCATATATTGTGCCAGATTTCAAATATATATAGTCTAGGTGCAGTGCATGATGGATGGATTAGTATTTCGTGACCACACCAGTGAAGGAAACATCCTTAACAATGGGAGGGAGGAGCGACTTGCAAAAAAAATATGCTAATAAATGATCATAAACTAGGGACTTCATAGGCCGCCGCCTATGCCCCCATTCATGGATGTGATCAGATATGTGGGTGGGTGTGTCTTGGTGCAACGTGGTGAGTAGTTCCAATCTAGTTTCGTAGAGGATAGAGAGCTAAAAGTGTTTGAGAAATTTCATTGATAAGGCACCAAATGTATTAACTTATGCATGTGGTAACACGATGTACAACTTAGAAGCGTTTCCTGTGAGGGTGTCAGGGAAGAGTTCGAGTCAGATACTATCATCCACCATGGAATTAGAAGCAGACCATAGATGATAGGTGGTGACATGTGTGGTCGGGTCATCCCCTTATTTCCCATCGAAATTAGGGATATCTGAAGGAATATTATGCGGTGTTATCAGACATTAATTTTTAATTTTTATTGATAGCGTCATTCACTTAGGTTTCATTTGTCTCTATAGGTTGGTTCATGAAATTGTTGAAAAAACACATGGAATAAACCTTTACCCTAGGTCTAAAACCTTCCATTAGTCATGTCATGTCATTCATATCCAGAAATTCCACTTTAGGTTCATATGCATGGTTTTAAATCAAAAAAATGCCACTTGTCTATTTTTTCACCGTTTTATGGTGAATATAACTGTAGAATGGTAGATTTCGCTACGAAATCACCTGACGATTCCGTAGCGAATCTGCCAGGTTTATAACTGTCTTCGCTGTGAAATCCTATTTTTTTACAAAAAAACAAAGGACAATGAGTTCTCCAAATTTTGATGGTTAGGCATAAAGCCGAGGTCATCCAATTCATTATCATGATCACCCAAGAATGCAAAAGCATAAATACCCTCACCATTACCTTTTATTCCCACATTTGGAATCATTTTCCCCACTTTCAAATTCCATATTTTTAAAATTAGCTCAAAGAACCTCCCATTCATCTATTTTTCGAGTCTTGCATGTAGTAGTCCATTATCATATTTGAGGAGCTGACTTCCACCGCAAGCAGCTTGATGTCCAGTGTTTTTTCTTTGCATGTGTCACAATTAAGGAGACAACATGGTTATAAAAGAGAATGGCTATGAAGAAGAAGGTGAACAAGGGAGGCTCTTGTGTGATATATGAGCCCATGGGCCTCAAGTTTTTAAATTAAGACCCCATTTTTGTGGATGCGTTTAGAAATGTCAGATGCCTGCAATTCTGTCAAAAGCTTCAAGGATTTCATGCTCAAATATCAAAGGATTTGGTAATGAAATTTAGAGGCACACCTTCAAAGGTGGGCATTTTCATTTTGAAAATGTCACATGATACCATTTCTCAAGCCACAGAGGTACCAAGAGAGGGTGAAGAGTGGTTCAAATCCACTAAATTCAAAGTGTAGAGTTGCGAGGAATTTTTCAAACCAGAACACATTGGAGCTGACATGGAATCTAGGATTCCAAGGAGTTATATGAAGGAGAATTATTCTAAATTTTTGTTTGTGATCCAGAAGTACTTTACTTGTGAGGGGAGGTTTCATATGGTTTACCTGTACCATTTCTGGCTCCTATCACATTTCACTGGTAAGTAGTCCCTTGATCTTCCTTTCTTTTTGTTTATGAGCTTAGGAAAGATGTCTGATAAGGTTCAATCTAGGGCTGAAGGCGGTGAGACATAAATATTTCACCGTGGTTTGATGCAACTCTTTGTGCTAGAGGAATTGAAGAAACTAAATAGATATTGGGAATATTTCATTTTCCTCAGTGGTTGTGAATTTGATTCAGTGAAACCTAATAAAAATCCAAAGCCAAAAGCTACTTCATCTCCAGATGTGACACAAGGTGTAAATTAAGAAGAGGCAGAACCTATCTTGGAGCCAATGGATGTTGAAATATAACCTATATCAGAGGCATATATGCCACAACCTTCACCTATAAGCAACAAATAGAAGATTAGTAAGCATGGTAGCAGGATGATAAATGGAAGTCAACCAATTGCAAAGGGAAATATTGAAGACATCCTCCAAGATATAGATATTGAAGAGACCCTAGTTGTCAGAGCTGAAGACATTAATGGTGAAAAGAAGAGGAAAAAGAAAGGTAAGACTGTTAAAAAACTTGATTTTGCAGGAGAAGATGCAGGTTTCTTATTTCAGCCAAGGAAACCACTTACTAGGTTGTAGCTTGCAAAGGGTGTCATGGAGAACAAGAAGACAGAAAATGTTGACAAAGGAAAATAGCCTATCATAGAAGACATCATAGAATTGTCTCCAGTAACAAAGGATTTTTTTGTGCAAATGAAAAGAAAGGAGAAAATGGTGGAAAAAACTGAAGTACAGGTATTGAAGGAATAGTTAAGAGAGGGCAGAGATGAGGTCATTGAAATCAAGTTAGAATTACAGGAGGCCAAGGTGGACGGAAAGCTACTGGAATATTTCAATGAAGAAGTAAATGATCAACTGAACCAATATGAAGAATCACTAACTAATGCCAAAATGTTGCTGAAAATAATACTTCATTTTAGAAGAGTAATGAACCACACTAGAAAGAGAAACCTATGGTTACAATCTGAAAGGAAGAAGATCAAGGGACAGGTTAAAGAATTATAAGATCAAATGGAGATGATTCAGGCATAATTGAAGAAAAGAGGACTTAAAATCAAAGTGATAAATGAGCCTTAGGAGATGCAACCTTCTATTGCTAAAGATGGATTTCCCAAAGTTTGAAGAGTTGGCCTAAAATATTTTTGATAGTTTTGCAGCATTCAAAAACCATAATTTCTAGTTTTGAAGGTGAAATTTTGAGGAAAAAGGGAAATTTTGTTTTTTTGTTCCAATTAGGCAATTTCATAGTGAAGCCTAGGCTTGAAGGCCAGATTTTGCTATGAAATACCTATAGATTACTTTTTGCAAAAAATCACAGTTTGGGTGGAAATCAAAGGAGGATAAAGTTTGTACTTAGCTTATTTTGTCCAACAAACTTATCCAAATTAAAGAGGAACACTAAATATTTACCTATATGGGTGAAATATATTTTCTACCAAACCACACTACGAAACTGCCTCTTTCACTCTGTTTTTGAAGCGAGCAGAATTTGGTACTATTTTAGTGTTTTGAAGGTGTATTGAAGGTTAGCCAACCACGTGAAGGAATTAAAGGGTGTTAGTGGAACACTCTAGAAGGGATTTTCTCCTTGACAAAGGTGTCATATGTTCCATATCAACATAAAGACAATGATCAAATGTCATGATTATCTTCTCCTTAAAAGTAGGGTGACCAGTTCCTAAATCTATAGGTGTATTTATGTCTTGGTTATGGTTAGTGCCACTCGACCACTTGGTTATCATCGATGTAATTATCCAATTCTATAGACAAGTGAATGTAATGAATGGAAGGTAGAGTCCTAATAGGCTTATGAGTCTAATGTTAATAGGTGTATGTTTTAGTTCCAAGAATATAATTTATGGTTAATATAGGTGTCAAAGATGATGGTTTGATGATCTAGCCAAATCGGGAGATCTAATAATTGAGAAAAGCCTATTTATGGGTAGAAATTCGAATGAGAAAGGGTTGGATAATGTTATTTAACACTACCAATTTGTAAATTCTTGGTGATCAGTAATATACAGTGATTTTGTTTTCTTCTTCACCTGAGATTCTATTAGTGCTTCAATGAGCTTATGTCTTATGTATCTTAATATGTTGCTTTCAATAGCTTGATTTTTAATTACTCAGAATTAATGTTCCTCATGATATGACTTCCTTTGAATATTATGACATCTAATATTTCTTTGTTTTTTGTCCTTTCATTGAAACATTACATGCCTTAGCTTCTATAAGGAGAGCCATTGTCATTGAATTTCCTAACACTGACTCCATAAGCCCAATAGTAGTGAACCCGACACATTTTTCACCTGAAATCAAACACATTCAAGTCAGTATCACAGAGTTAGCCATCTGATTGAATCCTAATTGAACAAATCACAAGTTAATTTGAGAAATCCCTCAAAGGCTGAAGAGGCTAATCCTCAGTCAAAATTTGGTTTGAAAGAGTTAGTCTAAGTTGTCTGGTGGATTAGCCCATCAGTACCAATTTAGAGATAACATGTGGTATAGGAGTCCAAAATTAGTTGTGCTTGACGAGATCGTTAGTAAATTTATACAAAACGGGGAAGTCTAAAGTTTCAAAAAATGACAATTGCATGATTTCCCTCGAGTATAACCAAGGAGGTGTTGGAGGACCAATAGGACCATATGGTTCCCCCATCAAAGTGATCCCAATGGTATATGCAGGACTCATCGAATAATAATTTCCTAGAAGTGGTGGTGTAGTGATGTAAGGTGGCTGTCCATAAGGGTTGTTATGTTGTGGGACAAAAGGATGGTTTCCCCGAGTATAATAGCCCCTCTATTTCCCTAATTGGGTTTGGGGAAGGGTTGCCCAAATAGATGTGACATTTTTCACTTGCAGAATACTACTGGCCACATTATTTACATTTGGTATAGCACCTACGTCAAAGGTTTGACCACTAAGAGAAATTGAATTAATAATGGATGGAACTACTTGTCACATATATTGGAGGGGTATAGAAGTGCCCCCTGACATATATGTGTTGGTAAAATTACCCACTGGCATCAAGGCCAAGGTGTTCGAACTCAATAAGGGATTCGAACCAAAAGGGTTACTGAAAGAAACCATGGTAGCCATGCTAGTAGAAGCGGTATCCAGAAGTCCAGAAGTGGAAACGAAAAGAGTGGAGCACAAAAGTTTCGGAAATAGACTCATAGGAGGTGTAACTAAGATGCTGGGAGTAGGCATATTATCGCTAGTAGGGTTTCCTAACAGCTGTGAATAACTGATGATAGGGGGGAGGTGGAGGTGGAACCATGTTGGCCACCAAAGCCAATGACCCATTGGTCACCGATTGTATATTGGATGTGGGTGTTGTTGAAGACACAATAGGTACTGGTGCTACCAGAACAAACACAGGCCCAAGAGGGTCAGTGAGAGGAGGATGATAAGGAGGTAAAACTACTTCAATTAAAGGAACCTCATGCAATATAGTATCCTGGGAAGCGACATGTGAAACAGGGTTTGACTCTAGAGACTATTCTTTTGAAGAAGAATTTGGGTCACCGAGACTTGAGAACTCCTCCAAGTTTAATGGAGAAAGACCTCTTTTCCACCTAGACAGACGATGACAGTCGAAGGATGCCATGATTATGAATAAATTTTATCAAAATTTTAAAGTGATGTATTATTTAGTCTCAATGATAATCAAATCGGCACCTAAAAATAAAAAACTCTAAAAGTCAGTCAACAAGCATCCGAGATTAAAGACCCATTCTGAGAACCACCTTTCACTGGAGATGAAGCCTAGTATCACAATAGAAAACAAAGAGTGTTGGCCATATGTATAGTTATAGTTACTCTTGAGCTTTTCTTGAACCTCACATAATGGGGCCAAGTAATCTCATGAAGATGCACCCTCCCAAAAAACTAAAGAGAGAGTAGGTTTGTGTGTGTCATGTACAAAGGCAACCCACCTAATTCACCTTGTGTTCATCCCTAAAGTATGAACACTATGGATACCTCAAATTAGAGACACTACCAGGGGGGTCACGGCCATGGAAAACATGTTGTATGGGAAGAACACCTTGATCCCCGATCTAGTTTCGACATCCCCGAATGGAACCCCAATACACAAAATTTCAACTGGATATGCGCTCGAAGGCAGGATACCGAAGAGGCAATATTAATCATGGTGTAATACCAACTGCAACCCAAAAGGATATTATATTTGAGATGGTGATCTACAACTTCAATGTCCATTGTTATCTTTTTCCCACTAAGAGTAATGGGGTAGCTAGCAAGGTAGCCTTTTGGGAGGAATATGTGGCCATCAAAAGCCTTAAGGGAATTCAACAGTGGAGACAGAGTGGGAGAACCCAAAGCGAGCCAACACGCAACTGAAATTACGCAGGTCGAAGCACCTTTGTCGATGACAGTGTGATAGATGAGCCTGCCTTTTGACGCAACTTGCACTACAAAGGTGAGTTTATGAGAAAGACAAGGTTTTAATTTCTCCATGTCAAATATAGCTAGCATAGAATCCTAAGGGTCAATTCCATCAATGGCCAAAAGCAGAACTTTCATTTGCACTAGACAGGTTTGCAACACTTCGAGACCAGACATAGGTTGCGGTTCTTACGCCAAATCTTCTACAATGTTGTAGTCTTGGGAAACACGTGAAGAAGTATTATGAATCTTGTGATGAAGGGTCCCTTTGCGGGGATGGATGACATGATCACAACATGCCTTTTGATATGAAGATCATTGGGCGATAGAGGATTTCAACTTGATGGAGTGTTGTGAGAATAATTTACAGGAGTTCCATATTTATTGGCTCATGTTTAAATATCAAGTGCCTCCATGCTATAAATGGTGGATGGTCCCTCACCAGAAGGATTAAAACCACTGTTTTCCCATTGTTGGGGTTGTGGTGGTTTTGCAACAATATGTTGCTACTACTGTTGATTAGGGAAAGGGTTGTATAGGAAAACATGTGTCTTCCAAGTATCCTTTTGCATAAAAAAATTTGTGCATTCCTCAAGGTGAGGATATTTATATATCAAGTTTTCCTCAACATAGATTTTTTAAGAGAATCTGGTAGTTTTTTCTTTCCCTTTTTTACTTTTAGCAATATTTATCTCATTTGTATTATTAAGGCTATCAAACTTCTCCCTAGAAGGAAAGATATTTTTCTTGTTCTTACCGCGTGGTTTTTGTGTAGACTTCATAGAGATTAACACATCAATCAGAAGAGAAGTCGATTGGGTAGCGGTGGTGGAAGCTAGAGATAGCTAGGAATGCTTTCCATTGAGTTGTTTTATAGAAGCCCCGCAAGTTTCACCAACGAGACTGTCGGCATGTGCTCTAGGTTGCTGAGTCATAGGAGCATTGGATTTTCTAGTGGCATGGGGGAGTAAACCATAAAGGGCACTAGATTGTGAATAGATCAAGTCTATATGCAGTGCACGATGGATGGATTGGTCTTCTGTGACCACCCCATCTAAGGTAACATCCTTAGCAATGGGAGGGAGGAGCAACATGAAAAACCATTCTGCTAATAGATGATCCAGAATTAGGGCCTTGACAAGCTTCCACCTACGCCTCTATTCATGGATGTGATCGGAGATGTGGGTGGTGGTGTCTTGGTGCAACATTGTGAGAAGTTTGTTTCTAGTTTTTTAGTGGATAGGGAGCTGAAAGTGTTTGAGAAATTCCATTTCTAAGGCACCAAATGTGTTAACTGACACACGTGGTAACTCCATGTACCACTTGGAAGTGTTTCCTGTGAGGGTGCGGGGTAAGAGGTTGAGTCAAATAATATCATATACCATGGAATTAGAAACAAACAATAGATGATAGGTGGTGACATGCGTGGCCGGGTCATCCCCTTATTTCCCATATAACTTAGGGATATCTAAAGGAATATTATGCGGTATAGGAAGCCAAAGCATTTTGTGGTTGATGGGATCGGTGGTTAATTTGTGCATATCAGGGATGTCTAAAGTTTCAAAGAATGGTAATTGCGTGGTTGCCCCCGATTCTAATGAAGGAGGTGTTGGATGACCAATACGAGCATAGGGTCCTCTGATCAAAGTTTTCCCAATGGGATATGCAGGAGTCGTTGGATAATAATTTCCTTGTAGCGATGGTGTAGAGATGTACGGTGGCTCTCCACAAGGGTTGTTAAGTTGCGGGACAAAACACTGGCTTCCCATAGTATAATAGTTCCCCCCTTGACCCATTTTTTTTTGGGGAAGGGTTTCCCAAATAGACACGAAAATTTTCTCTTATGGAATACTATTGGCCGCATAATTTATGTTTCATAGAGAACATACACCAAAAAATGACCACTAAGAGGAATTGAATTAAAAATGGATGGAACAATTTGTCCCATATATTGGAGGGGTCTCAAAGTGCCCCCCGACATATATGTGTTGGTAACACTGCCCCCTCGCATCGAGGCTAAGGGGTTCAAACTCAAAAATGGATTATAACCGAAAGGATTACTGAAAGGAACCATGGTAGCCACACTAGTAGAAGCAGTAGACATAAGTCTGAAAGAAGACATGAAAGGAGTCGAGGACGGAAGGTTCAAAACTACACTCACAAGAGGTGTTACCAAGTTGTTGGGACTAGGCATATTCTAGATAGTAGGGTGTCCTGACAACTGTGAAGAAATGAAAATAGGCAGGGGAGGAGGAGGTAGAACCTAGTTGGCCACCAAAGCCAACGATGCATAAGTCACCGATTGTACAATGGATGTGGGTGTTGTCAAAGACATCACAGGTACAGGTGCTACCTGAACAAACACATGCCCACGAGTTTTAGTGAGATGAGGATAATAAGGAGGTGCAACTAGCTCAATGAAAGGATCCTCAGGAAATATAGTATCTTATGAATCGACGTGTGAAACAAGGTTTGATACTAGAGACTATTTTTCCAAAGAAAAATCTAGGTCACCAAGACTCGACAACTCCTCTAGGTTTAATGGAGGAAGACCTCTTTTCCACCTATAAAAATGATGAGGGTTGAAGGACACCATGATAACCAATAAATTTTATCAAAATTTTAAAGTGATATATTATTTAGTCTTAGTGATAATAAAACAAGCACCTAGAAATAAAAAATTCTAAAAGTCAATCAATAAGCTGCCAGAGAGAAAAGACCCTGTCTGAGAACCACCTTTCACTGGAGATGAAACCCAGTATCGCAATTGAAAATATATAGAGATGGTCATATGTACAGTTATGGTTACTCTTGTGCTTTTCTGTAACATTAGAAAATGGGGCCAAGTAATCTCATGAAGACAAGCACCCTTCGAAAAATTGAAGAAAGTGTAGGTATGTATGTGTCCAGTACCCAGGAAGCCAGCCCAAGTGAGCTTGTGTTCACCTCTAAAGTATTTCGACTATGGATACCTCAAATCAAAAACACTATTGGGGAGGTCATGGTTGTGGAAAACACTTTGTATGGGAAGAAAAACTGGATCCCCAATCCAGTTTATACATCCCTGAAAGGAACCCTAATACACAAAATTCCCATTGGATATGTGACATAAGGTAGGATACTGAAGATACAATGGTAGTCACGGTGTAAGACCAAATGCAGCACAAAATGAGATTATAGTCAAGATGACAATCTACGACATAAATTTCCACTGTTATGTTTTTACCACTAAGAGTAATGGGGTAGCTAGCAAGGTATCCTTTTGGGAGGAAGGTGTGATCGTTGAAAGATTTAAGGGAATTCAACAGTGGAGAGAGAGTGGGAGAACCAAAAGTGATCCAAAATGCAACTGATATTACGTAGGTAGAAGCAACTTCGTCAATAACAGTGTGATGGATGGGCCTGACTTTCGACACAACTTGTACTTGAAAGGCGAGTTGATGAGAAAGGAAAGGTTTTCGTTTTTCGATGTCAAAGATAGCTATCATATAATCCTTAGGGTCAATTCCACCAATGGCTGAAAGTAGATCTTTCCTATGCAGTAGATAGGTTTGCAACACTTCGAGAGGAGACATACCTAGTGGTGCTTGCACCAAATCTTCTACAATGCTGTAGTTATGGGTAGTATGTGCAGAGTTATTGAGTCATGCAACGAAGGGTCCCTCTGGGGGGACAGATGAGATGGTCAAAAATAGGCCTTTTGATATGAATATTGTTGGGCAGTGGTGGATTTGAACTTGATGGGGCGTCTTGAGCATCAGTGATAGAAGTTCCATAGTTCTTGTCTCACATTTTGAGATCAACTGTCTCCATTACATGAAGGGCGGATGATCCCTCACAAGAAGGATTAGAATCACTGTGGCCCCCTTGCAAAGACTGTGGTGGGTTTGCAACAAGATGTTGTTGCTGCTATTGATTAGGGAAAATGTTGGTGTAGGAAAACATGGGTCTTCCAAGTATCCTTTTGCGTAATAAAGTCTATGTGTTCCTAAAGGTGAGGACATTTATACGTCAAGTGGTCCTTGGAAAAAATTTGGGAAGGGAATCTGATAGTTTTTTCTTTCCCTTTGTCAGTTTTAGCAACATTTCTCTGATTTGGATTATTTTGCGTATTAGGCTACTCCCCATAAGGAGAGATATTTTTCTTGTTCTTCTTGTTCTTACCACCGGGGTTTTGTGTATATTGCACAGAGTTTACCACAATAGTCAAAAGATCAGTCGATTGGGTAACGACGGTGCCATCTGAAGATAGCTGGAAAGATTATCCACTGAATTATTTTATAGTAGCCCCGTAGGTTGCGCCAACGAGACCGTAGGTGTGTGCTTCAAGTTGCTAAGTAGCGGGAGCATTGGAGTTTCTAGGGGCATCGGGTAGTAAATAATACAACGTGCTAGATTAAAAAGAGATAAAGTCTAGATATGTTGCACGGTGGATTGATTGGTCTTCTGTGACTGCACCAGTTAAAGAAATATCCTTAGAAATGGGAGGGAGGAGTAACTTGCAGAACCAATCTGCTAATAAATGATCCATAATTAGGGCCTTCACAAGCCACCACTTATGCCTCCATTCATGGATAGGATCAGAGATGTGGATGGTGGTATCTTAGTGCAACGTGGTGAGTAGTTCCATTCCAGTTTCATAGCAGATAGGGAGTTGAAAGTGTTTGAGAAATTACATTGATAAGGCACCAAATGTGTTAACTCCTGCACGTGGTAACTCAATGTACCACTTGGCAGAGTTTCCAGTGAGGGTTTGGGGGAAGAGTCTGAGTTAGATACTATCATCCACCATGGAATTAGAAATAGAACATAGATGATAGGTGGTGACATGTGTGGCTAGGTCATCCCCTTGTTTCCCCATTTAACTTAGGGATATATTAAGGAATATTATGTGGTATAGGAGGCGAAAGTGAGTTCTGGTTGATGGGATCATTGGTCAATTGATGTAGATCGGGGATGTCTAAAGTTTCAAATAATGGAAATTGTGTGGTTTCCCCTGAGTTTGACCAAGGAGTTATTGGATGACCAATAGGGCCATAGGGTCCCCCTATGAAAGTGTTCGCAATGGGACATGAAGGACTCTTCAGATAATAATTTCCTGGAAGTTGTGGTTTAGGGATGTAATGTGGATGTCCATAAGGGTTGTTAAGTTGTGGGACAAAAGGCTAGTTTCCCCTAGTATAATAGTTCCCTTGTTTCCCTAATTTGTTTTAGGGAAGGTTTTCCCAAATAGACGTGATAATGTTCCCTTGCGGACTACTACAGGACACATAATTTACATTTAGTATAGAACCTAAACCAAAGGGTTGACCACTAAGTGGAATTGAATTATCAATGGATGGAACTTTTTTTCCCATAGACAAGAGGGGTGCTGAAGTGCCTCCCGACATATATGTGTTAGTAACACTGCCCCTTGGCATCGAGGCTAAGGGGTTTGAACTCAATAAGGGATTCCAACTGAAAGGGTTACTAAAAGGAACCATGGTAGCCACGCTAGTATAAGCAGAAGCCACAAGTCCGAAAGAAAACACGAAAGAAATGGAGGCCAAAAGTTTTGAAATTACAGTCATAGGAGGTGTAACCAAGTTTCTGGGACCACATGTATTCTGGCTGATAGAATGTCCTGACAGCTGTGAAGAACTGACAACAGGAAGTGGAGGTGGAGGTGGAGCTGAGTTGGCCACCATAGCCAATGACCCATTGGTCACCTATTGTACATTTGATGTGGGTGATTCCTAAGACATCACAGGTACTAGTTCTATGTGAACAAACACAAGCCCAAGAGGGTCAGTGAGATGAGGATGATAAGGAGGTATAAATCCTTCAATGAAAGGATCCTTAGGCAATATAGTATCCTAGGAAGTGACATGTGAAACATGGTTCAACACTAGAGACTATTCTTCCAAAGAAGAATATGGGTCACCGAGACTCCATAACTCCTCCAGGTTTAATGGAGGAACACATCTTTTCTGCCTAGACATAGGATGAGGGTTGAAGGATGCCACGATGAAAAATATATTTTATTAAAATTTTAAAGTGATGTATTATTTAGTCTCAGTGATAATCAAACTAGCACCTAGAAATAAAAACCGCTAAATGTCAATCAACAAGCAGTGAGAGGGAAAAAGCCCTATCAGAGAATCACCTTTCACTAGATATGAAACCTTATATCACAATAGAAAACAAAGAGAGTTTCTCATATGTAAAGTTACAGTTACTCTTGAGCTTAGCCTAAATCTCAGATAATGGGGCAGACTAATCTCGTGAAGATGACCACCCTCCCAAAAATCGAAGACAATGTAGGTATGTCGGTGTTAGGTACAAGTGCATCCCACCCAAGTCACCTTTTGTGTAGAAATTATACCAATGGCTTAAATCTGATCATCTAATGTACTAAAACAAGATACTGAGTCCTTCTATAATATTTGCGGAATATAAAACATGATCGCTCAATCACATGCAAGTAAGAGAAAGAAGTAAAACAATCACACAACACAGGATTTTCCCAGGGAAAGAAACTGCTCGAAATCCTTCCATCTCTATTGCATAATAAGCCAAGGAATCATGAAACAATACAATGCATTTTAGTCACAAGAATCTGCCGCACTCTACCAATCGTCTCACATTGTTCTAGGAAAAAATGGATAAACACACAACCAATTCCTTGCCTTCCTCTTATACCCTGCCTTGTTCACACAATTCCTAGGCAAACAAATCCCTATTACATAGGAATTCCAACCTTCCTTAACTGTGCAATCCATCATGGGAATGTTGTGGCTTTATAACTACACATCGACAATTTTCTAATAATACAACTGATAGTTATCTTCCCTTTAACCTCTATCTTAACTGGGTCTTCATCAAAATTGATATGCATGCAACTATTAATAGTGAAGCATCAATTATCTAATTGATCACTGCATCTGAATTAAATATAATTTAATTCAGTAGACCTTTCAGTAGCTCATCACTCAGTTACAACTAGTTAAACTGATTTTAACTCAATTAATTCGAGTTAACTGATTACACTCACACCATACTCGTGCATTAACTGCAACTGGAGCCCAAAACTAATAGAATCAATCTACATTCCTCACATTTCACTTTCAAATCGAAATTATTGAGCTAACTTAGTATTTCTGGCGTAATTAACTGATACAATTTTTTATGAGATAAGATTACAATTTATTGTCCAATTTATTTAAGGGAAAAATGAATTAGACACACATTTTCTTTTTGATTTTCAACACTCCCTCTCAACAGGAAAGGGATTATCAACTACCGCGATCTTGATAATCCTCGATCCTACCTCTGTGTTATTTGAATTTTCTCTTTGCTAGCGCTTTCTTCAAGATTTTTGCATCCTGATCCTTCGTGGGAATGTACTGCAACAACATAATTCGCCTTTAAGCACAATATCTGAGATGGTGATACCAAATATCAGTATGCATGGACCTGTCATGGAATATCGGATTAACTGAGAGTTTTATGCAACTCTGTTTATTACAATGTATCACCGTCGGATCCATCTGATGACCAAACAAACCAACAAGTATCTTCCTCATGCAGATGCTCTCACATGTAGCCTGAATCATTGCCATGTACTCTGCCTCGACTGAACCGAGTGCAACTGATCTTTGTTTCCAGCTATAACACAAAAATATTGTTGGTCCAATGCTAAATATGCACCCTAATGTGCTCTTCCTATCTAATTTACTGCCTGCCTAATGTGCATCAATGAAGCCTTGAAGCTTCACTCCCTCTATTTGTTTGTACCATAATCCATACTCTGTAGTTCCCCTGAGATATCTCAAAACATGCTTCCCTACCTTTAAAAAGAGCTTGGTATGCATAATCATAGCTTTACTAAGCTGGTTAGCTATGTAGCATATGTTTGGTCATGTGTTCACTCAATACATAAGTGAACCCACAAGCTACCTGTAAATAATAGCATCCACTACCTCACTTGTATTAACATCGTCCTTCCTCCAGTTTCCTGCAAGAGGAGTCTCCATGGGTTTGCTACCCTCCATGTGGAACTTCCTCATAATCTCATTGGCATACTTTCCCTAAGATACAAATAGCTCCCCATCTCTTTTTCATATTACCAAGCCAAGGAAATAGTGTAATAGCCCCATGTCCTTCATCTCAAACTCTCTTACAAGATCCTACTTGAAAGAAGTTATGAGATACTCATCACCTGTCAGTATAAGATTGTCTACATAAAGTAAAATAATAAAAATCTTACCATCAACCACAATATGATATAGGTTTTCATTCGCTTCAGTCTTTGTGAAGACGAACCCGGTGAAATAGTTTTCGGTTCTGGTGTACCAAGCACGAGGTGCTTGCTTTAGCCCATATAGTGCTCTCTTGAGTCTGCACACATGAGACTCCCTATCAAAGGTCTCAAAACCTTCTGGATTTTCAATGTACAATTCTTACTCAATAACTCCATTGAGAAAGGCTATCTTTACATCCATATGATCTATCTGCTATCCCATTTGTGCTAGGAGTGCGAGGATGGATTTAATCAATGAGTACCTTGTAACCAATGCAAAAGTCTCTTCATAGTCAATCCCCTCCACTTGTGATAATCCTCTAGCCAAAAATCTAAACGTGTATTTATCCACAATCCCATCTACTGCTCGCTTCACCTTATAGATCCACCTGGATCCAACCACTGAATTTGCCATTAGTCTTGGGACCACTTCCCATGCACTGTTTCTGATATTGGAGTCATACTCAACCATGTCATTAACCCATACCAGATGCCACACTACTTCCTTAAAAAATGATGGTTCTATCATAATACACTCACTCATAAGAGCCATGTATCATGTATACCTCTTTATGGACCTTCTTTTCCTGCGCTGTGAGGTAGGTGCATCTACATTCCCTGTCACATCTAGCATCAATCTATCAGCCTCTCTGGTGCGCTTCCTACCATTTCTGGTGGATGGATTTGCATGAGTGCTTTCTACCACTCTCTGTTCCTCTTCTTGTGGTTGCTCCACATCTTAAGGTTCATCCTTTGGAGCTAATATTTCCTCTTTTGCATGCAATTCAAGCTCCCTCTCAAGGGAAAATTGCGTGGCTTTCTCCTCATCAAATTTAACATCTCTCCTGACAATTGTCATCCTATTTGTCGACAAATACACCTGATAGTTGTGGGGAGTATCATTGCACCCCACGAATATCCCAAACTCTATTGTTGTTTCTAGCTTCTTCCTAACATCTTTGGTCACATGGCAATATAAAGATGAGACAAAAATTTTAAAATATGAAACATCCAGTTTCTTACCCGAATAAGCCTCCTCTAGTGTACTCATACCAAGTATCCAATGAGGAATACGATTTTGCACAAATACCACTGTGTTGCTGCATGCCTTTTCCCACAAATGCAACGATAGGCCTTGATCATGTAACATAGCTCGTGCTACACCCAAAATTGTTTTTTTATTCCTTTCTGAAACCCCATTCTATTGTGGGTTATGAGGTGCAATCAATTGTCTCTGAATTCCTTCTTTGGTACAGAATTTATTGAATTCATTAGAGATATTCTCACCACCATTGTCACTCCTTGGAGCCTTCACCTTCTTCCATGTATCTTTTTCTACTAGTGCTTTGAATTCAAAAAACTTGGAGAACGTCTGATCTTTCTTCCGCATGAATGACATCCAACAATTTCTAGAAAAACCATAAAAAAAATCACATAATACATGTGCTTTGCTGTGGAATCTGTTGAGAATGGCCCACACACATCTGAGTGAAATCTCTCAAAGGTTTTCGCTACTCATTTCTTCTTCTCATGAAAGATGGCCTTTGGATACTTCCTCATAGTGCATCCCTTTCATGTGTCTCTCTGTGAAAGTTTACCCTTTGGAAGCCCTATAGAAATCTATTGCATGCTCCTCAAAGCACTGTGGTATAAAATACACAACCTCCTGTGCCATAACTCACTGGTATCCCGGCTCACAACCTAATATTCTTTACTGCTCAATGCTGCAAAACCATCTCTATCAAGTTTGTAGAGGTTCTTTACATGACTCCAATCTTCTTTACTTGTCTTGTGGCTTTGTGATGAAGGACCGCCTTTCCTTCACTGAAACCACGTCATATTCAAGATCCTCCAACATAGAAATTGAAACTAAATTTTTTTTCAAACTTGGTACATGCAGGAGATCTTTTAATATGAAAGGTCTACCTGACTCTCTAGAAAGTAATTTTACTAAATGGTTGATTTAAATGAATATATGCTTACAAAAATAATTATTTGAAGACACATATACTGACATGGTGTGTTAAGATAGATGAAAGTAACATAGATGCAATAGGGTAGGTCCCATAATTGTTGCACAAAAGGAAGCACATACAACCTCCAAAAACTTTAACCAATAATAAATTATGCATATAGGAAAGAAAGATTCAAGAAGTGGGTTATTAAAAAAAACAAAACACACATATGTGAAGGGTGTCGTGAGAAGTATAGACACATTACTTGATGCAACTTTCTGGTTGTCTTTTGTTGATATTCACAGCGACCATGATACTGGTTGTGTTGATTTTGAATTTTTATGGTGGTTTCTTTTAATTTTTCCTTTTTTTTATTGGCCTTGATGGTTTCTTAGGCGTGAAAGGGCAGAAGGAAAAGAACTCCAAGAAAGAACAAAATAAGGAAACCCAACCAAGGTATAAAATGTGGATCAAGACTTACACAAATAAAAAGACAAGAAAATAATTAAAACAAACATGATTAGGTCCACTTGAACAAAGGACAATGATAATAATTGCCATGGAAGTTTTATGGAAAGGAATTTTTGCTAAATTTCAATAATGTTTTGTTGTGGAATATTTGATATTATACCAATTATGATGTTTCCTAATATGACAAATCATTGGTTGTGAGCCATAATAGTTGACTAGGGAAATAAACCATCTTTAGAAAAAAGGAGCATATATATATGATTACTGTGCGAATGGTACAAAAAAAGGAATTGGTTATTCTCATGTTTGTGATTATCCCATAAAGTTAATTAAGGTATTCCATATTACCTGAAGTTTCCATTAGATAAATTAGCAACATAATATGTTCTTGTCATCTACTATTAATAACGAACTTCTATTAATATTGTTGACCCTTTTTGGGTGTAGGAATGATAGTTGAAATGTTTTCTTAGCATGTGTAAACACATGCTAGAATTGAATATGCATTTCAAACAGGAGTGAGTTTCAAAATTGAACCAAATTGAACCATCATCTGGTTAAAATGAAATGGCTTGAGGAGACCACCTAGAAAACCAAACGTGAAATGAAGGTTACATTTCCTATGCTATTCCAAGGAAAATGGAAGCCTGAAAACACCAAGGACAGTTTATGCAGCGGAAGCGAGGGTTTTCAGATTTAATTCCATATCCAGCTCAATTTTTCGTTACAAAGGAACTTGTGCTCGAGGTTCTAAAACTCATGTAGATTTTTTCCTCCGTTATGGCAAAATTCCAAATAAATGGATCCTCATCTTCATCGATTTTTCTTGCAAATAAAAAAAATCACTTATGAAACCCAACAGAAATTATATATAAATATCGTGGACTCTTCATAAAATATAACACAATGGTGACAACTCCATTTTAAAAATTAGGATCCGTTTACTGAACCTTAACATGGAGCCCAAATTATAAATGTATATATCACGAGCGCTTTATGACAGGATGGGGCCAATCCCAACTTCAAAATTGGAGGTTGGGTCTTTTCTTTGGCCCATCTCCTTGTCTCCACGCCTACCCCAACCGCTCCAAGCCCAAACTTGGCTAACTTCTCTTGAACTTGGCTACTCGACTAAGGTCGGCTCCAGCTTGGTCAATTTCAATTTCGTTGGTTGGAACATGCTTTATTGGGGTTGACTGTAATTTATTTTGAGCTATCACTACCTGGTATACACATATTATCGGCTAGATCCACTTGTTTCATTGCAAGTCGTCTGTTGCAATGATTTTTCAGCATACCATTCAACCAATCCTGACCAATATTTCTCGTTTACTGAAAAAGATATATCATTAGGCCTCTGTTCATTCCTTTCTGACACGTAACTCATGGGATATCATTGGTTGCACATTCTTAGTGAGTTTCTCTTCCACGCATGCACTTGTTAGGCCATAACGTTAATCAACTCAAGTTTCCCTTAAATTGTAGTTATGGAAATTTGTTGTTGGCCTTATTTGAATTTGTGAAAGGATATGGCGCACTGGATATAGGAATGTTACTTAATATGTTATGCATACTCACTTCCCTCATAGTTTGCTTCAATACGGAAGAACTCCTAGAACACAAAATTAATTTCAGATGAATTGTAATTGTTATCATAACCATCTGAATTCTCTCTTAGACTAGAATTCTTTATCGCCACTGTCATTCCAAGTCATTATTAAAAGAACCACGTTCTCCGACTAAAAATAAATTAGCGCATACCTCGACAGGGAATAAAATACACAGATGATTTATGCTAATTCCATTTAAAACATGAAATGAATATTTACAATGGAGGTATAATGGCTGACTTCTCAAACTTTCTTTCATTCTTCAACTTCTTCTTTCTTCCCTCCACTTTTTAAATTCTACTCTACTTAATACTTAAAAAAAATTATATGGACATATTTACATGAGAAGTTTCTTAACAACAAGTGAGAAGGTTTGTTCTAGTGAGGTTTCACACCTAGCTTATTCTAGAATTTGTCCCAACAAATTGGGACATCTAAACACATTAAGTAATTTACGCTTGACCCTCTACTAACTCCTAACACTTTGGCTATAACTCGTTACATTTAGAAATGCCCAATTGGCCTAGATCATCCAAAAAACTAGCAAACATATCTCATGGCTTCAGTTAGAAGCAGGAAACTTTCTTGTACATGAAATTCACTACTTCTAAATATTACAAGCATAAATTGGGGGAAATTTCATGATTCTTTCTGAGTTCTAAATAAAATTAATTTCATAGGGACGATGCTCCTACATCGTACTCCCCTTGTGGGAAATGGTATGACCTCCTAGTCATAAGTTTCCAATCTATTTTTTATCCTCCTAGATCCAACACGAAGTTTTGTTGCTATCTCCATGCTTGGTTCCATTGTTGTTTTGATATGGCTCCCAATTTTCCAGGATCCCATACTTCATGTTTCTTATGCTCTTGGGCTTGATTCCCATGTTTTATTACTTCAATAGGGTCCCGAACCTTACCTTGTGTAATATTCCTATTTAGCTTTTAGCTAGTTAGAATATCAAATTTTGTTTTTGTCAATAAGGTAGATGAATAAGAGGGTGGAGGGACCCATAAATCTCTTTAGTAGGAATAAAAAAACTTCTAATGTGAATGTGGATCAGTGCATCTAGATAGCATGAAGTTGAATAAACCACTCTTGGGTGTGAATGGGGATTAATGCATGTGGAAGGGGTCAAGTTGACGAAATCAACAACGCAGTCATGGAGGTAGTGGAGAGAGTGGAGGACAATGAAGTCATACTGGGAGGAAGTTTCCATGAGAGTAGAATCATTATTGAGTGGGGCCAAGGGGATGGAGGCTCAGAAAGCATATAAGGAAGGGGATGGTAGCCATAGAGGGTATTCTGAATATTATTTATGTATTTTCTTTTATGACTTTTTTCGTGATTCAGCTGTTCAGCGAAGTCCGTTGTGTTGTTTAGCACAAGGGTGTTTCTAAGCGGAAAGCCCACCCTCATCCTCGGGGGACTTCGAGTGCCCACTCAAGAGAGTTTCTTTGAGCTACATTCCATCATCTGGCATCAAGCCAATCGTCATCCACCTTTAGGAATTGTGCAATCCAGGAGGGCATATTTAGTGGAGGGTTAATAACCCAAGTTTTTGAGCTTATCATCAGTAAGGGGAGAAGCCCTTCATCCGGAAATTAAGTGGGGAGGAGTATCAGATATTTTCTCATCGGATCAGCCACCTTCCAATGGTTACCCAGCTACAGAGCGTAATTCAACCCTAGGGCTGCATTTTTCATCATTGGTATTTCCAGAAACCCTTTCTGGGTTATCTTGGAATTGTGCTAGAAAGCCTAGATGTTTGATCCCGACATTTTTTGAGCACGCTATCAGAAGATCTACACATCCCTAGTTTCTAGAAGGATTGGGCAGTCATAGCCTCCCAGCAGTTTATGTAACAACAATGTTTCATGTCTTGATGTATAGGGTCATTTCAGGCTTGTTTTGCCTAGCTTGAGTGTCGCTTCCTCAAGTTATTGTACTTAATTTATGCTATTAATCTAATAAAATGACTCAGTGATATGCTCATGTATTTGATGTGTTGATTTTTACTGCATTTTCCAATTTTATGTTCAATATTCTTGTTTTTCCTATTTTGGAGTATTACAATGGTATCAGAGCATAATCTTGGCTCAGCCTGTGGGGCACTACATCTATGTCATCTAAAGAAGAAGAACCTCTTACAGAATGGGAGAGGAGGTATATTAATAGAGGTCAAAGGTTTGATTACACAAACAACGAAGAAGACAAAGGTAAGTCTCCAATATGAGGAGAAATGGATGAAAAAGAGTTCTGAAGCTTCTTCTCCAAACTATGCAAGATGTTTCCAAAGAAATAAAGGAGATGAGGGTAGAAATACAAAGGGAAACCCCAAGAGGGTTTCAACATGGAGAAGGTTCTGGTACTTCACATCATTGGTATGGGCTACCAACATTGCAGCAAGTTTCTCAACGCTCCACCATGCCTACATTCCTAGCTGTGGGAAATGGGGCTGGAGGAATCCAAGAGCAGGAGGCTCTTCATGATTATTTTCTAGAATATGAATCTCAATCTCAAAGGTTCAAAGAGAATCTGAACTTGTAAGAGTTCTGTCAGGTCAAGGATAATAGGAGACCCTGAAATAAAAATAGAAGTTGAGGATACATGCAAAACAATGATCTACAGTGCACTATGGGTATATTATTTCTACCTGCTTTTGATGGGTCATCCAAGTGCATAACCAAGGCTTGGGTGGAAAAATTAGTTATCTATTTTCACCTAAACCAAGTATCAGAGATTGAAGCTATTAAGATAGCAATGTTGCACGTTGAAGGTGAAGCACATGAATGGTGGTTTCATGGTCTATCTACATTGGGGCATGCAGGTGTGACTACATATGTAGAATTAAACTGGAGGTTGGTATAAATATTTCACCGAAGAGATCAAAAGGCACACTTTTTTAATCTAGCTAAGCTCAAGTAGTCGGGGAATTCAGATACTTATATCTCTAAATTCCTGAAACTTTCCGTCATGGTGCTAGATTTATCTACAACTAGGAGAGTATACATGTTGATTGATGGGCTAGCAGAGCCTTTGCATGGGTTGGTAAAGTCCACTAGACCAACTATGCTCCAAGATGCCATTGAGAGGTCTAGGGACTTACAAGATGCTTTGCCTATGGAAAGAGCTCCATTTCAGCAAAAACCCACTTTTCAGTCAAAGGGGAAAGATGTGAAGGTTTCTCCCCCAAAGTAGAACCAGGGAAAAGGAAATCTTAGTGATGATGTCTGAAGAGACTTGAGGAGGAGGAATCTTTGCTTCACTTTCCAAGAACCATGGGCACCGTGGCATCGGTGTGTTGTGGGAAAGGTGTGTTATATTAAATTATTCTCTGATATTGAAGAGAAGGAAGAAGACGAGTCGGAAGGAGACACCAATGATGTGGCACCAGGAGATGATCCACCACCACGAGGGGGTGGAAATGGAGCATTTTCTCCAATTTGAGGAGTCCTTGCATCTTTGAGGGGAGTACCCAAATATATGACCTTGAGAGTCCGAGGCATAGTTCAAAGGAATCAGGTGTCAGTATTGATAAACAACGGGGCTACCCCCAATTTTATTGACACCCATATAGTGTAGAGGAGAGTCATATGCATAGATGATTTTGAAGGATTCTAAGTTTTGGTTTCAGGAGCTAGAACCATGCAGTGTGTGAAGTATGTTCCAACATTGACTGTAAGTTTGGGGACATACACATTGACTGATAATTTCTTTATGGTTGATATTCCTCAAACCAGTGTGATATTGGGTGTACGGTGGTTGATTAAATTGGGGAAGGTCACCACGGATTGGGAGACCTTGAAGATCGAATGGACAGATAAAAAGAGTGCTAAGCGCCAAATGATCATGTCAATGCACACTTATCCACTGCAGGAAGCCTCCGCACATACGATGGAGGCTTATTTGCATAGAGGAGGCAAGGAAAAATCAGTCTACTCAGATATGTAGTCTATACTAGACCATTATTCTACATTATTTGGAGGCATTCCACTAGGGAGGCCACCAGACCAGAAGTTCGTTGAAGGGTTCTCACAACTAGTAGCACCACTCACAGAACTAGCCAAGAGGGGAGTCTTTGATGGGACAACCATTGTGCAGAAGGACTTTGATTGGCTCAAGGATGCAATGAGCATTTTTCTGGTATTGGTATTTCCAGATTTCACCGAGCCCTTTCTACTGGAATGTGATGCTTTAGGAGAGGGTGTTGGCATAGTCTTGATGCAAGGAGGCCATCCCATTACCTGTGAGAATCATAAGTTTCTGCCACATAAGAGGATGTACTCCCTATAGGAGAAGGACTTTTTTGCCATCATGCATGCATTGGCCAAATTCAGGTAGTATTGGGTAGGCAACAATTTCCAAGTGAAAATTAACTACCACAGTCTTCGATATTCCCTTGAGCAGAAACAACTACAAGAGAGGCAACAAGAATGGGTTAGCATAATCCTGGCATATGACTCTTAGATTGAATATGTCAAAGGGAAAGGAAATGTGGTAGTGGATGCCTTATCATAGGGGCCAGCAACGCTATCATTGATGAGTGTGCATTCAAATTGGGAGTTTGAGCCATTGGTGGAGTATTCCAAGGCTACTTCACATGTGAGATACTTGATGGGCATGTGACTCATGATAGGTATAGAGTGATGGAATAGGTCATCTATTACTGGGTTCAGATATTCTTCACTAGAGATTCTAAACTCAAGGAGAAAATTCTGCATGCAACACATGATTCACCCCTCTCAGGCCACCAAGGCTTCACAAATACATATCAGGCCATTAGGGAGAGATTCTCATGGAAGGTTCTCAAGTAGGATGTGCTCCATCATATCAGGGAGTGTGTATTTTTCCAGAAGGATGAAGAAGAAAACAACCACCCTGCAGGGTTGTTACAGTCACTTCCTTTTCCAAGAGGGAAATGGGAGAGCACTTCTATGGAATTCACTACTAGTTTTCCAGCCGTACATGGTAAGGACTGTATCTCTATTTTCATTTGTCAACTAACAAAGGGTTCACCTTTCTTTCCCTGCTTCAGAAGAGGACAAGATTTTCCTTAGACTTCATGGCCTTCCTAAGACCATAGTCAGTGATGGAGATAACACCTTCATGGATGGCTTTTGGCAAGAGTTTTTCCATTTGGGGGGTACCAAGTTAACACCCAGTACCAATTATTACCCTTAGACAAATGAGCAGACAGAGGTAGTAAACAAGTGGCTAGGAAGCTATTTGCAAAATTATGTTCCGGGGCAGCAGAGAGCATGGCTACACTGGATCCACTTGGGGGAATATTGTTAGAATTTTACATTTCATTATCAATCAATATGTCTCCATTTTGGATTCTAAATGGCTATGATTCTCTATCAATCTTTGATATGATGTTTGGAGCAGGAAAGGCTCATAGAGCCAAATATTGGATTTAAGGGAGTTAGGATATATTCCATACTCTTAAGGAAAAAATTGCTACAACCCAAAACCAACAGAAGTTATATGCTGATCATGGTCGAGGGGTGGGGCAATTTGAGGAGAATGATTTGGTCTATCTTGATCTTTAGCCTTGCAAAAAATCTACACTAGAGGAGAAGGGGATTGAGAAGCTTTTCTGTGGGCCATCCAAGGTGATCCGTCATGTTGGGGAAGTAGCATATGAGTTTGAGCTTCCCATTGGGAGTAAGATCCACAACGTTTTTCATGTCTCATGCCTAAATAAGGCCATTGGACAACATGTAGCTTCTACTATGGATCTTCCACCTATTGATGATGAGGGCCATATGGTTTTACAATCAGAAGCTATCTCAGAGACTGGGGAGAGGAAACTAAGGAATAGTTTGATTAGAGAATATCTTATTCGATGGAGGAATCTACCATATGAGGATGCTAATTGGGAAGGAGAGAACATTTTGCAGCATCTTCCCTTGCAGTTGCTTGAGGACAAGCAACATTTGAGAGGGAAGGACTATAATATTCCTAATTAGCTTCTAGTTAGTTAGAATATTAAATTTTGTGTTTGTCAATAAGATAGATAAATAAGAAGGTAGAGGGACCCATAAATCTCTTTAGTAGGAATAAAGCCACTTCGAATGTGAATGTGGATCAGTGCATCTAGATAGCATCAAGTTGAATAAACCACTCCTGGGTGTGAATGGGGGTCAATGCATGTGGAAGGAGTCAAGTTGACCAAATCAATAATGTCGTCATGGAGGTAGTGGAGAGACTGGAGGACAACGTAGTCATAATGGGAGGAGGTCTTCATGAGAGTAGCGTCATTATTGAGTGGGTCCAAGGGGATGGAGTCTCACAAAGAAAATAAGGAAGGGGATGGCAGCCATAGAGGGCATACTGAATATTGTTTATGCATTATATTTTATGAATTTCTGCATGCTTCATCTATTTAGTGGAGTGTGCTATGCTGTTTAGCACAAGGGTGTTTCCGAGCGGAAATCCCACCCTCATCCTCGAGGGAATTCAAGTGCCCACTCAGGAGAGGTTCTTTGAGCTACATTCCATCATCCCGCATCAGGCCAATCTTTAGCAACCTTCAGCAGCACAGTCTTCTCCAGGAATTGCACAATCTAGGAGGTCATATTCAGTGGAGGGTTAATAACCCATGTTTTTGAGCTTACATCTAGTGAGGGGAGCAACTCTTCATCCAGAAAGTCAGTGGTGAGGAGTATCAACAATTTTCTCATTAGATCAGCCACCTCCCAGCAATTACCCAACTTTAGAGTGTAATTTAGCCCTAGGGCTGCATTTTTCATCATTGGTATTTCCGGAAAACCTTTCTGGGTTACCTTGGAATTATGCTAGAAACCCCAGATCTCTGATCCCAGCATTTTATTAGCACCCTATCGAAATATCTTCACATTACTAGTTTCCAACAGCAGTTATTTCCATCAGGATTGCGTATTCATAGCTTCCCAATATTTTATGCAGCAACAGTGTTTCATATCTTGATGTACAGGGTCATTTCAGGCTTGTTTTGCCTAGCATGAGTGTCTCTTCCTCAATTCATTGTACTTCATTTATTCTATTACATCTAATAAAATGTCTCAATAATTTTCTCATGTATTTGATGTGCTGATGTTTACTGCATTTTCCAGTTTTATGTTCAATATTCTTGTTTTTCCTATTGTGGAATATTACACCTTGTTGTGATATTCTCACATAATTGGTTTTATGATGACTTTTTCCCCATTTAATCATGCAAAATACTACTTCTCCCCATGTAAACTTAACTTATACCAAGGCCCGTCAAAAATATTAAAATGATTACAATATTTCTCCAGGTATTCTCTATCTATTTTTCCTTATGCTTCCATAATTTTTATGGTCTTTTTCCTGCATTTTAGGTGGTATTGAGCACCCATCTCCAGCTCCTTAATTTTTTCAACTGCAAAAATCACAATACATAACTCTTCTACCATTCTCATTTTCCATTTTTAAATTTGATTAAATTATTCACCTTCAAAATAAATCATCTCCTTGATTGATATATAAGCATGAAACCAAATACCCACATGCTGTATTGCAAAAGTTTTCTCTTGAACTCCAGGATCTTGCCAACTTCTCATTGCCTTCAAGTTGTCTTCACTTTTATTTTCAAGATTTTCACGTTCCAAAAAAGTCCTTTCTTCTTCACTTCCCCTTAGTTGTGATGAAATTTTTTTATTTCATATTGCAAATTTATATTCTCTGCAATCCTATATTTTGATAATGCTATGTACAAGGGTTGCAGTAATTTCCTCCCTTATTTCACCATTTATCTCCAATTTATATGATTTCCATATCAATTATTCTATTGAATCCGTGGAATTTCCATATTTTTCATTTCTAGTGATACCTGCACACACATCAAAATTGTTACAAAAGATAGTTTCTCCTCCCCAATTTCCTATGACATGTTCACAAATTTCAGTCTCATTAGAAAAATAAGATTCTCCTCTTTGTCATTCCACTAAAAATGTGTGGTGCTCCATTTCCTTAAGAAAAATAAGTAATTAGTTGAACCCTTTCTTCATCCTTATGAACTTCTTGAATGATAATCTTATAAATGTTCCACAAAAAAAATCAATATTTTGTATAAACCTCCCCATTATTGCTCCAAACTCTTCTTTGGTTAGCTTTTTCTTGAGGTAATTCTGTATAACCTTCTTCACAAGTAATGAGGATGATCATTAGGTATATCTTAAGGGGTTACAATGTCACATTTTATCTTATTAACTCTCTCTCTCTCTCTCTCTCTCTCTCTCTCTCTCACACACACACACACACACACACACATTTGATTACATTTTTTCATATTTTTCTTAGTGAGAAAGGTGTAAGAGGTTTGTGATGAATTGAGGCCTAATATGGTTTAATTGTAGGAAATAAATGAAATAAAGCTATTTTTTAGTCAAATTCCATGTTAGGGCTCAGAGTAGATAGTAAGGAGAAATTATAGGAAGGATTTCCACCTTTTGATCTTCCAAAATAAGCCCAAGATCACCTAACATCATCCTCCAATAGTTCGTAGCCAAAGGTAGCCGAGCAAGTGAATGTTAATATGGAGCCAGGATCCACACCTCTCGAAGATCAAGGAGACAAATTCCTAATTTCTAGGGAGTTGTTGGTAGCTTCCCATTAGTATAAGTAAACATGAGCAAGAGCTCATGAGGATTTGATTTTTATAGGAAGCTAGAGAGCCCTTGACTCTGGATTAGAGATATTTTTTTACTGTCATTTTGATGTAGGAGACTTGTTATGAAATGAGAATGAGAATTCGGTTTTCCTCTCACTGATTTTATTTCAGAGGGATAAATATTGTGGGTTAGGTCCCAATACGTTGGTTATATTCTATCTTGTGTATCTTTATGCTTCCTTTATACTTCATTATATTAGTTGATTTCATTGCATTCTAGTAGCATCAAAAGACCATCAAAATTAGGTCGGAAATCTCTCTCTCTCACCTCTTCCATTGGAGCTTGAGGAGAAATGTCTCCAAGAACAGACCAAAAATATTTAGTTTATGACTTCTAGGAAAGGATAAACTCATGTTCATTCTTTTTATCATGAATTTGTTTTATAATAGAGGTTGGATTTATGTTTTAGGTGTATTCTAGCTTAAGTTAAATAGAATTTGATTCAACTCATCTTTTCCATTGTTTAACATGATTGTTTTTTAATACTAAATGAATGAGTGTATGTAATGGTTTTAGGACTGTCTACAGCTTAAGAGAAGAACCCCATTCAATACTATGGACTTCAATCGTCCTTCATTTTTCACTCCATTCTGCTACCCACAACCCTATTTTAAAAACCATCTTCATGGCAACCATGAGAAGCCTTCTTGGTGAAACAAATTCCATCCAGGGGTTCTAAGCTTGGCTAAGGGATATGGTCACCACCCCATACACTTAGATACACATTTTCCTCACTCTTCCTCACCTCCATTCCACCATTTCCAGCCTCAAAAACCTCTCGGCTTGTTTCCTGTAGCATTATAGGACTTCTTGTAGCAAAACATGGATCATGTAGCAGCTTCTTGTAGTAGTGATAGGAGTCACCTTCTTCACTCCATAATTGATCCTCCACCTCATAGAAACTTATTATATCCCTTATTTGATCTCCAATGCTAAATTATTTTTTCAATGATACCCCTAAGCCACTCAAACTCCTTTTTCATTTTGTTTCAAAACTGAGTAGTTTTAGTGTGTTAGCCCATCACAGAAATAACATTGTTAATACAAAATATATTGTGCAATAGGTAGCAGATAATTCATGATTTTATGAAGTGTGTGTGTGTGTGTGTGAAGATGTATTAGTTCCCTTCTTGTAATTTGGTTGAGTAGTTGAGAGAATGAATGCATTCTAGTGCAGTTTCCTTTCTTGCAGCTAGAGTAAGTGCTAGTTTCTTCATTGCAAAATTAGAGGCTAGTTAGATGAATCAGTGAAATATAGTATGGCTTCCTTTATTTTAGACAAAATAGCGTTCATAATTTTGTTTTAGTATTGACTTTCAATTAGAAGTTTGATATAATCACTCTCTCTCAGAGTAACAATAGTTCGTAGCACCTCATAGTAGAACTAAGATGGATATGGCATGAGTAGAGCACATCTCTTGTGAATATATGATTATCACCTCCAAGTTTGTATGAACCTTGGGTTTTTAATTAAATTTGAGTAACCGTTGGGAGTTGAAGCATTATTAGTGCAATACCAAGGCTCACCACTTTTGGGTGTCATTGTCAGGGAGGTGTCTAGTAGATTTTTTTTTATGCTTAAGCATTTATTTCTATTTTTTTGTTTTACATTCAATTTCAAAATATTGAAAAACATAAAAATATTTCATGCCTCATAGGGTTAGGGATAATTCAAGGAAATGTCTTCCTAAAACCCCCACCCCTTCCACCATTTAATTCATTCATCTTCGATAACCATGAGCTACCTTCTATGACCATAGGGGAGTTTGAAAACCCTATACAAGATCCACCTGAGATATTTGAAGAACCTATTGGGGAAGAATAATAACATGCTTTACCTATTCAAGCTATGGCTAAGAAAAAAATACAAATATTATTTCCCATCAAAGAAACTAATGGAGAGACTAGGATGAAAAACATAATCCCTTCCACACATTCATGGCTTAACTTTTGAGGACCCTGACACTTTCATGTTTGAGTTTTTTGTTTGTTGTAGGACTTGTGACTAACTCAAATGAAAAAAATTTTAAATTGTTCCCCTCTACCTTCAAGGATGCAGCCTTTTGCTGGACCATGGATCTGCCTATGGACAAAATCACTACCTGGGCTTAAATGGAAGAGCCCTTCAAAACCAAGTACATAGACTATTGTAGATTCATATAAACCAAGGAATAAATATTTAGGAATACCGTAGGGTGTGATGAATCTTTAGAGTATTATGAGGAGCGAATTCAACTAAACTACAAGAGGGCCAACTTCACCCTTGATCTTAGATCACTCAAGTTAGTTCTTATCTCAGGGATCGGGGAAGAAGTGATAGAAACCCTTAATACATTATCTAGAGGATATATCTTATCAACTACTTTATGAGGACATCGAGAGTGTATTCAGAAACCACTCTAGGGCAGCCAGGAAAAAAGGTAGAGCTAGTAAAATCATGACCAATACCTATTCCTCTTCAACCTCCATTATAAGTGATATTGGAAACACGTTTGAGGATTTCAAAAGTAAGGTATTACACACCTGTGCTTTTCAAATGGACACAATGCAGATAAAAAGGAAAAAAAGACGAAGCAAAAAATTCCCTAGCTATATTTTGTCCTAGATGCTCTAGAAGTCACCCTAGGAATGAATTCCCAATGAATGTCATAGAGTTTTTCTTATTCTGTGTAGATAACCATCCAATAGACAAATTCCCTTCCTTACCTGGCCTAACATTTGTATACCAAGGGGTGGATGGTTGACGAGAGAAACTCTACTTCATAAATAAAATAAGGCCTCAAGGACCTCGACCTTACCAACATGGCATGAAAGGTGCACCTCATTATTACTACAAGTAAAACCAAAATACACCCTTGCAACCTTTGTATTATTCCACTCATTTATCCTGGCCCACACCTCCTTATTGGCCTTATGCACCTGCATATCATCCTGAAACTATCAATCAACCATTTCAGCCATATGTTACTCAACCACCTCAGTCGATAAACCCATCACAAGGGTGGTGGCCTAAACTCAACCAACCTCCTTCTTTACCGCCTCCACCCCACCATCAAAATCAACTCACTCATCCTTCTCCACCGAAAATTCCTTAGATGCCTTCCCAACCAAATATGAACCCAAACAACAAGTAATCACAACAGGTTTGTAGTGGAGAGACATATTACCCTATCATTGTTGTGGAGATCCATGAGATTAACCTTAGGTTTAGGGGGGTGATCCCAAATAATAATCCACCATCTCCACCTAAATATTTTGAAGAGGAAAAGGAAGAGAGTACCCCCAAGTAAATACACCTCCTTTTCTTGAGTGATTAATCCATCCTAGCCAGCACACTCGAGAAGAGACTAAATTTCTAGGATAATTAAAGAATCCATGTGTAAGATACTTCTCCATGCTATTAAGAACAATCCCATCTATAATAAGCTTATGAAAGATAGATTCTTCATAAAACTTGGGAGAAAGAAGAGAGACACCCCCACCATCAATGTTGTAGGTCAATTATCTTATTTGATCATGGGGAGAGTGATTTTTTCAAAATACCTAGACCTTGGGAGTCGAGTAGTTGATTTACACATTGATGGTATCATTGTACCTCATGCATTTATTTATATTGGGGCTACCATAAATGTGATGACAAGAGAAACCATGTTGAAGCTAAACCTCCAGAGAGCTTTGAGAAACACCACTACAGTTCTGCAACTTGCTGAAAGATCCACAATATATCTAGAGGGATTTCTTGAGGATGTCATGATCTCCATTGACTCTTGGGAATATCCCACTAACTTCCTAGTACTTCGACACAAAACCAAGTTTAATGGTTATCCTCTCATTCTAGGAAGTCCTTGGTTGGCCAGTACCGATGCTTATATTAGTTTTAGGGTTGGAAACATGACCATCAAGAATGGTCCCTTATCAAAGCAACTGGTATTATATCCTCATGCCCAACCTGCTATTGAAAATGATCTACCTTTATGGCTGAAGGATGAAGAAGAATATGAAGTGTACCATACGACACCATACCATGTTTTTACCCTAGATGTTGTTATCAGAGGTGGGAAACCCGATGAAGGTGACCTAATTGACCATATCCTTCAAAGAAAACCCCCCACTTTGATTTCCCTTGATGAAATGGTGAGATAATCTGAAAGAAGACCTTGAAATGATCTATGATTAGGTTATTCAACCCCCAAACCTTTCAATTTGTATAATTTGGACCATCTAGAACCCCAAAGATAAATCCCTCTCTCTTGACTAAAAAGGAATAATAATTGTGCCATTTTTTGAGGGAGAACTTATATGCCTTTTCTTGTGATTACAAAGAAGTTAAATGGGTGCACCCATCAGTCTACACACACCAATTTTACATCAAAGAGGGATGCAAGCCTATGCACGAGCACCACAGGAGAATGAACCCAATATTGAAGGACATAGTAAACGATGAATTACAAATTTTTTTGGATGCAGTGTTCATATACCCCTTATCAGATAGTGAATGTGTGTCTCCTCTTGTCTTAGTCCCACAAAAGAATGGGAAGTGGAGGATTTATGTGGATTAAAGAGAGTTGAAAAAAGCCACAAATAAAGACCATTTCACTTTTCCTTTCATTGACCAAGTCTTGTATGGTCTTGTAAGGAATAATTTCTTCTCTTTCCTGCATGGATTTAGTGGTTACAATCACATCCAGATACACCCTCAAGACCAAGAAAGGACCAGAATTACATGTCCTTGGGACACCTTTTCGTATAGAGTTCTTCCGTTTGGCCTATGCAATGCCCCTACCAATTTTCAAAGAGAAGTCTTGAGCATTTTTGTTGAGCTCATCCATGATTCTTTGGAAATATACATGGATTATTTCACTTCATATGGGTATTATTTCCAAGAGGCCCTCTCCAATATGGGTAAAGTCATGAGGAGATGCATTGAAATGCATCTCTCTTTGAGTCTTGAGAAGTGTGAATTATTGAGGAAGGAAAGGATTGTACTTGGCCATGACATATCTCGGGCAGGGATGCAAGTAGACCCAAAACAAATTTCCATCATAAAAATGGTGCCTATTAGTCAGAAGCAGAGAGATGTCAGGATTTTTTTGGGCTTGGATGTTTACTATAGGAGATTCATCAAGGATTTTAGGAAGGTGGCTTCACCACTATTTGGATTGTTGGAAAAGGACTATGAATTCTATTTGTCAAGTATTTTTCAAGAGGCCTTTAAAATCATAAAGAAAATGCTTACCATTTCCCCTATACTTAGAGGTCCCAACTGGAATCTACCTTTCCATATCCACACTGATGCATCAGATAAATATGTGGGGGAAGCTTTGGTGAAAATGGATGATAAGTTTCGCTATTCCATTTATTTCATGAGCAAAAATTTGTCTAAGGCTGAACTAAACTACACTATCACTGAGAAAGAGCATTTAGTTCTTTTCCATTCCTTGAATAAATTCAGACATTATATTACCAGGTACCAATTTTTTGTGCATACTTACCATGCAAAAATTAAATACTTAATGAAAAAACCCAATGTGAATGCTAGAATTATTAGAATTTTATTATTGTTGCAACAATTTGACTTGACCATTATTGATAATCCAGGGAAAGAAAATGTTGTTGAATAATTTCTGTCTAGGCTCAGTTTTCCAGTTGATAAATGAAGAAATGCTTGATGATAAACTTCTAAATGAGCACTTATTTGTTATTTCATTACTCTCTCCCTAGTTTGTTGAAATAGCCAGCAACCTAGTTGTTGGAGGTTTCCTCCAAATATTTCATCGAGGGAGAAGAGAATAATTGTACGAAAGAGAACCCCTTTCACTTGGATTGGTGGCAATATTTTCAAATGAGGACCAGTTCAGATCCTCAAGAGATGTGCTAGGGAAGGGGAAGTTTTTGATATCCTCTCAGCATGTCGTGAGGGTCCCTATGGGAGTAATTTTTCTTCTAAGAGGACAAATTTTAAGAAAAGAGATATCAACGCCTTAGAAATAAGCCACTTCGAGGGGGAAACCTCCAATACATTACATGAATGAACTATTCTTGGATGATTAAAATTACAAAACCTCCTTTCTATATATAGGAGTCCATGGACCACAATGTAATCCTATTGGGGCCACAATGTAATCCTAGCCGACCTAACAATAATACTTTAAGGGCACCATAATAACAATATGGGGGTTAAAAGTGTACAATAATAACAATAAGGGGGTTACACTAACAACAATAAGGGACTATACTAGTAGTATAGGGACCTAACATGCCGTTCTCCTTCAAAAAAGCATTGTCCTCAACACTTGAGTAGCTCTCGGTGCTTCTATATAAAATTTCCATCCTCCCATGTAGAATCTTTAGTGGGTAAGTTCTTCCACTTGATGAGATACTCTGAAATTGATCGATTCCGTAGCTATCGAGTTCTTTTTTCCATGACCGCTTCAGGTTCCAATATTATTTTCCCTTCCTCATAAAGTTTTGGAAATATTGTTTGAACTAGAAGATTTTCACCTATAACCTTATTTAAGCATGAAACATGGAAAATTAGATGCACTCGTGAAGAAGCAGGAAGCTCCAATTTGTATGCCATTGTACCAATCTTTTGCAACACCTTGTAAGGACCATAGTACTTTGGAGATAATTTATTATCCTTCTTGTCTTGCTTGAGGGACATTTGTTTGTATGGTTGTAGTCGTAAAAATACCCAGTCTCCTACATCAAAACTTCTCTTGCTGCGATGCTGATCTGCCTGTTGTTTCATTCGATTTTGTGCCAAATTCAGGTTTTCCTTTAAGAGTTGGAGAACTTCTTGTCGATGCTCGATGTGATCTTCCACTGCTTGAACCTTCGAATTTTCTCTTAAAGATGATGTGATGGATGGTGGATGATATCCATAAAGTGCCATAAATGGTGTCATTTTTGTTGCAGTATGGAAGGAAGTGTTATACCACCATTCAGCTAGAGGTAACCACTTGACCCATTGTGTTTGTTTATCAGATACAAAACAACGAAGATATCCTTCCAAACATTTATTTACTACCTCATTTTGACCATTGGATTGAGGATGATAAGATGAGATATGAGCTAATTGAGTACCAAAACAAGAAAATAACTTCGTTCAAAAATTTCCAGTAAAAATGGGATCTCTGTCGCTCACAATAGCCTTTGGGTTTCCATGTAACTTTTGAATTGTGTCCATAAATGTAGTAGCAACTGCACTTGCTTTAAATGGATGAGAGAATGCACAAAAGTGTGCATACTTGGTAAGTCTATCAACTACCACCATGATGACACTCTTTCCTTCGGAATTAGGTAAACCTGTGATAAAATCCATTGAAATCTCCTCCCAACATTGACTTGGAATGGATGAAGGTTGTAGAAGACTCGGGGTCTTAATTGTCTCAACTTTATTCTGCTGGAAAACCAAAAATTCTGCCACAAACTTTTGAATAGCATATTTAAGGCCATCCCAAAAAAATTCTTTCTTCACCCTATGGTAAGTTTTTAAAAATTCGGAGTGTCCTCCTAAAGGAGAAGTGTGCAATTCCAAATGAATATTTTGTTTTAGTTGGGAATTATTACAAAGATATAAGCGATTTTGTACCATAAGGAGTCATTTTTCCAACTAAATGTATTAGATGTGCTAGGATCTTGCTGCAAATTTTGAATGAGTGTCCACACTTCTTCATCCTTCTTCCATTCATATCTTGCTTCAGTTATCCAATCTCGTTGGATAATAGAAATGGCACAAAGCAATGCTTCCACCTCTTCATTCTTTCTTGAGAGTGCATCTGCAACAACATTTAGCTTCCCTTTTTTGTATATTATTTCAAAGTCATAACCCAACATCTTTGTGACCCATTTTTGCTGCTCTTCTGAAGATAGTATTTGTTGCAAAAAGTGTTTAAAACTATCATGATCAGTTTTTACCTTGAAGTGTCTTCCCATTAGGTAAGTTCTCCATTTCTTTAGTGCATGCAGTATTCCTAACATTTCATTCTCATAAATAGGTTTATGTAAATACTTTCCTTTTATTGGATGACTTTCAAAAGTAATGGGTCTTCCTTCTTGCATTAAAACAGCACCAATTCCATTTCCTGAGGCATCACATTCCACAATAAAGGTTTTTGTGAAGTCTTGCATAGCTAAGACTGGTGCTAGGCGCATTTCCTCTTTAAGATGTTCAAAGGCATTATTTGCTTCAGGAGTCCATGAAAATGCATCTTTCTTCAATAATGTTCTTAGAGGTGATGCTATTCTCCCATAATTCTTAACAAACTTTCGATAATACCCTGTTAACCCTAGAAATCCTCACAACTGCTTTATGGTTGTGGGGACTTTCCATTCCTTAATGGCTTTAATTTTGTGAGGGTCTACCTTAACACCCTCATGAGATAAAATATGACCTAGATATTCCACCTCTTGTACTCCAAAGAAACATTTGGATGTTTTTGCATATAATTGTTTCTCCTGAAATAGTTTGAGCACCCTATCAACATGTGGAACATGATCCTTCCAAGACCTGTTGTAGATTAGTATATCATCAAAAAATACTAGCACAAATTTTCTAAGGAAGGGTTTGAAAATGGAATTCATCAACCCTTGAAATGTAGAAGGTGCATTGGTAAGGCCTAAAGGCATGACCAAAAATTCATAATGACCCTCATGAGTTCGAAATGTTGTTTTTGGAATATCTTCAGTCTTCATTCTAATTTGATGATATCCTGAACAAAGATCCAACTTTGTAAAATAAATTGCTCCATGTAATTCATCCAATAATTCATCAATCACAGGAATGGGAAATTTGTCTTTAATGGTGAGCTTACTGAGCTCCCTATAATCCGGACACATTCGCCATGATCCATCCTTCTTGTGTACCAATACTACAGGAGCAGAGAAAGAACTTTGACTAGGTTGAATTATACTCACCTCTAACATTTCTGCAATCATACGTTCAATTTCGCTCTTTTGGAAGTAAGGATATCTATAAGGCCTGATGTTTGGAGGAACACTTCCTGGAATCAAATGAATAGCATGATCATGATCACGAATAGGTGGAGTCCTTTGGGAGTTTCAAACACCTTGGAATGATTGTCCAAGACTTGTTGGAGATCTGCAGAAATAGATGATTTTGATGTTGGAACTTCTAGTGAGCATAATTGTGCAATTACGCCTCGCTGTTCTTTCTTTAGAAGCTTTGTCATGACATTAGAGCTTATTATCCTTCCTGGCTTCCCCGCAATACCCCGTAATTCGACTTCTTTTCCTTCTGAAAAAAATTTCAAGAAAAGTTCTTGAAAATTAAAAGCTACCGTCCCCAAAGATTGTAACCATTGTACTCCTAGTACAACATCAGCACCTCCCATAGGAATGGAAAGCATTGGACTAGTCAATACATATTCCCCCATGGTTAGCTTGATATTATGGCATTTCCCAGAGCAATTTATAGTTCCTCCATTTGCAACCATCACTTGACATTCTGGTGCTGGGTATAGGAAACAATTTAATTCCTTGGCTACCTTACAATGAATAAAATTATGGGTGCTACCTGAATCAATCAACACTATTACCTTTTCTTCTTGATATGTCCTTCTATCTTGAGAGTTTGAGGAGTGGTAATTCCTGCCAATGCATTACACGATATGGTCGGACTCATTTCTTCCTCTTCTTGGGTTGGTTCCTAGTGTATATCCTCTTCTTGTTCATTTTCTTCTTCCTCTTCACAATCTATGTAAAATAATTTCTTCTTAGCACACTTATGACCTTTAGTGTATTTTCTATCACAACTGTAGCAAAGTCGTTTTTCTCTTTTTTCTTCCAATTGTTGTGGTGTCAACCTTGTAGGTTGTGGAAATCTAGGAGTAGGCTTCCTTGTCGCCATAATTTTACACTCAATTTTTCTTGCCAACTTGATGTTGAGTGTTGGAAAATGTATGAATTCATCATTTATTTTCTCATTCTTTTCCTTTAAACATATCTCTTTTTATTCTAGAAAGGTGATTTATTATATAATTATGATAGAATTGCAAAGACTTATGTTTATTGTAAAAAGTAACTAAAAACTACCTTTTATTGTAAAAAACAGGAATCAAAAGAGGTGAAAAACTATACTAGAGGTGAGGCTTAAGCAAGATTAACTGTTGTTCCTCAAGTAATAGACCATATCCTGTCAAAGAGAAGAAAATCAGAACGCATTGCTAAGAGAAGGCAGGAAACATCATGGCTTCAGCCGAAGAAGATCAAGTGATAGCTAAAGAAAGAAAGGAAGAGAATCCCTCAGGATCCTTCAATCCTGAGGGATTGCTATTTAAGTCTTATCTTGTTCCTTGTCTTTTCCATTGAAACTATTATAAAAGGAAACACCTTTACAGATAGAAAGTCAAAATCATTGATTAAAACATTTCTCTTGTAATTCTGCACTTTATTGACTCTTGTGATCAGAGAGCGGTCGCTGTAAACACTTTTTATGTTTAATTAATACAAAGACGCGTTTTAATTCCATTTCTCAAGATCTGAAGTAACCCAGCAGTGTTTCACTAGTGCTAAGGGCTCGACCCTAGTGGAATCAATCTACTGTTTGTATTTCTATCCTTTAATTACTGTGGTGTGATTATTGTATTCGGTTTTATTACGTTTGCAAAGTTAATTAGTTGTTATTGAATTGCTTATTGGTATTGTTGTGTTGCGTTAACGAATTGCATTGATGTTCCATTTCAACAAGGATCTTAATTCATGTATTATTCATCTTGTTATTGCTTATAAAGCTTTGATGTTCAACATTTAACTCTATTTGTTGTTCCATTGGATTGTTGTTCATTTCAATTATTGTTTAATAACGTTGTTGTCGACAGGGTTTGGTGTTTAACAGAATTTTCTATTTGATTTCTTTAAGTTCAGATTTTCTGTTCAGATTCATTAGTTAGTACTTGTTGTTCAATTCCTTTAGTTACAATTTGCTGCTTATTTACATTGTCATTCGATTACAAGTTGCTGTTCATTTCCAATTCATTAGTTTCTAGATTGCAAAAAACTTGCTTTTAAAGAGTTCTTCCTAGTTTACTTTCAATAGCAGTTAGTTCAATTTCTATTTCGCTTTGATTGCTTGAAAGCTGAACTGTGAACTGTAGAGAACACTAGTTATTGCTTCCAAGTTCCCAAATTGATTGCCTTGTTCTAGTTTGATTTCCATTACATCAATTACTAGAGGAATGAGTTATTGCTACTATATCCTTGATTGATGTTTGCAATAGTTTAGTTTTAGAGTACTTGAGTTCATGTTATTGTAATTAGATTTCTTTTCCAGCATCCGTTTACTCTTGTATTTAGAATATTGTACTGCATCTCACACAACATTTCTCTTAGCTCAAATTGCAGCCTCAAATAGAGTACACTCTTGAAACAAAAAGTCGTTCCTGGATTGACAATTAATGTAGGATAAATAGGTGTTAAAAAGATACCTTTTATACCTCAACATTTTGGCACCGTTGCCGAGGAGAGTGTATGCCATTAAGAAGGAGTGATGCACATTTGACCTTTTTTTCTGCTTGGGAAGAATTGGGTATTAAATACGGAAGGTAATAACCTGCGCACCGAGCAAGGAACATACTTGCTCACAGACCGCTTCACAGTAGAATTGGGTAAATTTATTTCTTTAGGTAGGAATGAAGGCTTGTTTTTCTTGAATGAATAGAAAAGCTAAAAAAAACAAAATTCCACCTCAACTTGAAAAACCTAAGGGACAGGTGAACCTTGGGCGAACAACTTTCATTGACGAAATCCTTATGAAAACTTAATCTCAACCATCAGTAGGACCTAGGAAATTTATTTCTAAACAACCTACTAGTTCCCCTCAGGCCACAGAGTCACCATCTGTAGCCTTTGCTAAGATACATATTCAAACGGAGGGAATTGAGCAAGATTCCCAAGAAATTGAGGATTCTCTCCTAATTTCTCCACAAGAAAGGAACTCTAGTAATCTCCGTGAAGGAGAAGGGGAGACAGGGGAAACATAAGAACCAAAATCTCCTTTTGAGTTAATCCAAATAGTGAGAAGCCCAGATAAGGGAAGTGTTGTCAACATCATTCAAAACAAAGGACCTGAATCTCCTCAGATAGCAGGCTAGTAGGGAAAACTTATTCCGGATCAAGGGAGTGTTGTCAAGGTCATTCCTATTCCTTCTAGTCAGCCTAGGAATTCCCTTGAGATCCCAGAAGGATATTGGCACATATTTGATCAAATGGCCTAGAACTAGCAGACACCTCAACAAACTTCCACACTGTAATATCCCATTGTATACACTGCAGTTAATGCACCTATGAAACCCATTCCTCTTCAAAATATTCCTAAATTTCATGGTTTAACATCGGAAGATCCAGATGCATTTCTATTTGAATTCAATGTGTTATGCAGGGGGTATGACTATACCACCGATCCCGAAAATTTAAAATTATTTCCTTCCACATTAAAAGGATCAACTTTACGATGGTTTATGGGATTAGGTGGAGGGGTTATAAATGATTGGGATCAGATGAAAGCTGTGTTTTTAAATAAATATCAGGATTATTGCAGGTCCTAGGAACTAAAAGATGAAATATTTCAAATGACAGCAAAACCCAATGAAACTCTGGAAGAATATGTGGAACGATTTCAATACAACCTCAAGAGATCTCCTTATGCATCTTTACGCTTACCTAATAATGTGCTGAAAACTATATTAATTATGGGGATGAAGGATCAATGGGTTGAAACATTAAATATTATGGGAAAAGGTGATATATATCAGGAAATTTATGCTAACATTATTGATTTGTGTATCAGGAGTTTAAGAAGCAGCACAAGGCTAAAATAAACAGAACGTGACATGATCACAAGGGATAATAGGACCCTCAGTGAAGGTGTAACTCGTGCAGAGATTGGAAATCTACTGGAAGATTTTAAAATAGATATTCTAGGGACTCTAAAAATGTGGTTCGACATTATGCAAGCCAAACAAAAGCAAGCAAAAGCCGAAAAAACTTGGCAATATTCTGTCCTAAGTGCAGGAAGAAACACAGCCACAAAGAGTGCCTACTGGATATAATCAAAGTTTGTGCCATCTACACAAAATATCACCCCACAGAAGGATGTCCCTTGCTTCCTAGGTTAAAATCAGTCTATAAAGAGGCAGAAGAAGAATCAGAAGTGGTATGCTTACTTAATCAGCGCCAACAATGGCAGCCACAACAATCAGGTATGCCAACTGATCCATTCTCTTCTTTTCAACCTCCTCAATATAATGCTCAGCAATATAATGGAATGTGGAAAAATCAGCCACCTTTCCCCCATTGGTCACAATAGCCATTTCCTACATCATCATGGCCAAATCAAACAAACCAAACTAATTGGCCAAATTTTCCTTTATGCCCACCGTTTTGGCAAAACAATGCCTATTCAACACAATGGACCACCTCCACTTTGCAGAGTCAAGCCTGGCAGTCAAACTGGCAAAGACCTATAAATCAGCCAACTGGAACAAATCCCCTCTCTCAACCTACACTTCCAGCTCCCTATCCATTACCACAAAACCCCCAGACCAATTTAAGACCACAACTCCCAGCCCAACCCAACCCAAACCCAAACAATAGGCCAATTCAGTCTGTCCAAATAATGGAACCACCAGAATTAAAAACTGAACTGAGGGAGTGTAATGACCTTCAATTGAGATCTGGGCCCATAGTAGAAACAGAGGGAGATAAAAATGTTCACACTAAAGATCTATTACCTGTAGAACAAACATTTCAAAAAGAGAATATGGTTCAACAAAAAACTCAACATCAAACTCCACAACAAGAGACCACCTCTTCTCCACCATTCCCAGAATGATTAATCATACCTCGCCCAATAGAATATCCTGATTTTGATCTTATGGGAGAATTAAAAAGTTTTTGTATAAAAATCCCTCTCCTCCAAGCTATCCAAGACATTCCTATTTATGCAAAAACCATTAAGGAATTGTGTATAAGGAAGCCAAAGAGGAGAAAAAAAACTAACCCAACTGTCCAAGTCGTCGGTACTCTATCTGAATTTTTATCAGGAATGGAAACACTTGTAAAATATGAAGACCCAAGAAATCCTATAGTAACGGTGCAAATCAATGGGAAATCATTTCCAAATTCCTTAGTTGATTTGGGAGCTGCAATTAATATCCTAACAACCACCACTTGTCAAAAACTTGGCATTACATCCTTAGATCCAACAACAACCTTACTAGAATTGGCTGACCGATCGGTAGTCAGACCAGAATGTACACTACAAGATGTAATGGTATCTGTAGATTCCTGGGAGTACCCTGTTGACTTCCTGGTTATCAACCCAAAGAACCGGCTAGATGGACAGCCACTAATCTTAGGTAGACCATGGTTGGAAACTGTCGATTCTTCTATTGGCTGCCAACAAGGCAACATGACAATAACAAGGGGAAAATATGTCAAGAATTTGGCCTTATATACCCTAGCCCAACCAAGCCTATCAATAATCAAAACAAGGAAGCAACCTGTATCATATCTTATGGAAAATATGAGATCACCACTAACAATAGAAGATGCCCTCAATTTTAAAGATCAAGCAGAGGATGATATCATTAATAGTTTTAATAACAAACCACAATTCAGATCCCATCTACAATGTCACATGATCAAGGCAACATTTGATAATAAAGAAGAAGAAGATCCCCTGAAAGACATTCTTGATCAAATAATACCCACTACTTCTATGTACAATAGTAAGATTGTCAAAATTGAACCAGGAAAAACTTTAAACATTAACAAAAATATGACTGTTGAACAAGAAGAGAAATTGGTCCAATTACTAAAAAAATATAAGGGAGCCTTTGCATGGGATTATCTAGACATGAAGGGAATTGACCCCCAGTTATGTACACACCACATCTATACCGAAAAATATGCGAGACCCATTCGCCAACCCCAATGAAGACTAAACCCTCACCTTAAGGATATTGTGAAAGTTGAATTACAAAAGCTGTTGGATGTTAATTTCATTTACCCAATATCTGATAGCAAGTGGGTCTCCCCATTAGTAGTGGTACCAAAGAAGAACGGAAAGTGGAGAATATGCGTAGATTACCGAGAACTCAACAAAGCAACCTAGAAATATCATTTTCCCCTTCCTTTCATTGACCAAGTATTAGATACATTGGCAGGAAAGAAATTCTTTTCTTTCCTATATGGCTTCAGTGGGTACAATCAAATTCAGATTGCCCCTGAAGACCAAGAAAAAACTACTTTTACCTGTCCTTGGGGAACATTTTCTTACTAAGTCTTACCCTTTGGCCTATGAAATACCCCTGATACATTTCAGAGGGCCATTCTCAGCATCTTTTCGGACTTAATAAATGAAGGGCTCGAATTGTATATGGATGACTTCACACCTTATGAAGATGATTTTGAGCCAACATTAGAAAACTTAGAAAAGGTGTTGCAAAGATGTATTGACACTAGGATTTGTTTAAGCCATGAAAAGTGTCATATGATGATGACCGAAGGACTTATCTTAGGAAATTATATTTCAGCAGCTGGAATTCAAGTGGATCCAACCAAAATTCAGATAATTTTATTAATACCTACTCCCACCACACAAACAGAGGTATGTAGCTTTCTTGGATTTTCTGCTTATTATAGAAGATTTATAGAACATTATTCTCAAATAGATGCACCTTTATATGCACTAACAGGAAATGTCGATTTTATTTGGACAGATAAATGTGACCATGCTTTCAAGGATCTGAAAAAGATTGTATCAACAACCCCAGTGTTGAGGGGCCCAAATTGGGATTTTCCATTCCAAATTTCATCTGATGCCTCAGACACAACGATTGGAGCAGTACTTGGGTAGGAAGAGGATAAGAAACCATATGCAATCTATTATATCAACAACAATCTATCTCCTGCTAAACTACACTATATTGTGACTAATATGGAATTTCAAGTTGTAGTTCATGCTGTAAATAAGTTCAGACATTATATAACTAAGTATCCTGTAGTTTTATATACCGAGCACTCTGCCATTAAATATTTAGCAAATAAACCTGTTACAAATGGAAGAGTGACAAGATGGTTGATTTTATTGCAGGAATTAGATATCACAATTAAAGATCGACCTGGAAAATAGAACCCTGTAGTTGATTTCCTGTCACGAATGCCAAAGCCAACAGATGCAGTAGCAGTCGAAGATCACTTCTCGGATGAAAATTTGTTCGTTGTTACTATTAGAACCCCATGGTATGCTGATATAGAAAATTACTTAGCAATAGGTAAATTACCAAAACATCTAACGCCTAATGAACGAAAATAGATAATACAATGTAGTACTCGATTCTCTTGGATTAGGGGTTACCTATTTCATACAGGGTCAAATATGAAAATCAGGAGATGCGTCCGAGAGGACGAAGTATTTGATATTCATAAATCATGCCATGATGGGCCATGTGGCAGAAATTTTACAGATCGTAGAACTTCCCACAAGGTTTTACAGACATGCTACTATTGGCCTACAATTTTTAAAGACGCTAAAAAACTTGTGCAGGCCTGTGATAGTTGCCAAAGGGTGGGTCACCCTGGACAGTCTGACGAAATGCCTTTGAACCCACATTTAGTAATTGAACCATTTGAACGCTAGTCACTCAATTTTTTTGGTCCCATTAACCCCCCATCAAACCAAAGAACATACATCCTAGTTGCAACCAAGTGTGTCACTAAATGGGTTGAAGCAGAGGCACTTTCAAAAGCTACAAAAGACTCTGTCATACAATTTATTTTCCAAATATTTGTGCGATACGGCCTCCCAAGGGACATAATTACAGATGGAGGACAGTATTTTGTAGGTAATAAACTCGCTGAAACCTTAGAGAATTCCAAAATTAAACACAAAATCACAACTCCATACCACCCAAAGGAAAATGGCCAAGTAGGGAGCACAAATAAAGTGATTGAATCTATACTGACAAAAACAATTGCCTCACACGGACGTGACTGGGCTTACAGATTTCCTGAAGCCTTGTGGGCATATCAAACAACATGGAGAGGTACCATGGGGTATTCACCATATCAGTTGGTATTTGGAAAAGAGCCCATCTTTCTGATAGATTTTGAAATTCAGACATTAAGAACAACCCAGAAGGTGGGTTTAAACTTAAATGAAGCTCAGGTCAGAATATTACAGTAAATCAATGAGCTAGATGAAATGAGGCTCTCTTCTTTTCAACACACTACATTAATTCAAAAACAAAGAGAAAAATGGCACGACGCCCTCATCAAATATAAAATCTTCCAGGAAGGATATTGGGAACTCCTATATGATTCCAGGTTTCAGGATTTCCCAGGGAAACTCTAGATACGATGGCTTGGACCTTACAAGATACAAAAGGTGCATGATAATGGCACCATCACATTAACCACCATTAATGGATCTGGGCATTCCTTCGAAGTAAACAATCATCGAGTGCAACTTTACCATAAACCGCTTAATCGGGAATCCTTTTACAAACAATTACGAGAAGATTCCACCATGCAGATTCTTGCTAAGGGAGAAGACTCCTCCTCGGCACCCATTCTCTGAATCATTTCTTTATTTTGAAATTTGTACATAATGTTTTCTTTACTTTGCTTGTTTTTTTGTGTGCAAAATTCATTTCTTAAGTTGTTCCTTTCTAAGGAACAATAGCGGTTTCTCTCGAGAAACAACGTGTTTGAGTGTTTCTTTTTGTTGTTCCTTTTAAAAGGAACAACAGTTTCTTGCTGCGTTTTTGCTATTATTTTCAAAAGGAACAACAGTTTTATTGCGAGTGTTTTTGTTGCTCCTTTCCAAAGAAACAACAGTTTTTGTTGTTCCTTTCCAAAGGAACAACAGTTTTTACGCCTGTTTTTTGATGTTCCTTTCCGAAGGAACAACATTTTTGCAGATTGTTTTTTCTGTTCCTTTATAAAGGAACAACACTTTTGAGTATATCTTTTTCTTGATTTTGAACAGCATTTTGATGATTTTTATGAATTCTTCATGACTCTCCTGATGGAAAACACACAATTTATGTAGGATACACAAATTAGAAATTACTGAAATAAGCAAATCAAGAGAAATTGTTATTTTTAAGAAATATTTTTGCAATGATAAGGAAAAGGAAAGGATAATGGTTCCAAGGGTGAAAAAGCAAATTTGTCAAGGTGATAGACACCTGTGGGCAATAGAGCTCTGCTGATGGTATTGGAGTCACAATTTTCAAATTAATAGTAAGGATGAACCTTTTTCTTATATCTTTACATAAGATCAAATGAGAGGATACCTTTAAACCCTTCGTTTTGAACCTATTACACATCAAAATTATTCATAACCCGATCATAATAGTTTATGAGAGCAATGATCACATAAGTACTTGTTTTTACATCAGTTGTCCCTTCCCTTATCTTCGATTCATTGTATGAATGTTTCCATATCTATTCGCAATTTAATATATGCATCAATTTCAGTAATGTAATCATTTTTTATCGCATCATAAGTGTGTATGTTGTTAAAATGTTGTACGACTGCTTTGCAGTCCTTTACTCTCTTATTTGATGGTCGAGGATGACCTATCATCCTTCAGGGGGGCGCGGATGCCTGTTAATGTCTGCATGTGGGTTAACTGCCTATATTTTTAGTAATAGTGAAGGCTTAACTGTATTATTCCAATATTCACTAAATATTGTGTTGTGTTGTTCCATTGCATTTCTGTGCATTTGTAAGCAATTAACAGTGTGCATGTAAAATGGGAGGACGACCGATTCGTAGTGAGCCACAAGTGTTGGTTGTTTCAAGCGCTACACAAGAAATTCTGGAAAAATTGTGATGGATTACATACCTCACAAGGCTACAACAACCTCATGAAACAATAGCTATCGAGTTTTTATAGAATTTGCAGGAAGGATACTCCATGGTTAGAGGTATATAGATAACAGTAATAGATGAAATAATTGTAGAGGTGTCTGGTCTACCAGCAGAAGGAGCCATATGGACCCATAAGAAGGTGAATCTCCAAGATGCCATGAACCTTTTTCAGGATGAAGGGAAGAACCTGGTTGTCAAAGGGAAAGGATTTTGGCCAGCATCATTGGGAGAACCATGGACAAAGTTGGTAAAAGTAGTCCAGGTCTACATAACATTCGATGGGAGGAAATATGTGGTAAGACCTCACCACCTTAAGCTATTAGCAGTGTTAAAACATAAATGTACCATAAACTGTCTACATTTTAAAATTATTTACTACATGATGTTGCCCGTAGTATAAGAAAAGCTTGTCATACAGACATGGTGGTAAGCCACCATTGCTCAATCAGATTGATTGTAAGTTACAGCCTTGCCCGAAAATAGATCAGTTGGGAAGAACTGATATTTTCGATTGATGGAGGATTAGCCCTACCTCCCCCAAAATGCAAGAGAATGGCTAGCACAACAGTAGAGCCATCAAAATGTAGACAATCCTCCTAGTTAAAAAGAAGTAGGGGGAACATTAGGGGAATTTTGAGATCTAAAATGGGCCTCATAAGAAAAATGTACAACAAAAATAAACTTTATAACAACCAATAGGATTCAAGATGATGATGTCATCCATAATGGATGATTCACCATTTTTGGAGTAAAAAAGTAAAAATATTAAAAAATAATAAAATAATAAAACTACTTTTTCAACTAGTATTTTAAACTTATCTCCCAAAATTTTTACTCAAATTTCGAGCGGGAGTACTCATTGGATGCGGAATTTAATTCCTCATCCAAGGAGTACCCATGTTGCATACTTTTGATGAACTCTTCTACACGAAAAATGAGAAATACATAAAAAACGTGATTGTAATCACGTTTTTTTATGTATTTCTCATTTTTCATGTAGTAGGACCCATCGAAAGTATGCAACATGGGTACTCCTTGGATGGAGAATTAAATTCCGCATCCAACGAGTACTCCCGCTCAAAATTTGAGTAAAAACTTTGGGAGATAAGTTGAAAATATGAATTGAAAAAGTAGTTTTTTCATTTTTCCCTCTAAAATTTGATGATGTCATCAAATCTTATTAGATTTTTTCCACTATTATTTTATAATTTCCTTAGGAGGCCCATTTTAGACCTCAAAATTCCCCTAATGGATAGAAGGACTTCAGGGTAGCAGTAGCCAGCCCTTGGAATTTCCTAGCTTGGAGGATGAACAACCCCCACAACTTGAAGGAGGGAGTCACCGCACTAATGAGGATGAAGAAGAAATAAGTCACCATACCAGTGGTGAGGAATGAAGCAGTGCAAGAGAAGGAAATGATGAAGAAGAGGGAATGGAGGAAGAAAAAGGAATTCCTCATACTAGTGTAAAGGAAGAGATCCGCTACTCTAATGAGGAAGAAGGTAGTTACCATACCTGTGAAGAATAAGAAGATAATCACAGTAGTGAAAATGAAAGAGAGGGAGCAGAGCCTCCAAAAACCACCACTTCAAATTCAATGCAAAGCCTTTTACAAGAGGACCAATTGGCCCAAATTTTGGCCAATATGAGAAAATATGTGCAGCCCCACAGCCCATCGAATCTTAATGTTGATATCAACCAATTGCAGGAGCAAGATGTTACCAATAAAGAGACGACTGAGGGAATTCCGAATGATACAGAAAGAGGAAACCCTAATGGAACAACAAAATCAGCTAGGGTTACTTCCCCTAAGAAGTGTGGATAGGAAGAGGTGAACACTGAAGCAGTGTTCCAAACTAAAAATTCTCAGAGAACAACAGAGCCAATTAGGGTTATTACCCCTGAAGAATGCAGTTGGGAGCATATGAATACTGAAGAAATGCTCCACACAGAAAATGAAGAAGCAAGCCCAACCAAAGGCACGACTGCTGAGAAGAAAACCCCAGCTGAGCAATTGGGTTAAAAAAAAGGAACAACCATTCCAACAAGGAGGAGAAAGAAAGTAACTGAAATTGAGAAACTTCGTAGGGAATGATAGAAGCTCCACAAGTTAGTGTAACAACTTAGGCAGACGATTAGGGTTCTTAAAATGAAGCAAATTCCCAAACGAACTCCAAAGAAGAGAAGCATAGTCACCAAACTAGCCCCGAAAAAGAGGAAAGTGGCCACTAAAACAAAGCCCCAAGTTGTAGAGACTATGGAAACCCAGGCTGAGCCTAATTATGAAGATATGGAATAGCAGGCAGCTATTCCAGATGCGTCTGTTCCAGATGAAGCAACCTCAAATGAAAATGCACAAGCCCGTAGTCAGAACATTTTTAGTGATCCTACTATAGCCAAACTCAAAGAGGAGTTGGCATAGACTCGATAGGAAAGGGAAAAACTTGAAGAGGATACTGTCCCTAGAAGAAAATACCAGGAGTTGCAGTAGAAAATGAAGAGCATCCATGCAGCAGAGGCTGGAGCCTATGAGAAGTATCAGAAGGTAGAGGAGAAGGCTAAAAAGGTAATGAATAAATTAAAAATAGCCTGGAATTGAATGGATACTCTCTGCTCATTATACACATATGTTTTAGCTTGTAGATTCTCTGCCAAGAATTATGCTTTATTTTTATTAGAGAGATATTTACAGTTAAAAATTAATGCAGTTAGGGCAGGAAAGTCTATAGAGTTAAGCACTATAGAGGATTTTGTAAAATGTTGTAAACTCTATGGGGTTAAGGTACAACGTCTCCTTTGTGATTTTTATTTGCATAATATTATATTGGAGAATGAAATTGAGATAAATCCTAGCCCTTTTTTGGGTGACATTCAATACCAAGCATTTATTTCATTTGTTGTTAATCAGTTGAAATGGCTCAAGGCCTATAATGTTTTCCAAAGGCAAGAAAATGAGTTAGACTTTTGGGTTAGGAGTGAACCAAAACACCCATTGCAATTATGGGCTAGGTAGAAGAGCCTCATGACAAGAGAGGGTGTTATCCAAGCATTGGGGCCTGTCCATAAAGAAATTGTCTTGAATGGGGTAGAATATTTTCTATCTATTAGAGACCAGGCCTATATAGCAACTAAAGTCTGATGGGGGATTTCCAATCGGAATGTTCAAAATAGAGAGCCATTGAACTATAAAAATTTTGGATTAGCTGCTGGCCACTTGGTTCTCTATTGCAACCTCATTTTGAGGGAAGGCCCATTCTGGCTAGGGTGTAGGCTTCGAAGCCCCATTGCATGGTATCCTGCAGCAGATTATAAATCCATTTATGAAATACCTAAAATACAGACAGGGCATGTCTTCAAAGCTTTAGCTGCAAATCATGGTTTTAGGCTTCTTGATGAAAAACCTTCTCCAGCTTATTCTTTAACTACTTTTCATGTAAACTATGGTTTTCATGAGCACATGAAAAAGGGTAAGTAGGGGGGTATGTTGAGCGTTGGAAAAGTTATGAATTCACCATGTATTTTCTCGTTCTTTTCCTTTAAACATAACTCTTTTTATTCTACAAAGGTGATTTATTATAGAATTATGATATAATTGAAAAGACTTATGTTATTGTACAAAGTAACTAAAAACTGCCTTTTATTGTCAAAAACAGGAATCAAACGAGGTGAATAACTATATTAGAGGCGAGGCTAAAGCAGGAGTAACTATTGTTCCTCCAGTAATAGACCATATCCTGTCAAAGATAAGAAAATTAGAATGCATTGCTAAGAGAAGGCAGGAAACAGCACGGCTTCAGCCGAAGAAGATCAAGTGATAGCTAAAGAAAGAAAGGAAGCGAATCCCCTAGGATCCTTCGATCCTGAGGGATCGTTGTTCAAGTCTTATCTTGTTCCTTGTCTTGACCATCGAAACTATTATAAAAGGAAACGCCTTTAGAGATAGAAAGTCAGAATCATTTATTAAAACATTTCTCTTGTAATTCTGCACTTTATTGACTGTTGTGATCAGAGAGCGGTCGCTGTAAATTTTTTTTATGTTTAATGAATACAAAGATGCATTTTCATTCCATTTCTCAAGCTCTGAAGTAACCCAACAATGTTTCACTAGTGCCAAGGGCCCAACCCTAGTGGAATCTATCTACTGTTTGTATTTCTATCCTTTAATTACCGTGGTGTGATTATTGTATTCAGTTTTATTACATTTCCAAAGTTAATTAGTTGTTGTTGAATTGATTACTGGTATTGTTGTGTTGTGTTAATGAATTGCATTGCTGTTCCATTTCAACAAGGATCTTAATTCCTGTATTATTCATCTTGTTATTTCTTATAAAGCTTTATTGTTCAATATTTAACTCTATTTGATGTTCCATTGGATTGCTGTTCATTTCATTTATTGTTTAATAACGTTGATGTCGATAGGGTTTGGTGTTTAACAGAATATGCTATTTGATTTCTTTAAGTTCAGATTTTCTGTTCAGATTCATTAGTTAGTACTTGTTGTTCAATTCCTTTAGTTACAATTCACTGCTTATTTACATTGTTATTCGATTACAAGTTGTTGTTCATTTCCAATTCATTAGTTTCCAGATTGCAGAAATTTTTCTTTTAAAGAGTTCTTCGTAGTTTACTTTCAATAGCAGTTAGTTCAATTTCTATTTCCCTTTCATTGCTTGAAAGCAGGACTGTCAACTGTAGAGGACACTGATTATTGCTTCCCAGTTCCCAGATTGATTGCCTTGTTCTAGTTTGATTTCCATTACATCAATTTCTAGAGGAATGAGTTATTGCTACTGTATCCTTGATTGATGTTTGCAATAGTTGAGTTTTAGAGTACTTGAGTTCATGTTATTGTAATTAGATTTCTTTTCCAGCATTCGTTTACTCTTGTATTTAGAATAATGTACTACATCTCACACAACATTTCTCTTAGCTCAAATTGCAGCCTCAAACAAAGTACACTCTTGAAACAAAAAGTCATTCCTGGATTGAAAATTAATGTAGGATAAATAGGTGTTAAAAAGATACCTTTTATACCTCAACACCTGAATGCCTTCTCCAATGAATCAGGTTCCAAAATGTGAACTTCATGTTGGATGTTATCCTTTAAAGTACCTATGAAGAGATCAATCCTTTGTTCATATGAAATATCAGTTACCCTTATATTCAATTTTTGGAAGTCCTCAATGTGCTCCCCCATTAAACCCTTTTGTTTGAGATTTATCAATTGGCTAAAGAAGGTATTTCTCTTTGTATCCTCATAATGTGCTATCATTTCCTTCGTAAAAATTGACCAAGTGACAATTTTTTTACGGGAGCAAAGCCATCGATACCATACAAATGTATTTTGTTCTAAATGTAAAGTTGCAATGCATACCTTTTGCGTGTTTTCCACATTATGGAGATCAAAATATTGCTCCATCGGTAGTATCCAGGTTATAGGATCCTTCCCATCCAACTTCCTCATATCCATTTTTGGAATATGGTGGTTCTTCCTACCAACATCAGATTTTATGAAATTACGACTAATATTTATTTTGTTCTCATCATGAATTTCTTCTACTATCTTTTCACCATTAGGAAACATTTCTTGTATCAAATTTGTCAAACCTTCCATGTCTGCTTTTAGATCATTCTTCATGTTTTCCATCTTAGCTTCCATGTCATCCATATTAGATTACATGCCATCTTCCATGCCATCTATCTTAGATTCCATGCCATTCTTCAAACCATCCATCTTAGATTCCACGCCTTTCTTCAAATCATCCATCTTTGTTTCCACGCCTTTCTTCAAAACTTCCATGTCATTTTTTTTTGCTCTTTTCGGGAGCGAAATTTGTTTCACTTGCTCTTGTAATTTTGATGTGTCATGTTTCCATTCTTCGTCTTCATGATTCATAGTAGAGATTTATAAAGGCTTAATGGGTGTTGAATTCTTTTTAGGGGAAATTTTAGAATCCAATACTAATATTTATTCTACAATATGCCCTTGGAATCAATTCAAATTGATTCTTAAAACAAGACTTATGCAATTTGGAAAAAAAAATCACACCTTTTACATGCTTTTGAGGAGCTTGATATTGAAATTGAATTATCTCTAAAATTCCAGATCCTAAATATTTGAAATTCATCCATGTAGTAGACCTTTGAAGTGTCTTTCAAATGCCATAGGTCTGATCTGATTTGGATTATTCAAGGAAAATTTATTTCCAATCTCCCACAATGACCCAATTTTGGACTGGTTCAATAAAGCGAACTTGTATGAATTTCCACGAGTCACTGTTTCCTCCTTTGGCTTTGAAATTGATAGAAAGAAAACTAAATTTTATGTAATTTTGACCAATTCTTACAACATTCCAACCCGATGCTCAGAGAGAGAGCTATGAAGATTTTCCCACGATCACCTCTTTAATATGAAATTCAGGAGCCTCAAAAAGCCCTAACTTCCACAGATCATATCTCTGAAAATATTGTGAATAAATATCTGAAATTTTGTGACGATGTTCCTTAGGATTGTGGCTTCACACTCTAAGAATTTTAGCTTCTGTGTCTTAGTATAAAAAAACTTATTACGAAAATACCACGATGACCTGTTTAGGTTTAATTCAGGAGCCTGCAAAATGACCTAACTTGCAAAGATCATATCTCCGAAAATATTTCAAACCAAGCTCTGAAACTTTGTGACGATGTTCCTCAAGCTTCTGGCTCCGCACTCTAAAAATTTCAGATTCTGAACCTTCATAGAAAAAAATTATAGCGAAAATTCCACGATGACCTATTTGGAGCAGCAAAACTCTAGAATCTCAAAGCTCTGATACCAAATGTTGTGAAACAAGCTCCAAAAAGAGAAGAAAAGAGATATCAATGCCTTAGAAATAAGCCACTTTGAGGGGGCAATGTCTAATATATTACATGAATGAACAATTCTTGGATGATTCAAATTACAAAACCTCCTTTCTATATATAGGAGTCCATGGGCCACAATGTAATCCTAGTGGGGCCACAATGTAATCCTAGCCGACCTAAAAATAATAATTTAATGGCACAATAATAACAATATGGGGGTTACAAGTGTACAATAATAACAATAATGGGGTTACACTAACAACAATAAGGGACTATACTAGTAATATAGGGACCTAAAATTCTAGATGAACACTTATTTGTTATCTCATTACTCTCTCCTTGGTTTGTTGAAATAGCCAACTACCTAGTTGTTGGAGGTTTCCTCCAAATATTTCATCGAGGGAGAAGAGAATAATTGTACGAAAGAGAACCCATTTCACTGGGATTGGTGGCAATATTTTCAACTAGGACTAGTTCAGATCCTTAGGAGATGTGCTAGGGAAGGGGAAGTTTTCGATATCCTCTCAGCATGTCGTGATGGTCCCTATGGGAGTAATTTTTCTTCTAAGAGGACAAATTTTAAAGTCATGCAATTTGGCTACTATTGGCTAACTCTCCATCAAGATTCCAGGAGATACACTAGTATATGTGATGAGTGTCAGTGGATGGGGAAACCCACATCTAGGGATGAAGTTCCTCTAAAACCTTAGGTGGAATTGGAGCGATTTGTTAAGTGGGGCATGGAATTCATTGGGCCAATTGGTCCACCATCCAGATAGAAGAAATACATCATAATATTCACTTATTATTTGACCAATTGGTCTGTGACAAAGGCTAGCAAGGAAAAAGAAAAAGAAAAGGTGGCTAAATTTTTGGGAGAGAATGTGTTCTACAAGTTTGGATATCCTCCATATTCCTTCCTCTCCTTTATCCATTCACTCCATGTCCAACTCGATCACTCATCCCACCATCAAATTCCACCATCCTATGAGCTAGAGAAACTCGGATTTCCATATTATCTTTGTACTACTACAGGATGTCCTAGAAAGCTACAGGAAGTCCCGGACACCTATAGGAGGAAATTTTGAGGGCATAACCAGTCATTAAGGGCTCTCTGATCCTAAGAAATGGCATAAAAATAGTCCCTCTACCTATGCCTACCACGCCCTCATCACCGTACCATCCCATGCATAGAGATTTGTTTTTCTAACCCTCCATTTTGCCACTGTGGAATCAGAAAATTATGCACAAACATAAAGCCCTTCCTTTCATTTTTATCCTATACCACAATGCTACCTCAGCATCCTAACACCATATCTATATTTTTGACACCATTCCCTCACTAGCTCATGTCAATTTGAGCTCCAAAAACTACATAATGGATACTGATATAAGGAGCTGATATCTTCCTGTAACACACATGTGCAACAACCAGAACAACTCGACTATGGCTTGGCTCATCCATAGAAATAGAGAAATTTTGAGAAGGCGATATTGAAGGCAACCATATCACTCAAGGGAGGATTATACATCAGTAGCATCGAATAGAATCCTAAAAAAGGTACCTGCAAATATAGAACAGACAAAGAAAATGAGAACCTAAAAAATAAAATGAAGACACAACAATAGTTTAACAACAAAGGCAACTCCTATGGTGATTTATCCAATCCTCCATATATTTATAGGCAATACCATGCAACCAATTGAAAAATAGGTAAGTCTCGGGGATGACTCTCTCACCCTCTCGCTATGAATATTTGGCTAAATGAATTAATGTTGAGGAGAGGAGGTTTAATAAGGTAAAAGGTGGCCAATTAACTTGGCCACCTTCAATAGTGAAAGTAAAATATCTTGGTAGAGTGTTCATGCAATGTGGAGCTTTCACATCAATGACAATGAGATCGCTAGAAGTTGGTGTTCATTACGATGCAATAGAGAATGATCACTTCGAGTGGGACCAACTACTCAAATGAGGAAATATCATGCAAGGGACACCTTAGCACAACAATCCAAGCCACTCAAAATGGCATATAACATACCTCAACTCAATTCCTCTCATATATATGCTCATTTTAAAAAATAGTCAAGCAAAGGGTGAAATTGGTAAGCCACACAGGAGGTATGATCATCGACTAGTTGTGCCTATAGGAATTGCTAGAGGAAAACCTCCAATTTCTACCTCAAGCTTCAAAGAGTGCTACAAGGTGCTGATAAGGGGAATGCAAGGGGCCAAAAAGGTCAATTAGCTCAGAAAATACCACCCTCAATTCCATAGCATCAGGATAAAGTGGTAAGTGGCAATCACCTCCATATCTCCATCAATTTCACAAAAATTATCCTAAATAGTCTGCATGCAGTAGTGCCACAATTGAGGTAATTGAGAAAGTTGTGTGAAGAGGTACAGAGTAATACATCCATTTTGAAGTGTAAAGAGTCTTAATACCCCCTATCACCAGTGAATTTAACACCAAGGCCATAGAATAATTACAGGTTTAAGCCAAGTCAGAGACATCAAGAGAAATGGGGGGAGGGTTTAATAGAAGGGAACCTACAAATTCCAAAATAATTCAATTACACCCTCCTGTAGTAAACAGTTTTAGGAGGCATCAATGGTTAGGTTTCTCTAAGATACTAAGGGCATATGATGATGATATAGATTGAGAATTTTCAATGTCTCTACACTCTCAATCATATGTGAGTGCCACTACAGTGGTAAGCGGACAAGCCATAACCATCACTCCTAAATGGATTAGAAGAGTAACCACATTACCACTAGGAATCAGGTGGAACAGAGAAGACATGGTAACTAGTTCCACTACCAAGAAAAACTTGTTTTTACCGAAGTTGAAGAACATATAAGACAAAAATTGGTTGAGAAGGGAAATTTTACCTTATCCATAGGATGAGGTAGCCTACCACATCTTCAAATACATTTATTGTGAAGGCAATTGAGTGTAGTATATGGATAACATTTCAAATTATTGCATGAGCTTAGATTTAAGGAATATTTTCCTTTGGAATAGATATTTAACATACCCTAATTCCCCCTCCACTCCATCAGAGACATGAGCCAAAGGGTTAGAGAAGGAAAAAATCAACACCTGGCTCATTATGGCTTGATTAAACTAATAGTAGAAGATTCCCTAAAAAAAATAAGGATTATTTGGTTATGGTCCAGTTTTATGAACATGGATAGGGAGACACTAACAAGGACCTAGAATATCACTCCTAGAGATACCCTTGCCTCTAGCCTTGGAGATAGGGATAATAGAACATAGGAGGAAGAAACTGATAAAATAGAGGAACAAGAGATGGAGACATAGGAATAAAGAGAGGAGGAAACATTGACAGGGGAAGGACAAACAAAGGATACAAAGGCATAGAGGAAAGGTATTGAGGAATAAGAAGATAAGGAAGTAGAAGATGAGGCTTTTAGCCCCAAAAAGGCCAATGAAATATCCACTCAACCAACTAGTTTGTCCCCAAGAAACATTGAGGATGAGGTAGCTTCCACCTTAGCCACTTTGAGAACCTCTGTGAAGCCCAAGAAGAAAGTACCAATACATCATCCTATGTATTTTAAAACAAGAAAGAGCACTGTCGTGAAACAAGGAAGGCCTCAGACTCCAACAAAGGTCCCCATTACCATTAAAGAATCCTTTAGCAAGAAGGAAGAAATAGTGCTAGAGGAAGGAAAGATTGAGGAAATAACTTCCTTAAGGACCAAATCTATGTAAGGAGGATCTCTACTATAGAAGCATCCTTAAAATAGTCAAAAGTACCTACATACCTCCAAGGAGAAGAAAAGAAAGTGCTATAGAAAGAGAAGAAGGTGCTACAGGAAGAAAAGAGTGTGCTACAAGAAGAAGAACAAGTGTTATAGGAAGAATAGAGTGTGCAAGGAGAAGGAGAGAAGGAACCAATACAGGGGAAATGTGCCCAATTTTAAGGAAAATAGGTGCAAGAGGAGGCATAAGTTGTAAAACAACAACCACAAGATGACGTAGCCTCTCCAAAAAATTTCCAAAAAGACATCACAGAATTCCAAAACCTACCCCACAACATAGTTTGAGCTCTTACTACAAGTTCATTGAATGAGGAAGAATAATCCATGAGAATCTCTCAATCCCTGTCTTTTATGAGATAGATATAGAAAAGGGGCATACCCACAGGTGGATGAAAAATTCCAAATCTAGAAATGCTAAGGATGTGGGCCTAATGAAGGAGAAGACTATTGAGATCGGGAATGACCTATTTGATGTCAGACTCACATAATTGTTGTTGCAAGAGCAGTTATAAGAGAACAAGTAGAGAAGATGAGGATGAAGGTGTTGTTGCAACAAAAGGAAACACAACTTGAAACTATGGAAAGTATTTTCATGGAGACCATGCAGTACATACAACCTTCGAATTTTGATGTAGTTTACTTGAAATAGAAGTGGTTTAAATTTCATATTAAGACCTTAGAACAACATGGCTCCTCACCCTTTCAAAATTATAGTCAATTCATTGATTTTTGTAGGTATTCTAGTATGGAAGAGAGGGCTAGGATGGCAGAATTTTACATGCACAACCTCATTTTGACTGACATGAATAGTTGGGACCCTAATTATAGATTGGGTGATATGAAATTAATGACCGTAGCACCTTAGTTAAAAAATGAAGAAACAAGGGCAGAATATGTCAAGATAGTGATGAAAAGGGAAGAAAGAGAACCCCTACAAACCAGTGCAGACCTCATAAATCCTAGAGGTATCATCAAGAATCACCAAATAATCTTTAATGATGTTTCCTTTGCACCAAGATACATTAACACCCAAGCACATGAAATATCAAATTTTGATGATACCAATAGATTACTAAGAGAAGAGAGTGTGGAGGCATGAAAAAGAAGATGGAATGCACTACCGCTTGTCTTGAAGAATAGTGAGTACCATACTCTAGATATATTGAAATTTTCTTTTGAAATGGCACCCTTCTATAAGAGACAAATGCAGAGAATGAAAATCTACTGGATAAGATTAAAGCTAAGTGCACCTTTATTTTTGGGGCTAAATGAAAGGAGAGATTAGTTAAAGGATCATGAGGAATGGGATGAAGCAAAAAAGCATGGTGGCCTCTACCCACCAGAAGGGACTCCTTATGAGCTACCTTGGGACGTTAGGGAAGCTAACAGAGCTTTAAAGGAAATCAAGAGAGAAGATTGAGTTTTTCATAGGATGAGCAACCATTTCAGTAGGGAGTGATGATGAGGCTAATAATTAGCTATATCTTAAGGGTTTACAATGTCACCTTTTAGCTTATTAACTCTCTCTCTTTCTCAATCACATTTGATTACATTTTTTCATATTTTGATTAGTGAGAAAGGTATAAGAGATTTGTCATGAATTGAAGCCTAACATGGTTTAATTGTGGGAAATAAGCGAAATGAAGCTATTTCTGAGTCAGATTTCATGTCAAGGATCATATTAGACAACAAGAAGAAATTATAGGAATTTTTCCACCTTATTAGTTTCTAAAATCAACCGAATATCACCTGAGATCCTCCTCCAACAGTTTGAAGTCAAAGGCAGTCGAGCAAGTCAATGTTTAGAGGGAGACAAGCTTAAAACCTCTAGAAGGTCAAGGAGACAAATTCCTAATTTTTAGGGAGTTGTTGGTAGCTTGCAATTAGTATAAATAAACATGAGAAATATCTCATCAGGATTTGATTTTTATAGGCAGCTAGAGAGCTCTTGACTCTGGATTAGAGATATTTTGAATGTCATTGCACTAGTAAAAAATGGCGAAATTAGTGACTAGGTGACTAAAAAATTTAGTCACCACAGTTATTTAAAGTGAATTACTAATAAAATGAGCAACTTTAAGTGATCAAACTAAAAATAACTAGCTTAAATGGCTAATTTAGTTTAGGGATTAAATATACGACTAGATAAGAAATGACCCGACTAAAAACAACTAACTTAAATGACTAATTTAGTCCAAGACTAAAATATATGACTAGATAATAAGAGACTAAATAAAAAAGGATTAACGTAAATGGTTGCTATAGTCCAAGAATAAAAATATGACCAACTAACAAGTACAAAAAGTATATTAATTAGTCATTTACGCTAGTCATTTTAAATTGTGTCACACTAGAAATGAAAAATTGCAAAATTGATATTGAAGTATTACATTTCACTAAATTTTAACACTGCAGATGGATTCAGAGACCCCATGGTCTCTGAATCAAATTGTAGCATTAATATTTAGAGACAAAGGGTTCTCTAAATCCATATAGTGTTAAAATATAGGTAGATGAATTCAATGACCCCTTAGACGAGTCTATGAATCCATTTATAATGCTAAAATTATAACAGTTTTATACACTATATAATTTTTTTGTTTGTTTGTCAAGTTGTTTGTGATCCTCCAGGGTTGACCTGTGGCTTGAGGAGTCACGACCTAGGGGCATCTAATTGGTCGTCAAAGTCACTCAGGGATTTCACATGGCCTGATCCACACCAACCTTTAGCTGACAGGATTTGTTAGCATGTCTCCTTCCCCTAGCACACGACACAACCACCCAATGTGAGGTTTGATCCCAGATCACCTTGCTGACGAGGCCCATCCTCAAACGGTTGTACTAGTGAGACTTGACGTTGTATATATATATATATATATATATATATATATATATATATATATATACATATGTATAATATTATAATATATAATAGTTTTATTACCTTTTACCATGTTATTATTATTATTATTATCTAATTTTAGGTTCAAAACCAAGCTAGACTCCAAATTGTTGTATGAGACCCCTTTTTTGTGGAACAAGTGACACACCTCTGCGCAATGATTTAACTACTAAGTCTACAAAGACATACATAGTTTATCCCCTATGTTTTTAAACATATGACCTCTTAAAGGAAACACACACTCTTAACCATTAGACCAACTTAAACTATATAATAATTTATAAAATATAATAATTTTATACTAATCCTTCCTCTCATACCATTATACTATTGGTTTATTACACTATATATAGCTTATAATTTTATACTAATCCTTCTTCTCATACAATTGCACCATTGATTTATTACACTATATATAATAGTTTATAATATATAATAGTTTTAATATATAATAGTTTCATGCATTCGTAATGTAAAGAGATTTGGATATATGAAATTTTCACGCAGTTGTACTAACTTCAAAATTTTGGTTTGGCCATATGCGATAATATTTGATTTGGTGTGTTCAGAGTATTACTATCACAATTGCGCAAATAATCAAACACCAAGGGTGGAAAATTGTCTGAGAACCGGTGTTTCGATCTTTGGTTGTTTGGTAGGATATTTAGGAGGGCCATTCTTAATAATGGATTGGAAATAATGGCAATACAAAGCAGGAATGGTGGATTGGAAATACCGACAATACAGAGGAGGGATGGTGCTCATTTCCATTATGGTTTTCATATGGGTTTCCTCTGCTGAATTTACTCAGGTATGTACTACTCGAACCTAGACCACTAGAGAAGGATTTCATGTGTAATTTTCTTGATAACAAAATATCAGATCTGGTAGGTAGTATAAATAGTTATGAATTTTGTATGAAGAATCAATCGAATTAAAGGGAAAATTATCTACTTTCCCTACCCTAAATGTGTATCCTATGACGAGGACTCACCCCACAACCATTAGATGTGCACTCTGTTCTGCGCTAATTTGTTTTTATTCCTTAAAAATCCCCAATAACAAGATCAGAGAACGAGCTATTTATGCTCTCATTATTAACAAGAATGCATGCTCTTGATGGTCCTAGTTTTCCAAGAACAAATCCCTGCACATTGACTCATTCAATAACACAAAAAATTGTTGCGACTCACTGATGTGTTGGAGTGCATGGCTTGGAGGCATCCTGTGTAGTTCCCATAACAACTTGAAATAGTGCTACAATAACTTGTCCAACTACTTTTGTTCTTCTAACTTCTCACACGTGCTAGATATGGATGCAATAAGGCCTTGGGCTATTGTTGTTGGTTGACCACTGGAGAGTGACACTATCCTATGCTCACAAGGCTATTAAAGAAAATTGTATTGAATTTTTTTAATAGCCTCTAGCCTTTAGTGGTTGAATTAACACCAAGGGAGTTGGATATTTTTTGTGTAGTCATTTAGTACTTTTGGCCTTTTTTTACTGGTCTTTGTTTAGGCATTGATGATAGACTATCTCAATTCTAGAGATATGAATAGTTGAATATCATATCACAGACATCGAATGAAACAACATTAAACTCCACTTCATCTACATTATCTATCGAGATGGGGAACTTCATCCACTTTTACATGCACATTCAGCAATTACTTGTTCTTGCTAAGAAAAACCAAGGGGTAAGGTTAAGTATGCATGATTGGACGTAAATTATGCTTCTTTATCACTTCTTTTGAGATGATTCCTCATTGGTTTCCGGTGTCAAACACTAAATTCGAAAGATCCTTCCCAAGTTGGATATTAATGGAGAATATTTTCAAACTCTTTGTGTAACTAGGATGTACAATTTCCATCAAAGAGATGCAATCCATCACACTATTAGATATTGATATCTGTTTCACTCCTTACTCTGTCATGATCGAAATTTAATGCTTCTCTATAATGTAGTGTCCAACATCCATCTTTGGAATGTCCATTTCATTTATCGATAGTGATAAAAGGGAAAATTTTCTTCCTTAATGTGGTGTTGGTCTTCTGCTACAATTTTTTTTTGAATGGCTTGATGGTCATACCATATTTTGGAATGGTCATCTTTCCATAATTGGAATTAGTGGCAACAAAATTATTAAGCTTCCTCCAATTGTTTGTAGCCTCTACTAACCTAGCTTTTTGACAAGCATATGCAAGAGTGAAAATGTCGAGCATCTCAAACTCCATCTACATTGGTGAAATTAGTCCACCAATGACCTTGGTTGCTAGTTTTTCTTTCTGGTCCATCACATTTTGCTAAATTGTATAGTGGTTGGACTTCTGGATGTTGGAATTTACTATTTGGGTTGACCTGTATTGCCTATATTGGTGTTGCGCCATATGATAATCAACAAGATTTATCTATTCTCAATAGCGTGATGTAGAATTTATTCCATGTCATGGTTTATGTGGCATTTAGGGTCACTCTGTTATCACATAAATTCTCACATAGCAAAGATTATTTGTGCACATTGCATGAATAACTTTGCAAAGGAAAATTTAAAGCTTCACACGTGAATTACTGTACTTCATAAAAGGAATCAAGCCAACACATCCAATTTTCCAATTGCAAGAATTCCATCTTATCATTGTGGGATGAAATCTCCACATTCATTCCCACTTTGAGAGAGGAACCCAGATTCATTAGCGAGCCTCCTCCAATACTACTTGATTTTGAGTTTGAAATTACTTCTAAAGGGTTTCTAATGGATATAATCCTATCAAGTTTCAACACATGATGTTAAATTCTGCAACAAACGGACGATATTAGTTAGCATTCAATCCATAGACTCAATATTCATATTCATATTGGGAAACATTGGCTTTGACTCTTGAGTATTTCAATGGGACTGCATTTCCTCCTCCATTTACTTTGTTCTTTGAGAATGAGTCTTTTCCATAAATTATATATAATATTTAGCAACTTCTTGCAAAACAATTATTTGATACCAAATTGATTCCAATCGCATGCTATAAGAAGCTACACATCCAAAATAATTACAACGAATAAATATTATATGCATAGTCCCTAAAAAGCGGTGCAACAATAAGAAATACAAACAAATAAAATGATTTCAAGAAATGACATGATAAATAGGGCAGTGGCTCAACTAGTAATTCTCATTTAAAGAATAATCTTGTACAACATTATATGAACAACATGAAGCTTTACATCAACACTAACTATCCTATAGCCTACTAACTGTTTGAATCCAATTTAACCCTTTTACTATTAGAAATTGTGTTATAAATAATACAACCAAAGGGAAGGTGAAGTATTTCATGTCCCTTCTGTTCATATCCAATAGAAAATTATTGTACATGTTCCTTAATGACTTTTGGGTTTCCATGTGTAACAATAGATGAGTTGCTCGTCCACTTTAGTCTGCCCATTGTGAATTGAACTGGGTGTGACTGAGATGAAAGGCCCATGCTAAAGTAGTGCAAAAAATTAAAATGCAACCTAAACTCTAAATAGTGCAAGCAGGTTGCACTATGCAGTGCTCAAAATCTTGAGTTTAAGCACGTCCATAACACACTTCTCAATTGTGATTTTGATACATGCCAAAACTATGTGCATGAACTTTGAGATACTTTTTTAGGTTGAATTCACTAGCATGATTCCTTCAACCATGGATTTAGTGAATCTCTGAATCCATCTAGGGTCAAATTTAATTTGATTTTCCATGGGTTTGGTCATAGGTCAGAGTTACTCATACTTTAGGTTTCTATTGTGGTGAATTCTTGATGCGCAATCATGATTTGTTCCTCTTTACAAAATTAGTTCATTAAGATTCTAGATGGGATGATTGAATTTTTCATTTTCAATATGGAAAAGTTTCTATCTACAATTTGGAAATTTCATATGATTCTCATTGTGTAGACGGTCTAGCTAATTATGCAAGTTGGATACTGTAATAGTTTACTCATCTACAATTAGTGAAATATGATTTATCGTTTTGCTTCAACACTGAAGGCAGAAAAATTCCATAAATTCGAAATCTTGAAAATTTTGTAGACAAATTGCAATTCCATTAATATTTTTTCATTTCATCTCCCCACACCACTTTTTGTTGTTTCTTTGGGATTTTCCTAAATGTCTATTTTAGTGTGGAAGTGCCACATTTTTTTCATACAAGAATATTCTAAAGACCTATAATTTTAGTACTTGTTTCTTTGTTTGGTCATTTTATCCATTTCAAGCCATTGATTTGGGTTGTTAATGAATCCATATAAATTACCAAGGTAGGACATTCAAAAATGTTTGTAGAGTGCTGTGGTTTTCTTGAAGGTTTGATTTTTAAGGGTGTACTCTTGTTCGGCCATGCATATCACTTTTCATAATCTTGTGGGACTCTTATTCCATGTTCATGTCATTTGGGTGATAATTGATGTAGAGTGCATCAAGGATTCCCTAGAAGTTGCATAGGAATCTGAGCACATGCATTAAAGATGTTAATTTCCTTTGTCATCCATATTACTTCAGGCCTATGCCTTTCACCAGATTATGTTTCTACCCAATTTTGTACATCAAAACTACCAGTTATGGTCCATGGTTGTCATTTTTTTGTCTTGTATATGTGCTCTCTAGTGACATTTTAATGGTATTGAATGATTTGGACTGTTTCTCAATGTGTATCAAGTCTTAAGGAGGGACATTAAATGATTTCCATAGAATGTTGTGTAACACCTTCCAAAGGTTTTCTGTTTTAGGGTTATGGCCTTGTTGTTTTAGGTATGCATAATTCTTTTCATCTCTCTTGGACTCTTATTCAATGTTCTAGTTATCCAGTAGATATTTACTGTAGAAAGCAGCAATGCTTGCTTAGATGTTGTGAAGGACTCTCAACATGCGCTTAAAATATATTAATTAATGCCTTATTTGTATGGTTCATGGATATCATTTTTTTGTTCTATATATGTCCTCTCTAATGATGTTTCAATGGTATTGATTCGAGGGAAATTACTTGGAACACTATGTAACCTAGTTTGGTCGAAATTCCCTTCTCTCAGGCTGCCAATAATGACATCTCCATGTGAAAAGAGTTTAGTTGAGGGTGGAAAAGCAAATTTTTGAGCTGAAATTCCTCGGTATAAACACCAACGTTGTAATCAAGGCTTATATGCATCATTCTTGTGTCTTTTTTCTATCATATTCTAGATAAGGTATGATGTAGAATTTGGTGTAATAATATTGTGTATTACTAGTAAATGAATTGAAGGTTCAACTAGGATCATATTTCCCTTGCACATAAGAAGGCCATCAAGTATATTGAGATGATTAGATTTGATATAATTCATTTTTATATTAATTGTAAGAACTATTACATAAAATGGGGAAATCTCTTGTCTTGAGGAGGACTGAGTTTCCTATATCCCAATGCTGATGTTTGCAACACCATAGGGAAATTCTCTCTTCCCTCTTTGACTAATGAGAACCTCGTCGACTCCTACCAGTTCATGGTTTCGTTTCAAGGCACCATCAAAACAAAAAATGAAGGATTTTTTAGTCTGACTCAATTGATGAAATTCTTATGGAGTTATATGAAGCTCCCAACATAATTGTGGACATACTTACCTAGTTCCCTGGGTCAGAACACTGTTACCGATGAAATAGGTAGCCTGACCTCAAAACGGGAACTCTAGCCCAAAAGCTCTCAAAAAACATGAAAAAACACCCCAAAAAAAAAGTGTCTTCCAGAACGCACTTGTTTTTTTTTTTTAAGGTCAAATTTCAACATTTTCTAAAATTATGCTAAAAACAAAATTGTTTGTTGAAAAAAGGATTGAAAAAACACCCAAAAAAAAAAAAAGTGTCTCTTCCAGAAGGCACTTCGTTTTTTTTTAAGGTCAAATTTCAACATTTTATAAAATTATGGTAAAAACAAAATTGTTTCTTGAAAAAAGGATTGAAAAAACACCCTCAAAACAAAACCAGTTGATGCTGGAATAAAAATAAAAAAAAATTGTGTCATACTTTTGGCATTTTTAAAAATAGAAGTAACATTTTTTAATTTTTAAAATTCAAACATTAAAAAATAACCTAAAATTTAAGAAAAATAAAAACATTTAAAAGCTTAAAATTTAAAAATATATGAAGATAAAAAAAATAAAAATAAAAACAAAGTAAAAATTTTAATTCAATCATTAAAAAAAACCTAAAATTTAAGGAAAAAAAAATTAAAAAATAAACCAAAAAAAAATTAAGATTAAAATTTAAAAAAATATAGAAATTAAAAAATAAAAATAAAAACAAAATAAAAATATTAAATAAAAAAAAAAACAAGTTAAAAAAAGGAAGGAAATTATAAAAAATAAAATATAGAAATTAAATTTAAAAAAGAAAAAGAAAATGCTTATTAAATTTAAAAAAAGAAAAAAAAAATTAAAACAAATAATTAAATTTAAGGAAATATATTAAATTTTAATAAATTTAAAAATTCAAAATTAAAAAAAAAACACTATTCAAATTAAAAGGAAAAAAAAATAAAAATTAATTAAAAATAAAAAATAAAAATAAAATACAATGAAAATATCAAATTTAAAACAATATATATTAAAAAAACAAATAAACTATAAAAAATAAATTAAATTTAAATTATAAAAAATAAAATATATATATATATGAACTTAAATTAAAATAGGTATATACATCAAATTTTATTAAATTAAAAAAAAAGAGGTTAATATTAAAATAACAAATTAAATTTAAAAACAAAAATATTAAATTTTAATAAATAAATGAATAAACAAATAAATTTTGAAAGAAAAAATAAATTTTAAATATAAAAGAAAAAATAAAAAATATTGTTAAACGAAAAACTTTAAAAACTTTAAAAATCAATTAAAAATGGAAAATTGAAAAAAAAAGAAAAAAAATATTAAATAAAAAAAAAATAATTTAAAAAAATTAAGTTTCATTAAAAAAAAATCTAATTTTAAATACACAATTTTAATTGAAATAAAAAAATATAAAAATTTTATATAATTAACAAAAAAAAAAATAAAACATTTAAAAAAAATATTAAATCGAAATAAATTAAAAATATATATATATAATTTATTGAATTTTATAAAATTATATTAAAAAACTAAACGTAAAAGTTAATAACAAAGAAAAATTATGAAATTAAAAAAAAAAAAATCAATTAAATAAAAAAAATGGGCAAAATTTAATAAAAATTATTAAAAATAATAATAATAATACTAAATTTAACACAAAAAAAAAATAATAATAAAATAAAAAAAAATTAAAGCAAAACGAATTTTATTTTAAATAATTAAAAAAAAATTATATTTTGAAAAAAAAAAAAAAAATCAATTAAAAAAAAATTAAAAAAAAAATCAATTAAAAAAAATTGCGGCGGTGGTCGGGCGCGGCCCGCCCGCTGGGCGGCAGTGGCCGGCCAGGCGGCGCCACGGGGGCGGCCCAGCCGGCCTCCCGGCCCCCGGCGGGCGGAGGGCCGGGAGGCCGGCTGGGCCGCCCCCATGGCGCTGCCCGGCCGGCCACCGCCGCCCAGCAGGCGGGCCACGCCCCGACCACCGCCGCAATTTTTTTTTAATTGATTTTTTTAAAAAAAAATTTTTTAATTGATTTTGTTTTTATTTTTTTATTTTTTTTTTAAATTTCAAAAAATAAATTTTTTTTTTCCAAAAATTAAATTTTTTTTTAATTTAATATTTTTATTTAAAATAAAATTCGTTTTTTATTTTTTTTTATTTTTAATATATATGTACATCTATTTTTTATTTGATTTTATTTTTATTTTTTATTTTTTTTTAATTTTTAATATTTTTATTTTAATTTGATTTTTTTTAAAAAATTTTGAATTTCAAAAAATTTAAAATTATTTTTTTAATACATTTCTTTTATTTTAAATTCAATTTGTTTAATTTTTTTTATATTTAATATTATAGAATAATTATTTTTTTAAATTTAAAATTTAAAATTTATTTATTAAAATTTTTAAATTTTAATTTAATTTAATTGTTTTTCTTAATTTTTTCGTTTATTTAGTTTTTCATTTTTAAAATCTATAAATGGTTTCACTAAAAAAAAAAAACACTAAATTTATGTATATTTGTTTTTTAATTATTTGCACATGGTTTTTTTCATTTTTTTTTTTTTTTTTTTTTAATTTTTAATTTTAATTTTATTTTCTTTTTCTTTTTCTTTTTCAATTTTAATTGTTTTTTTTTAATTTGTTTTTTTTGTAAATTTTAAAATTTGTATTTTTTCCTTATTATTATTATTTTTTTTAATTTAAATTTTTAAATTTAATTTTTTTTTTTTCTAAATTTTAATTTTGTAATTTTAATTATTTAAATTTTTTTTTTTAATATATATATATATTTTTAATATATATATATTTTTTAATAAGTTAGAAAAAAATGTTTTTGATTTTTTTTTTTTTTTAATTTTTTGGTCAAATTTTTTTTTTTTCTTTAAATTATGTGTTTTTTTCCTTCAAATTTTGTCATTTCCTTTGATATAATTTTCAAATATTTTTGTTTTTTTAATTTATTTTTGTTTAAATTTTTTATTTTTATGAGCTATTTTTGTTTTTTTTTACATTTTTATTGGTTTTTTTTATTGTTTTTATATATTTTTTTTGGTCTAAGTTTTGTGTTTTATTACCAACATGAAAATCACCACTCTAAAAAAAAAAGGTTGATGCAGCATCAATACGTTTCAAAATTAGCATGAAAAACACTGCTCTAAAAAAGAAGGTTGATGCAGCATCAATACATTTCAAAATTAACATGAAAATCACTGCTCTAAAAAAAAAAGGTTGATGCAGCATCAATACGTTTCAAAATTAGCATGAAAATCACTGCTCCAAAAAAAAAAAAATTGATGCTGCATCAATACATTTCAATACGTTTCAAAATTAACATGAAAATCACTAACATTTTAAAACAAATATTCATACTTCATAAATAAAAATTTTAGAGTGTAAAAAATGTGCAGCAAAAAAAAAAATGGTGATTCTGCATCACCACTTTTCAAAATCAGGTGCTTTTTATGCTACCAAAAAAAAGTAGGTAACATTGCGGTTACCTATTTCATCGGTAACATTGTTTCAGGAAGAAGAACAAGAATATTTAAAATTAAATTGATCCATCAATTGAAGTTCTTACTTGTCTAGATCTTGATCTGGAATGAATTTAATCCCTTTTGAATTAAGATGTTTAGATAGCAGGGCTTTAGCTTTAATTACCACCATCTCCATTTCACTCATCATCTTTTTGGAAGACGCCACGATTTTTTGCCAGCCAAATTTCCAACATACGAATTTGGACAATGCAAACTAGACCCTTTCAAAAGAGGCTTGCAATGAAAGAACCTTATGTAATGACTACGACACGTCAAAATTAGTTTCTTCAGTGAATTTGACTACTTGAACCAACTCTCAAGGCCATTTACCACCACTAACGAAGCCACAATTGTGAAATAGAAATCCAATAACAGGCAATGGGAAGATTCCAAACTAAAAAGGAAAAGAGTACACTAGGAGGGACCCTGGATTCCTCTCCCTTTAATATTTTCTAAGGTTAATATGTTTTCATAAGATAGGGTCCAAAAGAAAATATTAATCTTTGGCAAGGCATCTGAATGCCATATTTTGCTCCATATTGAGGCTTTGTGGGGAAGTGAACAACAAGAAAGTTGTTGTTCATAGCTCTGCTTAACTGAATACTCAGCTAAACCCCACCTACTACAGTATGATTCATCTAGGTTCTTAAGGGCACAACCATGCAGTTTATGTTCCATTGAGGCAACCAAATGGAACAAGTGTGAAGTTGGAGCCCCAAAATACCACCCTCTCAATAATCCTAAAGCTCTATCCCATGAAGAAATGTCAAAGAGGGAATTTTCTCCTTGCTGTCCAATCATATCTCTAAAGGAGTGAGATCCCTAAGAGTCAAGCAGCTGGTGACCCATGATGTTATTCTTTCAAATATTGATATTTTAATATTTCCTAAAATTCTGGTAAACTGATCCATTATTATTGGAATGTCGGATTTCATAATTCTCCAAATGGATGGCCATCCTCTCGCTTGGAGAATATCATTTGGAGACTACTTTTTCTCTCGTATGAATATTTTTTGTGCAACTGCAAAACTTTTTTCCACCATTCATACTTCCCTGACACTAATCTTTATAGGATTTTAGCACCCATTGCTAGAATCCTTGATTCCAAGCCTACCATGTGATTTGGGTTCCTAGACAATAGACCTGTTAATCAAGTGAAATATTTGGAGTTATATTTCCCTATACTAGAGAAACCATCTTAATTCTTGAGCCAGAGTTTTCTTCACAATCGCTTGAGCAAGCATTAGAGATAATTTATAGATGCGAAACATCTAAATTGGAATTTTTCCCAGGGAGAGTTTTTCTCCTTAGGAAGATAACGATATTTATGGAACAGTTCTAAGGGAAATATCATTTTCATGCCATTCTTGTTTCATGTTATGTGTCTAATATTAATATCTTTTGGGAAATACAGAAAAATATTTCCTGTCAACTCCACCATGGAATACAGTCTTTGTCCTATTGAATGAAATGTCCTACCACTTGTGGTGATAAAAACAATATAATTAAGGCCTCCTTAGTAAAGAAAAATGTTCTATTGTGTCCACCTGTCTCCAACAAGGTGCACATCTCCTTGGATCTTGTTGTGCCCTTCTTTGGAGGACCTCCCAGTTCAAGTATTTGTTACTGAATGATAATCACATAAAAATTTTAGACTTCATATGTGCTTTGGATTTCCAAAATATCCCCCACCACGAAGTTGCATATGATCCCTATTCTTCATACATAGCATTATCCAAGACTTTTCATGAATTTACCTGAAGAAGGGTTTTTGGAATACCTCCCATTTTAAGGATTTATTAACTAATGCTAATCACATAAAAAATTTAGACTTCATAGGAGATTTGACTTTCAAAATTTCCCGCAACAAAAAGTTTCTTATGTTCCCTCTTCTTCATACATAGTATTATCCAATGCTTGTCATGAATTTACCTCAAGAAGGGTTTTTAGACCATACTTAATAGATATCCTCCCAACTTCCTAATATAACCTTGAGAATATTTAGCATCAATACCTTCCAAGCCAAGGATGTCAACACTCAACCAACTTCCTCATCATAGGGTTGGAGTAGTTGTCCCTACCAAGTTTGTTAGTACAAACATTTCTTGATAATTCAATAAATTTAGCATATAGATAAAAGAACTTCCAGATTAATCACATCATTAGGATTAGGTAAATCCTAATCCTAATGATGTGATTAAACTGAAAGTTCTTTTATCTACATTATGGATCACAAAAGTCTTAGATCTAACAAATTTAGCATATGGTAGGAAAGATGGAATTGCCTTCTACCTTTATAAGAAGAATTGGGTGATTACAAGAACTGAGCAATGGTGTGGTTGCTATTCAAAAGTAAAATATCATTTTCTTTCAAGAGTTTGTTAGGGTCTTCAATTGACCAAGCAAGACATGGCATCCAAAGATCCACTCCTCCTCGATAATATAGTCCTAAAGTTCCATGTGAGGAATATCCAAGGTCAGTTGAAACTTGAATCAATGCCCTATGACCATTAATATTTGTTGAAAATTTATCAAATTATCCTTAATAGACATTTTTCAATTTTAGTTCCTTAATCTCTATATGAAAATTCCCTTGCAGATTATTACAAGAGTGGCAACATTCTCTGCAATTATTATTTGTTGTTGGAAGAATGAAGCCAAATGACTGAGATCCACATTCTCTTCTTTACTTCTTTACATTTATTGACTCTCACAAAGACTCTTAAGAGAAAACTAACAATGTTTATTAAAGAGTCCAAAATAATAGAAATTTGTGTGACAGGATTGAGGGACTTTTCTAGAAGTGAATTAGCGTCAATATTGCAAATGGAAGACTTAAGCTTTCTAAGTTCTACCTGTTCTTGAGTTGTAAGTTGATTTTCTTTCTAGGTTGAATTTACCATTTGTATTCCACCTTCTAAATTCATGTGTTTTTGTTGAAGCACATCTTCTTTATCTATATTGGTTGATGGGTTCAATGTATATGAACTGGGGAGAATTTTACTTGACTAAGTTATAATGGCATGGTTTGGGAAACTAATTGCATGAGTTGACCAAGGGTTGGGAATAGTGTTTGACATTATTGACTTGGAATGTTGTAACTACTTCCAAATCTTCTGTGAGTTTCCAAAATTGGACTCGACTGACCCAGATTTAGTCAGGTCAACAATATGGTGTTTCTAGGGAAACTCATCACTTTGGGCAGGGTCAATTTTTAAGGCTTGGTATGTCCTTTTACCTTGTCATTCATGTTTTTTAGTAGATGAATTAGAGCTATATTAATTTGTCTTGGAAGTAATAATTATAACATCCTAAGGTGTGAGGGGAGTCTTTGAGCTTATTTATCTAGAAATACCAATCAAAGGGGTTAAGTGACATACTAGTATGACAGGAAAACTCATTCAAATTTGGTGAATATCTTTCCTTATCCCCATTATAACTATAAGATCCATTTTGGAAGGTATAAGGTAGCTTGAAACACAAATGGCTTCCTATTTGTGAATTTTATTTTTAATTGAGGTTGTAATATCCCGTTTCGGGGATATCTCTAAAGCACGGCAAAACTCCAACCAGAGATAAACTGGGAGGGCATTTACCAGATGGTTTTCCTCTAAAAAGAGGACAAGAACTGGAGGCTACCTGGCCCTTTCCAGACTCTATCTAAGAGTGAAAGATAAATGCACCAAGTAGTATAGAACTATAATGCTCAAAAACAATAATAGACATATAATAGAAAGAGAATACAACAAATATGGCAACAATGACTACTACGACAACTCAACTAGAAAACATAGAGAGGAAATGTTGAGCCATTTTATTAATCTAAGAAATGTAATGAAGCACAAGAAGCGATCTTGCCCAAAGAAATTAAGGAAACACTCTCAGAAAAGACAGGAAATGGCTGCTCTATGAAATGCATCCTAGCTGTTGGAAAACTTCCATGTAGCTGCTACTACTGGAATGGACTGAAGATTAGGGGCTGATGCCCTTGCCGAAATGAGGTGAAAATCGGAAAACCTCCTCTCCTCAACAATATATACAAAATCCAAAAACCATTCCAAGAATGGTCAACCCCGGAAATCACCAGAAACTACCTCCCCAGTGAATTATGCTGGCCTCCAAGGCTCTACGCAGTGGCTAGATGAAAATAGCTGAAATACTGCCACAAACTCCACCAAAAGTATTCTACGGGCAAAGGCTAACCCCCTGCTCAAAATCCCGATGAAATCACCTATAGAAACCCCAATATGAAGCTAATCCACAAGGGACTGTGTCCTCTCTCCTAGTGACTGCACAATCTTTCTAAGCTCCATCTCCGTGACAAACCCAAACAATAAAAAGACTCACAAAATACTAAAAAACCAACCTTGCTCGAGTAGGCACTCGAAGTCCCCTGGGGCTAAGGGCGATATCTCCGACCAGAGACACTAAATGCGCTAAATAGTGTTGCAGATAGGCTAAACAGCTAGCGTGCTCAAGAAGACAAACGTCTCACTCAAAAATCATCAACTCCAGAATGAATGAAATGAGGAGGCTCCTCCATCTTTTATAACGTTGGTTTCCCTCCAAAACCCAACATAGCCTCTCTCTCCTCCGCATACTCATCCTTTTCTGCGCATAATCTTTTAGAAACTTCTATAGTGTACGTAGGCCCTCCTCTCTACGTGGTTTTTGGCCCCCTTGGCTCCCCCTTAAGTCACAACATTGTGCTACTAGGAAGGTGTTTTATTCCATCTAAGTGAGTTGGACCCTCTCCAATCACTTTTTATTTATAATTTAATTATATAAGAAAAAATTGATCAAAATCAATATTTCCAATTAGTTTCTGCTAATTGGCAATATTACAATTCTCCCCGCCAAAAATTTCTTGTCCTCAAGCAATGCCTGAACAAGCCTCCTCTCTAGCTGATGCTCCCCACCGACACTGCAAAATGTGCCTAGGTCCTAGATGCACCACTGAATCTTCCTTGTCCTCTGCATCATCCTGATATGAAGGAATCTCTCAATGCCAGGATCCCATACTGATCTCTCACGGTACCAGCCAACCAACAATCCTCTCGGATCCCATCGCCACCATAGCCAATAATCACCCAAGTCCCACGGCTCAGACTATACACTGCCCCTAGCTATGATAGATGCCCTAAGAGGCGAATACCATGACCCTTGCTGCGCTGTATCTATGACTGTGTAAGCTGTCCCATCAACTGTGTACCAAATCATCACCTCTCTCCAATCCAAGTCCCGAATCACTTCCATGCTAATCCTGCTCTACTGAAATCGGGATGGAGTGTCGAAGAAACGACGACCTATGCCCCCCTGCTAGCTATAATCTATAACATCTGCTCTGTCCAAGGGCCCCTGCTCCGATGTGCTCCCTACGAAGAATACCGCACCATCAAGAGGGTACCAAATCATGATCTCCCGCCAGTCCATCCTGGAAGAAGAATCTGATGTGGCAACAACAACTACATATGGAACACGCCTAGAGTGTTGCCGCCAACCCGTCATAAACTCCCACTGCTCTACCCTGTCTGCCAATGAAAGCTGCCTGTAGAAGGAAGCCCCTCTCTCTATAATGGGCCAAAGTGGGCAAGATATGCGGCAAGCTCCATCGATGTACTCGTGGAGAGTGCTACCCAGTAAAAAAACTACAGCTTTGCTGACTGCGTGTACATCTATCTGCGCCTCATCCCTGTGTCGACCCAAATATGGATGCTCCACCATATCCAAAAACTCCTCCCACTCCTGATCAAGAATGTCATGCTCCTGCTGTCTACTAGTCCCCTGCAGAACAATCTCTTCAACCTCCAACACCTCTAGAGGATATGGATCCGCAACTGCTATCACCGTACTCGATGTTAGTGCATCTGATTGCCCCACCTCAATGGCTGACCCCAATGTTAGCCGCATATCCCTCATCAACTCAATGTGGGCGCCCATCTGGCTCTCCCCCAAAGGAATATCGTGCCTGATGTGAATAGTGTCCTCCTCTGTCGACTCAGGCTCCATAACCTGCTGCTCTAGCTGAATCGTCACAAGTGACTCTTCACCCAAAGTATCTCCCGCAGAGTCCCGTGATTTCTCACCCTGGACACTGGAATGCAGCTCCGGTCTACTATCACCATCTCTGCATGACTTCTCCCACTCCCCAGAAGTGTCCCCAACTTATCCTATGGACTCATATGAAAAAGACTCCTCATCCTGGCATATAGAAGGAATGCCCTCCTGTTCTACCTCTGCCACCTCATCTGCATTGAATATTCCATCCACCCTCTCGATAAAGTGTCGATACAATGTATAGAGTCCAGACACATACTGGAATGCTACCTCTGTTGTACCTAGTATCCTCTGCTCATGCATGATATCAACATGCCCTGAGGGAAAAGTGACGCATGTCTCCCTTGTGACCTGCTCCCAAATCGTAGGCTCAACGATGACTGATGGGCCACCCGTGTAGAGGATCATCTCATCCCCTGGCCTGTGGTTGCCAACTAGTGCACCGACCCAGTGCCACTACTTAGAGGTCTCTTGCCTAGTGTGTTGAGTTTCATCCAAATATCTTGGGTGAGCCTCACGTACCCCGCTGCTCATGCCCAAGGTGCCAAAGGACAATGACAAAATTGACTATGCCCGTGAGTGATGTAGAAGAGGGTCAGGTGCGTGAGCCCCCACAGATACCATCAAGTATCGCTCATCTGTCTCCCCATCAATCTTGGGTGAAATACCCCCAAAGGTAAGTCTAGTGTCCCTGTCAGTGAGTCTCCCTGGAGGCAATGCTCTAAGACCCTGCTGTGCAGCACCATACGCCCTCGCATACCACCGATCATCCTTGTACTCCTCGACATGCCACTGCACACTGAGGCATACCCCTGTATTCTGTTGGATACCCCATGCTACTATTGTACCACCCTGTACTGTCTCATGCCCTGACTGTGTCCAGGAATCGGTCACTCCCTGTGTGCTCTCAATGGGATGTAGGACACTCCTACTCCACAATGCAGTCCCTCACACTACGGTACACCACCATGCAACTCCATGTCCACCGGTAGTCCACTGCTCAATGCTAGAGGCTCCCACACATCCTTGGATATGATGACCTAGCGTTGTGCCTCTACATGTCGGATTACCCCCAATTAGTATCATCGTCTCCACCGTCACATCACTATACCCACCGACGAATGGACCATCACTCCAAACCCTCCTCGAGGGGTTTGAGAAGTGAATCTCCCTATGTGTTAGTAGTGTTACCACCACTTCTCAGCTCCGTTGCGTCCTCTGTGCCCCACGCAAAGGTGAAGAATCCTTCACCCCATACAAGGTTCCATCTGGTGGCCTACTAATGCTACCTCCTCTGACAAGCTCCTGCCAAGGTATGTTGACCACCCCGTGATCCCGTGTATGAGTTTCATACCAAGACAACCTAGGGAGTATGCCTATAAACTGGTTGGCCACTAGAGCTGATTGAAACTCCCCTAGCAGATGCGCATGCTATACTGCTAGGCCAACTGTACCCTCCAAGACATAGTCAACCGACCTGCTTGAGAAATGATAGGTGATCCCGCCTAGATCCCAATGCCAATCTAGGGTTCCTATATTCCCAACACCTAGGAGCTCCTGCTGAACTACACCCGGGTCCACCACCATTTCGATAACCCACACCACTGGGTACCAACTCAAAATCTCTTGTCATCCAACCTCAACATGTGGATGCTGCACCCTGTGCAACCCCGATCGTCTCATCCTAATAACCAAGTCAACGTATGAGATCTAACTAGGTGAATCCGTCTCTCTCTATCCAATGGGAAGAGGTGTCCCAACAACGCTTCTAGTCCCATCCATGCATGCCTGAAGGGGAATGATCTGACGCTCCAATGTGCCCTATGGTTGTACCATCAGGGAATCCAGTCATTCCCCAATGTGAACCAACTTGGTTTCCGACTCGGTACAAGCCACCCTCATGCCCTCCAGCTCCCTGTCCTGCAACAAAATGGCCTCCCATACTGATGTGGCCTTCTCCTTCAAAACTAGAAGTTCTGCCCAAAGCCGATGATACCGTTTTCTGTGACCGTCATCCAATACCTCTGTATCTCCTAGTGCCTCATCGAAGGTGGATACATCTCCTAACACCTCACCCATCTGTCGTGTGCTACTACCACCCGAAAAATTGGACACAGCTCTGGTCATCACCTCAATGGATGGCTCTACTAGGGTAGGCTCTACCTTCTCCACTACGATATCAATCGACGCGGTCAAGGAGGTATCCAATGAGGGTGAGTCCTGTGTCACACTAGGTGTATCCTCAAACTCCCTGCAATCCTGTGTGCCCTCATCCTCCAAGTGCGAGGTAACCATTTTGATGGTTTCCCCCTCTGATACTCAATCAAGATGGAAAGAGGCATCCAAATTCTCCACCCAAGCTTTTTCAGAATTCTTGGATGGCCCATCAAATGTTGGTAAATGGAATCTGCCCATTGTGCACTACAAGCCCCCGTCATGTGAGTGCTTATTCCCTCTGTCAAAGTTGCGGGGTCTTCTATCCTGCTGGAGCTGAAAAAAATATCTGAATGGAATGGCATCCCTGAACTCTTGCCCATATGCCTAATACTCAGTGAAATATTCACCCATGTGGCCAGGTTCTGGCTCCTGCCCCTGTGTCTGCACCCAGGAAAGTTGGCATAGTGGAATGTGTGGGTGTATGTGATGCTATATACTGAGTGGCATCATGCTCCAGCAAATGGTGGGATGTGCTTGATCCCTCACCAATCTAGAAACCCCTTGGGGTTTCACGCTGTCAAGCCTCCACAGCGTGAATCTCTACCCCATCGCCTCAATCTACCTCGACAGATCTTGTACTAATTTGAGGAGCATCTCCCCAAATCTCTTCGCATCATCATCACCTGCCATCGGCTCCTCCTGCTCTGTTTCTACAAGATCCTCCTATTCTACGTCTATCATAGGCTCCTCATGTTCTGTGTCTACAGGCTCCTCTAGAAACTACACTTCTGCCTGACTTTGGCCTCTAGTTTACCCACTGAAAATTGCTCAAAAAATTCTAAGAATTTGGGAAGGTGATCCTTGCCCAGAACCAATAAAAACCCAAAAAGGGTTTCTTCTATTTCCAACCTTCAAAATCTGACCCTTTGTAATTTGGCCCTCTTCCAATTTCGTTTTTTGGCATTGCAGCTGCTACTGTCAATCGTTGCTCTCCAAAATCCCAAAAAAACTCCTCATATGGCTCTCCTATCAATTTCCCAACACCCCATATCTAAAATCCTACCAATGAAGCTCCCACAAATGAGCCTCCTCCAATAACTGCGTAGGCCCTTCTAACCAAAATAGGAAAAATAGTTGCAACTGAAAACTGGAAACCTGCAGGCTGATCCAAGATTGATGCTCTGATACCACTGTAATATCTTGTTTCGGGGATATCTCTAAAACACGGCAAAACTCCAACTAGAGATAGACTGGGAGGGAATTTACCAGATATTTCACCTCTAAAAAGAGGACGAGAACCGGAGGCTACCTGGCCCTTTCCAGACTCTATCTAAGAGTGAAAGATAAACGCACCAAGTGGTATAGAAATAGAATGCTCAAAAACAACAATAGACATATAATAGAAAGAGAATATAGCAACTACGTCAACAACAACAACTACGACAACTCAACCAAAAAACATAGAGAGGAAATGTTGAGCCATTTTATTAATCTGAGAAATTTAATGAAGTACAAGAAGCGATCTTGCCCAAAGAAAGTAAGGAAACACTCTCAGAAAAGACAGGAAATGGTTGATCTATGAACTGCGTCCCAACTGCTGGAAAACTGCTGTGTAGCTGCTACTGCTAGAATGGACTGAAGATTAGGGGTTGATCCCCTTTCTGGAATGAGCTGAAAATCGGTAAACCTCCTCTCCTCAAAAATACAGACAAAATCCAAAAACCATTCCAAGAATTTCCAACCCTGAAAATCACCAAAAACTGCCTCCTTAGTAAATTACATTGGCCTCCAAGGCTCTGCGCAGTGGCTAGATAAAAACAACTGAAATACTGCCACAAACTCCACCAAAAGTCTCATAGGGGAAAAGGCTGACCCCCTGCTCAAAATCCCGGCTAAATCACCTGCAGAAACCCCAATTTGAAGCTCCTCCACTAGGGACTGTGTCATCTCTCCCAGTGATTGCGCAGTCTCTCTAAGCTCCAGCTCCGCAACAAACCGAAACAATAAAAAGACTCACAAAATACTGAAATACCAACCTTGCCCGAGTAGGCACTCGAAGTCCCCCGGGGCTAAGGGCGAGATCTCCGACTAGAGACACTCAATGCACTAAACAGTGCTGTAGACAGGCTAAACAACCAGCGTGCTGAAGAATACAAACGTCTCACTCAAAAATCATCAACTCCAGAATGAATGAAATGAGGAGGCTCCTCCATATTTTATAACGTTGGTTTCCCTCCAAAACCCAACGTAGCCTCTCTCTCCTCCACATACTCATCCTTATCTGCGCAGAAGCTTGTAGAAACTTCTAGAGTGTACGTAGGCCCTCCTCTCTACGTGGTGTTTGGCCCCCTTGGCCCCCTTGGCTCCCCCTTAAGTAACTCCCCTTCTTTGGTTGCTCCTCTTTATTCATTTCATTTGACGTTGTCTCACAAACTTCGACTCCCATGGAAGCTTATCCAATTAAACATGCCCCAAAAAATATTGCCCAATAACTCGTTTCAAAAATTGTTCAAAACTAAAGGAAAAAACCTCAAAATCTATTTTATAAACCACCATAAATAATTGCAGTTGGAGGAATGGTGTCGGTCCCTAATCTGGTAAGTAAAGTCTTCTTTATTAAATTCCCATTCAAGAAAATACTCTGTAGGTTTTCTTTATGTATATGACAAGAATTGTCATAAAGGCATTGCTGGTTTCATCAATTTAAAAGTGGGCAGGGGATGAAGTCTATGGTACTATCGATGGAGACTTTTATTATGGATATCTCATGTATTATCCTAGGGAAATTTTCACTAAGGTCTCTAATTCTACAATTTCCTTCCTTGGACAATACTGTTATTATAGCTGAATCAATACTGTTATATATTGTTAAATACTATTATTATAGACGAGTAATTACTGTTATATATTTTTATTGTACCTCAGTCATCGGTTCCTTTGCATTTACTTCAACATCTCTCTAGACACCAGATATCAACTTTGTTGACTTCAGGGAAATCAAATTAGTTTTGAACTCATGGAAATTTGGTTTGTTTTCTATGAAATTATCATCCAAATAATGGAAGGAATCCCATCCATCTTAGGGTAATAAAGAATTGTCGTGTATTCCAAAATCTTGTGTATGCCCTCCTCCTGAAGTAGTTTGTGTATACCCACTATGCACATTGGTGCATTCATTCATCCAACTTCAATTGCAAAAATTTTATTTGTTTCATCTACAACATAAATTAGGGAGGAAAACCACATTGGTTTAATTATGGCTCCAAATATAGTTATAAATACTAATAGAGTTCCATTGGTAGATTTACAAAGACCAACACATGATATTCATTTTAGTGCAGGAGAAAATTTGGGTGCCTCTATCTGTAATAAATTAGGGATTGTAAGGATGAATAGTGATAATAATCAACACCCTCATCAACCTCCTCACCTAAGGATTGGTGGTGTAATGCATAAAGTCCCAAAAACCCCCTCCTCAAATGGTCATGTTCCATCCATTATCACTGGTCCTGGACACTATGTTTGGAAACCATTACCTTCAAGTGTTCCTCAAACTGCCTCTCTTGTAGATTATCATCCTGCAATTACTCATAGAGAAAATGTGCATTTTGTAGCGATGGCTTATTTTCGAGGCGTAGGTTTTGGAAATGTACTAGTAGGGGCTGAAGGTCCAGCAACACGTTTACATGGGAAATATGTGCAAATTGGACCACAAACAAAAAATGGAATGCATCAAAATATTCATAGTGGAGTCACTTTAAGCCTTGGAGGGCCTTGTAAATTTGTAGACCAAAAGCATTGACCAGATGGTTTCTCCACATAAAAGTGGTGCAGGAGCCTTATTTTTGAGGTTGAGTATCCACATATAGATTTATAGGTTGGAATGTTGATGAAAATATAATAATGCTTTTATTGTTGTCACTGTTTCCAGCAACCTATCTTATTTAATGAGATTTATCTTTGCTAGTTTTAGAGGTGGATCTAAAGTTTCCTCCTGTCAGGTTTTAAATTAAGGACAATGGCATTGAAATGTGGTTGTAGGAAAATTGTTGAAGACACGCGTTCTTAATTTAAACCTAGTCTCATGTTCTAGCAACAACATTATTAACCCTCTGTTTTGTTTTTGAATATATTAAATATGATGTGGGTCTCTTTTTGAAGGCCTTGGTTTGACAATGTGGTTAAGGTCACATATCCATAAGTAGTTTTCCTTGAGTTCAATTCCCACCACTGTTACTATGCATGACTATAAATTTTTCATATAGCTCCACCGGTGGCATATCTACCAATAATATGGGTATTGTGTTGTATTTTTTTTCATTGCATTTTGGTAAGGAAACAAATCCACAAACAATTGGTCTCAAGTCTTGATTTTAATATCATGGGCTTCTCCTATGCTATGTTATGTTCTCTAGATATCTAAGGTATTCATTATTTAGCTTGCCTACCTCCAACTTCCTTTCTATGCGCAAAGACAATGTTTCTCTTGGATAACCTTGGTTATGCTTACACAAGTTTGACCCTTTGATGCACAAGATTTACACTTCTCTTATTGCCAATAGTGGGTATGCTTTCACTAGTGGAGGATGGAGGTGAATTGCCATATTTAAAGGGAAAATTGGATTTGCAAGTGATGCTTCTTATGTGATGTAGAGACAAAGGAGCACTTTTTTCATTGCTTTGTTTCTTACAATATTTTTGTGTAGATATAATTTGAGTCACCTGGTTCGTGTTTGTCTTTGAATTTAATTGTAATGTTAGACTTATATAATCATTCATTGGATTTCATTAAGTAGTGACCATTGTTGATCCTTTTAATACATGACAAGTTTGTATAAACGGTTGAAAATTTTTTCTTGAAACTTTAAGGTATGTCTAATTTCAAGTTTTAAATTTCAAATTTAGTGAATACAATGACTTAGGATGCATTTGCCTCTTCAAGAATTATAGGCCTAGATTTTTGTCTTATTAAATACCTTGATCAAAGGTTCTTGTCTTTTCTCATCAGGGCAGTGGTTACCTTCATACACCATAAGCTATAGTATCTTGCTATGATAGTCACATCAATTACCTCTTTTTTCTAGGTTGTGATGAGGACTAGTCTTAATTGCTCGACATTATCCACCCAAACTGAAGTCAGGGTGTGGTTGGGTTCACTAGGCGAGTATAGTTTATATGAAAAAAATGTTAATGTTTCTTCAATTGATGGTTAGATCACCGTCTTTGCTACTATTATGAACTCATTGTACTTGGATGCCAAAAGATTTTTGACACAATAATTTCCCTTATCTTTAGTTTCTACAACCACTAAAGGGACTTTTTGGAGGTGACCGTCATCTAGCCTTTCAAAACATAGAAATGTGAAGAATACAAAATATGAATCAACAGGCGATAATGGTAGACAAAGCTGGATAAATAATTTTGTTAATTATGTAATTAGAGAGAAGCAAGATCTTGGAAATGTTCTCCATCCTGAGCATGGGACTGTTGTGGTTTCTGATTAGCCATCTGAGTTGTCAAGTTGACCTGATTCTGACATAAACAAAGAGTTGACTTATTTTTCCAATTCTGTCATTGGAAAAGAAAAAGCTAGTTTTCATGTTGGGGAGAGAAAAATCAATGGAATGCATGAGAGCAGGTTCACATCTCAACTTGCTACACATGACAATGGCACAGTGGTTGTTGATAAAAATATGCTCAAAGAGAAAAAGGGTGAAGCATTAGTTTTATCTAAGGAATCGACAACAAATATATGCAAGGTGTGTAAATGGGAATTACAATAAGAAGATACAACAATCCTTCCTAAATTTGAAATGGCTATTTTGGAGAAAAAACCAGGTTTTCTATCTGGTAACAAAATTGTTGACTGCAAAAAATCTTCTGGATATAGAAACAAAGGTAGGGTTAACCATGATAGTGCTAAATTACTTGGGGAAGTTTTTGCTGCCAATGTGAAGGAAATTGACACGTAAGATAAGGGTCAAGTATCCACCACTAATAGTGATATTTGTGAAATGTCTACTCAACATCAGGTGTCATATTTTCCTATTGAAAGCGAAGGCAAGCAGGATTTAGTAGCTAGATTGATATAAAAGGAGAATAAAATTTCTTCCAATGTCTATGCAAAGAATAATGTTGAAAATATTGGTGATGCTGCCAAGGTAGTAGTTGTCAACAAGAAGAAGAAAAAGAAGGATTTTTCTAGTAAGGAAAATGTTGTAGCTCCCACTGGGATTTATATAATGCTTATAAGGTTCAAGAGGAGGAGGAACATGTGAATCTTCCAAAACCATCCAAAATAATAACTGACGTTGTCAAGAGTAAGAATTCTTCAAAAGAGCCTCAGGAACAAGTCCTGAAAGAAGTGGATGACTAGGAAAATGTAGCCGAGCTTTCAAATCCTATGAATCAAGTAGTTATTTTAGTTACTGAATGTTAAGGAGACAGAAAGTACTCCAGATATTTTTTGTTGACAATCAAGGATCAGTGCAAAGATCGACCAAATCATTTTGAAATTTGTCCAGACATTATTGAATTACTTGGAAATTCCTAAGCACTTGCAAGTAATGTTGGAGAGGTTGATGCATTAGCAAGCACTGCAAGAGGACTTGACCAGAAAATGAGTGGGAATTATCTACATGAACTTTGTGGGAGTAATATGGCCAGTTTGGATGATGATAGATGGGCCAAGACAGTGGATGCTTTTGTTTATGGCTGTCATATGCGAATGGATGCAGATCTTAGTGGTTCCTCGGTTGTGTTTCAAAATGGCCAATGTTATAATACTTGCTTTGAAGAAAAAACCTGTGCAACACAAATGAGTATGAATGTCATCCTTCCTAGAGGGCCTTATGTGCAAGCACCACTTCCACAAGTTGGACTAGTGAGAAATAATTCTGATGCTAATAGGTGGCAGTGTGCTTTTGGTTCACAAAGGGGTTTTATTCCTCCTCCACAGACTTCTCTGCCCACAATTCATATATTATAGAACCAATATGAAGTGGGAAAGGTTTCTGATGAGGATCAATTTAAACAAAGACAAATTAAATCCATTCTTAATAAATTAATTCCCAAAAACTTTGAGAAATTTTTTGAATAGGTCAAAGAGTGAACGTTGACTCTCAATCATGTCTTCATGGTATAATATCTCAAATAATTGACAAAGCCTTGATGGAGGTAGATTTTTGTGAAATGTATGAAAAATTGAGTTTTCAACTTATTACAAGAATACCCGAATTTTATGAAGATAATGAGAAGGTTGTTTTCAAGCGAGTTGTTTTGAATAAATGTCAGGAATAATTTGAAAAGGATGAAAGAGAAGATGTAGAGGCTAAGAAAGAAGAATAGGATGGTAAAAAATCCATTCAATGGAAGAAAGACGGGAGAAGAAGGCTGCAGCACGACAACGAATGCTAGGAAATATAAGGTTTATTGGTGAGATCTATAAAGAAAGTATGCTCACCAAAATGATTATGCATGCATGAATCAAGAAATTAATTGGTGAATTTCAGCATTGAGAGGAGGAAAATTTTGAAGCTTTGTGCAAACTGATGAGCACTATTGGTCATATAATTGACAATTCAATGACCAAGGAACAAATTGCTACTTACTTTGATAAGATGAAAATAATGTCCAATACCCAAGGGCTTCCGTATAGGCTGAGGTTCATGTTGAAGGATCTGATTGATATGAGGAGGAATGGATGGAAACAAAGGAAGAAAGTTGAGTGCCCCAAGAAAATAGAGTAAGTGCATCAAGATGATGTGAAAGAACTACATGGATAGGGAGGCCACTCTTGAGGTACCAATATGGGCCATTCAGGTCGAAGACTTGTGACACCACTTGATCATGGTGTGAGAGGACCTGCGATGCCACCATACATGGCAGGTGCACAGACAGTTTCACTTCCACATATGGGTGGGATTAAACGGCCACAACCCCATATGGGACCACGTCACCATGGATTCACTAGTCAAGATGCTATGATTGTGGAGAGGGCTTAATTTTAAAATCAGTCTATGCCAATCCCTTTAACACACAAAGCTTCTGATGATGGCCACTTGACTCTTGGTCCTAAGGGAGATTTTGGCAAGGGAATAAGAGGGAGGGCTCAATCTCTGCCATACGCTAAGAGTGCTCTAGAAGATATTCCACCATTCACATCCTATGTAATATACAAATAGGTACAGGTCTAATTTCAAGTTGTAGTTCTGACAAAATACCAGTTGGTATGAGATATGAAATTTAAATAAGGACTTATGCTGCATAAAACCCTTTATTTGCAAAATCATGTGTCCAGGAAAGAAATTTTTTGGATAATGACATAAGAGAGTTTAAGAGTTCATACTCATCTGGTGACAAAGGTGGGAAGACTGCAAATGTTGAATTTCAACTGCAAGAGCATTCTTCTCAAAGAACTTTGAGTTCACAACTCCTTAAGGTTCAACTTAGGAAAAAGGCTGAAATGAAAATAAAATAATATTATAGGTGCATTCCTTTACAAAGCTTCCATGAATTTGCATTATGTATTTTAGAGAAGTCGACAAGTTTCCCTGAATTTTTATTAATTTTGCATGACATACCATCTAGTGTGAGAGATTTGAAGGAGGCAACATTTTGTTTATATGACCTTAAAGCACCATTGTTCCATTCAAATATGGTTTTTCTTTGTATATTAGATTATTTTTTTCAGGAAGGATGTTGAAACTTATCTTCTGGGGAATCTACTTACACATTTATGCAATTTTGACCATTTATTTCTAAATCAAGGACAACTTACTGAAGGGTAATGTGAAATTTTATGTTTGTTCTTATTCAAGTTTGAATTTATTTAAGGAATGCTAAATTCTATAGTAATTTGTGATTATTAATTATAACTATATAAAATTTTGATGTTTCTAGGTTGGAGAATGTACTATTTTCAATGGAGGATGCTACTGTTGATGCACCTAAGGCTCCTCAGTTCCTTGGTCATGTAGGGTAAAAATCCACTAAGCTGATTCCATGTCATTAGAACAATTTTGCATCCTTCTTAGGAAGCAAATCCATTACAGAATATGAGTTTCCCAAGAAGGAATTGATAACATGAAAAAAAAAATTACAAGCAATGTTAGTTTGTCTTTCTAAGGCATATGATAGAGAAAACTGCCTTTATTTAGGCTACTCATCCATATAAGGTACAATTTTCAATTGGTTAACTATATAATTAATTTTCTTTCCTCAATATATGTGTAATTATAATTAATGGCTTAGCCTATTCTTCTATCATGTCTACAAGAGACCATGGGTAGGTATGACTAATGGCTCCTCTTCCATTTTTAACTGTAGAGTAGGTGGTCTAAATAGAGTTATAATAGAGTAAAAAATAAATATAGGCTTGATAGCTATGCAAATAGGATTTTCCCTAAACTTGACATATTTACTCTTTCTTGACTATGTTTTTCTTTTGGGTGATATGACCAAGGTAGATGCAATTATGCTGAAGGACTCCATGCTTGAAGAACTAAAATTCCTACCTTAAAAACTACCAACAACTGAGGAGCTACAATAATCAACACCATCTTTGATTTGAACCTAAATAGTATTATTATCTCTGAGTATTTCCCTAATCAAAATGACCAGTAGATTATCCTCATGGATTATTTATCTCATTCTATCTATTAGTAAAATCCACAAAATGTATCCCTACATTTGAATCTTGGAAAAAAAACATATTATTGTTATCATTTATATTATCCATATCTTTTGGAGCCAAAAAATCCATTTGATTTGGATAATCTTTCTTTATAACCTCAAAGGAAACCCTATTATAACTTTAAGGACCATTATGTCCTCTTGAGTCTTGACAAAGTATGATGGAATGAAATTGGGTGAAGACTAGAACTAGATTTACCATGTCTGAACCTATGTTCATTGAGATGGCGACCTTGGTTTGAAGATATCCACCATACAAACTAGGACCACCCATACTTATCGTTGCCATCTCTCTTTCATAATCAAGATTAACATATTGAGGACCTATAACCCATGGAGGCCCATGATAGTTATTGCAATGTAATTTATTATAATACATGCGATTTATTATTATGAGATTTGCCACATCCAAAAATGGCATCATTCACATCATTTTGAACAAGTATACAAATTAGGTCAACATAATTTTTTTCACATTTACGACTTCCCTCACATTTGTTGGTTCTTGAAGCTTGAGCACGTTCATAACTTTTATAATGAAGTTTTATTAGAGACACTGTTTATTTGTTTGTTTTGGTTAGAAAAGGGTTTTCTCTTGGTTTTATGCAACTTTCAATTTATCATATGTAGCATGTTTAGAAATGGGAAAGAATAATGTGTGACATTTATCTTGTAGAAGTTGATGTTGAATGAAAGGATACATAGTTTAAACAAACTACAATTCACTTTGGTAAGGGTGGGGGAACATCTTAAGAATACACCATATACAAAGTTTGATCATAAGAAATATATGAATTTTTCTTTGTAGATATGTTCATTGTTCTGCCCAAGGTATCAAAACAAGAAAAATATTGATATTGTAGAAATTGTTTGAGCACCTCATTGAGTTCGATTTTTTTGATGTACGATTTGATTGATATTTTCTCATATGTTAGGAAGGATTTAAATATGAATTAATATGTTCTTGAAACAAATGAGATTCAAATTTTATAGATATAAAAGATAAAAAAAAATGTTGATGTCTTTGTTTGATTGTTACTTGACTCTGTTGTGGGTAGGTTACATGAAATGAGATTGGGAAAAGGACGGGGAGACGATGCATATCACGTCTTGGATATGGTTCATTTTCTGTTAGAGATCACTTAGAAACCTAAGCCATTGACTTTGGAAATGTTTCTAGTGGGAATTCCTATGGTTTTTAATGTTATGATTATTTCACCTCATGGTTATTTTGGGCAAGAAAATGTCTTAGGAATTCCAGACACGACATCGGTGGACAAGTAAATTTTTTTTTTATAATTGCAATTTCCATTCCATGATATCCTCTATTGTTTGATTGTATTTTGGACATTTCTTTTGATTTTTTTTTTATCTTTTAAATATGAAATTGAAAATTCTTAGTACCATGTCCATTTAAACAAGAATCAAATCTTGAACATGAAATTAGTATTACAATATCTTGATTGGAGTCCCTATGGCTATTTTGTGTTAAAATATCTTCATGACTATCAGAAAAAGTTAGTTTCATGTTGTTATTTGAGTACATATTTTTTATATAATTGACTAAGTTCATGGGTTAGAAAATGAAATGTTGATGTGAATAAAATGACAAGGATTAAACATCACACCTTAGATTATTTGTTTTAACAAGTTATCTACAGCTTGAGCTTTTTAGCATACAACTTAGTTGACATGATTGTTCTTAAGATTTCCTTGAAAGTTTAATACCAAGTTAATAAGGTGTTATTTTCTATATATGGTGATATCTTATTTTCTTTGTTTATACAGGTTATTCGGCTACATTATAGTGGAAATTATCTCCCCAATGAAGAAAAAATGTTCGAGTTTCTTACTTGTACGGGGAAAAATGGCTTTCAAATTGCTGATGTTGAGGTATATGCTGTATAAAATATTTATAGTCGAATTTAGTTTATATTTTAGTGTTCATTGAATTTCATGTTTTACACTCTGCATTGTATCTTCTTTTTTTTCAGAAAATGAACTCAGTATTGATGCTAAGAAGCATGAATTGAAAAAAGAGGGGAGAAATAATATTGGAGTGACAAATGGAAAAAGAGAGAGAGGAGAACTGGTTTGGTCATACTCTTAGATCCAATATCTCGCATAAGACACACATATAAAGACTGATGGTCAAGTCTTCAAAGTTGGTGAATTCACCTGCATTTCCTTGAAAATGCAACGATAATGTTTTGAAGTGATGAAACGCCATTTCATGTGTAAATTGTAGTCCAACCAATATTAAGTTGTAAAATCATATTGTAATACTTTAACATTTCATATAATATAATTTATGTGGTTGAAATTATTTATAGTTGCACTTGATATTGTTTAGTATTGTAATTAAAATATGCGACTTTGTTTTTTTCTATGAGATGAACATGCACATTGTATGACATTTTTTAAACCATACAAATTAATTTATGTTGATTAATAATGAAGACAAAATAAATTTAAAACTACTAAATTAGTAGTTTATATTGATTAATGATGAACACAAATAAAATGAAAATATGATTAAATTAGTAATTTATAATGATTATTAATGTGAGTAAATGAAATTAGTGTAAACTACTAAATTAGTCATTTATATAATGAATAAATGGCTACTGCAAATGATAAATTTGTGAATAAAAATTACGACTAATTTTTTCACATATACGACTATTAGTATCTAATTTACAGTATCTTATAACACGACTAAAATTTAGTCATATTTCTTCAGTCTTTAATTGGTTTCAAGCGATGACTAACATTTCCATATATATGACTATTAGTAGCTAATTTACAGTATCTTATAACACGACTAACATTTTGGTCATTATTTGGTTTTCTCGGGTGATCATATAGTAATATATTTTGTTGTATATTTGGTCATTAATTTTGACAGTTAATGACCAAATCAATGACTAAATTAATGATCAAATTAATGACTAAATCAATTACTAAATCAATGACTAAATTAATGAGAAAATTAATGACCAAATATAAAAGTAGACAACATAATTGAGATAACCAATTAATGACTAAGCTAAAAACGACCAAAATTTGGTCGCATTTTAAGATACTGTAAATTAGTTACTATTGGTCACCGACCAAAAAATACTCGTTTATATGAAAATTTTAGTCCTTTTTTTAGTAAATAATTAGCCATTTTGTACTAATATGGTGATTTAAGAGACTTATTATGAAATCGGAATGAGAAGTTGGTTTTCCTCTCACTGATTTGATTTCAGAGTGCTGAAGCTCACGGGTTAGGGCCTAATCCATGGGCTACAGTCTCTCTTGTGTACCTTCATTATTCCTTTATGATTCAATATTATATTTTATTTCATTGCATTCTAGTAGCATTAAAACACCATCGAATCTATGTTGGAAGTCTCTCTCTCACACCTCTTCCATTGGAGATTGAGGATAAATGTATCTGACCATAAACCAAAAATATTTAGTTTGTGATTTATTGGAAAGGATAAATTAGTGTTCATTATTTTTATCATTAATGTTTGGTAGATTAGAGGTTAGATTTATACTTTAGGTGAATTTTAACTTAAGTTAAATATAATTTGATTCAACTAATCTTTTCCACTGTATAACATGATAGTTTTTTAATGGTCAATGCATTAGTGTATCTACTAGTTACAAGATTGGCTACAGTTTTAGAGAAGGACCCATTTCATCACTCTCATCTTGGACTTCAAACCTCGTCCATTTTCCCTTCCATTCTGCTACCGACATCCCTATTTTGAAAACTATCTTCATGGTCACCATGAGAATCCTTCTTGGTGCGAGACATACCCTCCAATGGTTTTGAGGTTGAAAAAGGGAGTTGGTAACCCCCACCCATACACTTAGATCAACCTTTCTCTCAATATTACTCAACTCCATTCCACCATTTCCATCCTTAATACTATCTCGACCGATTTCCTGTAGCATTGTGACTTCATGTAGAAAAACAAGGATCCTGTAGCAGTGATAGGAGCCAACTTCTTCACTCCAGAATTGATCGTCCACCTAATTTAAACTTATTATAGGCCTTATTTGACCTCTGACTCTGAATTCTTGGTTTAATGATACCCATAGGTCACTCAAACTCCTTTTACTTTTGCTACAAAATTGAGTAGTTTTAATGTGTTATCCCATAATAGAAATAATATAATTAATACAACAAATAGCATGCAGTAGCTAAAAGTTAATTCATGATTGATGCAGTGTGTGAGTTAAAAGAGATAAGGTCCGTTCTTGGAATTTGGTTGAGTAGTTAATATAATTAATACAATATAGTGTAATTTCCTTTATTACAACTAGAGTAAGTGCTAGTTTCTTCATTGCAAAATTATAGCTTATTTAGATGAATGAGTCAAATATAGTATGGCTTCATTTCTTGCAGACATAATAGTGCTCATGATTTGTTTTTAGTATAGAGTTGGAATTAGAAGTTTGATAGAATCTCTCTCTCTCTCTCTCAGAGTAACAATAGTTCCTAGAACCTCATAATAGAACTAAGATGAGGATGGCAAGAGTAGAGCTCATCTGTTGTGCATATAACACTGTCACATCCGAGTTTGTACAAACCTGGGTTGATAATTAAATTTTAGTAGCCTCTGAGAGTTGCCGCACTCTTGGTGAAATACTAGGGATAACCAACAACCATATTCATAAATAAGTTTTCCTCTGTTCATAGATATAGAAGGCAATAATATCTTTTCCTTATTCCTGAAACTTTCATGTATATCTTCTCATTCTTGGATTGTTTAGGATTTACTTGGATTAAAAAAAAAACTTGCATTGAGTTCTTCTTACAAGCTCTTCCTCCATAATCCTTACATAGGTCCAGTCCACATATCTACAAAACATGTGCTTTCCTTTATTTTCCCAATTTCCATATGTCTTCAACCCATGAAAAAAATTATTCCAAAAATATCCATAACATATTGAGTAAGAGAAGGCACAACCAATAAAATATGTCTCTTGAGTGTAATACTCCTTTTGCATAGTTGAATAGTTTTAGAATGAGATTCTTATGGACTTCCTCCACACTATATTTATGAGATAACTTTGCATCTCCTTCCTTTGTGATAGTTCCTTGAGGTTTTCCACCTTCTAAATCAAGTTCTTCTTGTTGTTCCTCATTAGCATAGCTAAGCTCCTCTTGAGGTTCTACATCCTCCATAACTTATATCACTTGTTTATAGAAATGAAACTCTATACCTGTAATTTCAAAATCAAGAAAATAATTCACTACAAATATATATATATATATATATATATTCCTCCTCATCTGATGTTATTCAAATTATTTCCTTGTGGTAAACTATGCACATCATCATTTCATCACCAACGTCGTCCTCCTAGGATTTGTGCTTGATCTACCTCATATAAGTGAACTTCCAATCCTCCATAGTCATCAAATATGAGTTCTTGTTTCACTAATGAAGCAATTATGTGGTACTGCATCCTCATTTACAATAGAAGCCACTTGATTTTATTCCCCCCTTTTAGTAAACCATCCATCTCTCTAGGTTTCTTCGAGAAATCTTGTATTCTCATTCGGCCTTTAGTCAATATATCCATGCCTTTGATCTACAAGAACCTTTAATGGCAACTCACATTCCTTAATTACAAATCCTATATCCACACATAATTTTCTAGTCTTGAAAATATGAAATTATTTGACCTTGTTTTCTGTCTCCTCCTCCTGCTTTGGACATTCCACTAGTCTCTTCTCCTTATCTTCATGGAGTGATCATCCTTTTGATTCAGAATAATGAATTTTCCCCTATTTAGGATCAAATTTTATGTGGTTTTATTCTTCTAGTTATGAACTCAACAAGTGTTTCATCTTCTTCCCAAGATTTTTGGCTGTAGGGATTTTCCTCTTAAAAATATTATATATTATAGATAATTTGAACATCCCCCTCAGGTTCCATCTCTCCCTGTGGTCATATCATTTCAGTAACCTTTTTGATAAATTGAGCCTCTCCTTCAACTCAACAATCTCCTTATCAAATTCCTCCTAGCTTAATTTATTCCCCATTCCATTCCCGTGAGCATCTTTCTCCCCTCTATTATCACTTTTACTAAACCTTTCATCTTGGCCAAAAATGGTCACCTCCTTATTCTTCCACATGATATCCTTCATGGTCATCTTGAGTTGCAACCTATCCCTTTAAAAACGCCTTACCTCACTTGTTACCTAAATACCTCACCTCTACCTGACTATTTGTGTTCCATCGATTCCCTCCTCTATGGCCTCTTGAGCACTCCTTACTCCACTTTGGTTGTTTCTCCTCTGATCACCTCCTTAGAACCTTTCTTGTTCTCTTCTCGTTGAGGACTTCCTTTATCCCCCTCTTCCTTCTAGCCCTAGATGCAATGTTTCTCAATATATCCAACATATTTGATCTAGGTGTTTCTTTCTACCACCGTCTATGAGAAAACCACTTTTCCTCTTCTCAACTATTATCACAATATTGTAATATTTCTACCAATTTATTTTAAAAAGAAAACTAAAGACAAAATTTACCTCGTTTAAGGTTGGAATCTTATCGTCTTCTGAGACATAATCTGCTCCCAAACATCCTCTAAGAAATTTTCTTTGCTTCTCTGCCTTCTTAGAGTGTAATTTACTTTGTCTTCCCTACCACATAACTCCTCACTATCTCATATAATTCCTTCTCCTTGTGAAATTTATACCTATCATTTGGGATTGTTCCATCCCACCTCTAGTCTTAAGTCTCTCAATTTTTTTTCAATATTGATTTTATAAAAAAAGACATTGTCAATCATAAATCATAAAATTCATTACCTTCCTGGGTTATTTTTCAAATCTCGACGACATTATTTGTTTCCTATATTCGACGATATTTGTTTGATAGCTACAATCTCCATTTACAATTTAATATCCAAAGAGCTAATGGAATATAATACCACAAATGACACAACATAAGTGGGGTATTTATCCTTAATCCACAATTCCTTATCTAACTCAAATTTTTTTTTTGTAAAGAAACTCGCTCTATAGGTTTTGAAACCCCCGTATATCTTTTACTTCGTTCTGATGTGAATCCAACTCAATGTATCCTCATCTCTATTGGATTTTCTTACAGATTAAAAAAAGTACGTATTGACACCCAACTGAAATTATATATAAATATTCTGGGTTCTTCATAAGGTCTAACATCGTGGTAAAAATGTTGTTTTAACAATTAGGACCCCTTTTATGAACTTCAACACAAAGCCAAAATTATAAATGTATGTATTCATTGCTTTACGGAACACGTCGGGGTTAGTCCTGACTTAAAGGTTGGAGGTAGGGTTTTTTTTGTAGCCCATATCCTTTTCTCCACACCTACCCTAAACTCTACAAGGCCTGACCCACCTGACTACTCTTCAACTTGGCTTCTCAACTAAGGTTAACTCCTACATGGACGATTTCAATTTTTTTTGTTTGCACACACCTGGTTTTGGTTGTCTAATTTATTTTCTTTCATGATTGACCATTGGCACGATTGGTTTGACTAAATCCAATCCCAACTACCTAATATATGCCTAGTCTCGACTAGATCGACTTGTTTCATGCAAGTCATTATCCATTGCAAGGATTTTTTAGCATACCGTTCAACCAATCTCAACAAATATTTGTCTTTTACTGATAGAGAGATATCATCAAGCCTCTTTCTCATTTCTTTCTGACACTTAACTCATGGGATATCAATTTTCTTGCATTATTGGTGAACTTCTCTTTCACCCATGCACCTGCTAGGCCAAATCCTGAATAAATTTAAGTTTCCTTACTCAGACTATAGTTACCGAAATTTTGTTGTTGGACTTATTCGAACTTGTAAGAGGATATGACAAACCAACTACATGGAGGTTACTCGGTCTATTACACATACTCACTTCCCTCATAGTTTTCATGAAGAAAAAAGAACTATATCCAGAACATAAATTTGATTTTGGAGCAATTGTAATGGCTCTTATTACCATCTAAATTCTCTCTTTGAACGAAATTCTCTGTTTCCATTGTCATTAAAGGTAATTATTGAAAGAAATACATTCTCTTACCAACATGAAATTAGCACATATTTGGAAAAGGAATACAAGACACATAAATTTTATGCTAATAATACTTAAAACATGAAAGGAATATTTATAAACTTGGTGTAATTGATCACTTCTCAAGTTTTATTTCCTTCTTTGGATTCTTCAACCTCTTTTTTTTTTTAATTATATTCTTCTTACCAATAAAAAAATAATAATCAGGATATGTTTACATGAGAATATTATTAACATAAAGTGAGAAGGTTTCTACCAATGAGGTCTCACACTTGGTCTATTCTAGAATCTATCCCAACAAACAGGGATGCCTAAACACATTAAATAATATACATGTATCCCTCTATTAATTTCCAACACTTTGAATGTGACTTGTTACATTGGGAAAGACCTAATTGGCCCAAATCATCCAACATACTAACAAACATAGGTCATGGCTTCATGTAGAAGCATGACACTTATTTTTACATGAAATTCACTACTTCTTAAAGTATTACAATTACAAATTGAGGGAAATTCCAGGATACTTTTTTAGTTGTAAAGTAAATGAATTCCATATGGTTGATTATACTACATAAATGTTCTTCTCTTTTAAATAGAGGGGATATGTAATAACACTGGAAATTTACTATATGACTTTTTATTTAATTACTAGCTAATGAAATTAAATTGATATGTGAAATATATGCTAATATAAATTGTATTTTGAAATAATGAGATTAGAAATTAATTTTTGATGTTTTAGTCATCTCAGTTAAAGGTTATATGTTGTAATTTATAGGTAAAAATTGTTGGAAGTAAGTTATTCCCAAAGGGGGAGTAACAAAAAGAAAAGGAAATCCTGATATCATTCTACTGGAGACCATTTCAATATGCAAGGGAAGAGATAATAAAATGACATATATACAAACCACTAGAAATTTGTATGGATGGAGAAAAATTCCATAGTGTGGACTCTATTATAGAGGACTTTGGGAGATAAAGAAAGTTCTTGAAAAAAAACTACCAGTGGGAGATAAAGACTTATAGAGGACTTTGGGAGATAGAGAAATTTCTTGAAGAAAAACTACCAATGGGAGATAAAGACTAGTAGAACCTAGAGAATTTAGTAGGATGTTGCTAAGGGTTTAGGGGATGTAAATTCAAAAAACTTCTAAAAATAATTTCCACATAGTTAGAGGAAATCTTGGGGTGGAGCTAAAAAGAGAAGGTAGTTTAAGCTTGGGTAGAATGTGGAACAATTTAGCCTATTCCTAGAAGGATTTAGATAAGTATAAAGATAATTTATGTGATTTTTGGACCTATACTGTAAATGTTATAAGTTTAGATAGAAAAATGTCCATAAATGTAAATATTATATACTAAAATTTAACCATGGAATATTAGAAATTATGATATGTCTCACTAATATTAGTGTTGCAGATAACTAGAGGATGAACATGGCGTGGGACTAGAGAGTTGTGGCTACAAGTGAAAAAAAATTTCCCCTGAAAAACACAAAAAGTATTATGTGTGAAATATATATGTATATGTGTGTGTGTGTGTGTGTGTGTGTGTCTATATATATATAAAATGGCTCTCTAAGGAAAGAAACAGAAGAAATAAAATATGCTAAGGAGAAAGCTTAAAACAATATTTTAACAAAAAAAGAAAATCCTACAACTGAATAAAGAAATATTGTATTAGAAACCAACACTTCAGCTAGTATAAGTATGGATAAATATGCTCATAGATATTATGATAATATGGTCAAGTTCTGATTTTTGGGTTCAGTTTAGACTTGCAAACTCAAAGAGTGGAGATTTCACTTTTATTTTTGACAAACTTAGTCCAGAACATGGGGGATATGACTCAGATAACTAATAGTAGTGTACTATTTACAGGAGTCCACTCAGTCTAAAGGTTAAGTAAGTATTCGTACGAATCATTATAATGATATATGCATTTAATTAATATAGGTAAAACAAAACAATGTGTTTTACTAAAATACAGCCATTGAATTTCAATTTCCTGAAAATATATAACTAAAAATAGTAAAAAGAAGCATGAAAACATAAAATAAATATACAAATCAATATCTTTGAAAAGAATTGAATTTTTTTTTTTTACATAGTTAGTAAATAAGGATATTGTCCATAAAGGAAACAACTAACAACAATTTTCTATTACTACAAACATGTTAAAAAAATTAAAGAGCTAATCTAACAACTCCAACACAAGAAATTTTTGGCACTTACAAAAACCAAAAAATACGCTATCTATATGAATAAGTAATTAAAAGTTAAAGGTATGAGAGAGACCAAGAATCTTCGTATTTTTTATAAAAACATGGAAATATCTTATAAAAGTAAAATCTTGTCAAGATTATTTGGAATTTACCACTGAAGATGGACTCAGTTAAGAAGTTTGAAACATTGAGTTAATATAAAAATCAGAACATGTTATTCCTATATTTCTGAAATTTAATTCACCTGCATGGATTCTCTTAAAAAAAAAGAAAAATCATTTTACATAAAAATTCTTTAAAAATATTTATCATTCCATAATCCCTAGGGTTGTCAATTTTGGACCTCAGAAGTTATCCATTTCCAATAATAACATTTTTGACAACAAAGTAAACCATCATGCAAACAATCATGAGGAAAAAATTAGGAAACCATCGTGTGCTAAGTATATGAATAAAGCAAATAAACTATGGCCATCGTATTTTTTTTGGGCATGGATTTCTAACAAAACCCATGGCTCAAGTTGGGCCTATTTATCAGCTTTACATGGCATAGAATGTACCAAGAAAAAGAACTTGCGAAAGGAATAACATGCAATAAGATAATAGTGGGAACCTAATACCCTTTTATTATGTTTGATGAGAAGAAAACCTTGCAAGGAAATCCTTCCAAGAACTATGATAGAGCTCGTCTCTCCATGTACTCACCTGCAAATAGAGTGTTAGAGATAATAATAATAATGTATTTATCTTAGAATTGAATTGTAAGGCAAAATGACCAAACATTAGGTTTACAAATTACCTATAGGATTTGTGGACAATATGTTGTCTTCCTATACATAATACCAACATGAGCGAAAGAGTTAAGTTTCACCTGGTACATAACATAAATGAAATAAATGTCACAGAAATATCTAAAAAAAAGGGATACGTTATGCATCTAGAATGATTTCACTAGACACTTGAAGCAACAAGTGCCTCTTTTGAAGAGACGGGACAAAGAAGGTGATTTCGTGGTAGGGTTACAAACTCACATTACACTGGGAGAGGTAAAACCTATCAAAATACCAAAACCGAGGATATTAATGTAAATTTCATAATTGTTTCTTTTGGGTGAGTAAAATAATCAAATCAAAATTGATGGAGTTAAGAATAAAATAAATGAATTACATCTATCATTTTACCTGTGAATATCATGTGGAATGTAAATATATAATGCATCATACCATTGGAGGATTCACTGGTGGAATTTCTAATGCTAAAACTTAGATTAACCCTTTAAGAAACAAATAAAGTGTGTTAGGGTTTGGATCAAGCTTGAATTTCTTAGTTTCATTGTGAAAATATAATCACAATGAGTCATCGTTTGTTGGGTTCAGTAGGGTAGTTACACTAACAATTACAAGATTCACCCATCGTCATCCCTTAATGGAAAAAATTCCCGATCATTGAATTTGATGCGGCGTAGTGGTAAGGTCGCTCTCGTAAAGACGGACAGGTCCTGTGCTCAATCCTGATCGAGGGCGTGGCTCGCCGCGAGAGAATAACCGTTCCGGGCCAAGCCCACGACCTTTTATACAATGACATGTGGTTTAACGGTAAATTTCTTTGGGTGAAACCCACGAGATGGAGGTTCAAATCTCATTGAGTATATGGCCTGTTGTGTCTTGGCTAGAAGAGTAGGCGACCCCATAGTGGACGGCTCGGCTCCTGTTGAGGCATAAGTTAATTGCTATTGTGTGACTTGCAGGTTGTTGCACCTAGCCTAGGTTTATAGTGGCAGCCAGTAGGATTTGATCCTGGGCCTTGTTCAGGATAACTCTCACCAGTTACCGATTATCCTAGATAAAAAAAAATAAAAAAAATAAAAAGTAAAAAAATAAAAAAAAATTATAGTGTGAGATCACCATGGGAAAGGAAGAGACCCTAACCATATGGTAATTCACATGAAGAATTGTTGAGTGGGTAGAATACGTTAATATGAATGTGTTCAATGTAATTCAATACCTTACATTACCACAGTAACAAGCTATGGAAACCTTAAATTGACACCGTTAGGCTACATTTAGGTCTTATGCGAAAAATATGTATTATGTGTTGTTAGGTCTTATAATATATTAAATGGATAAAGATATATTTTTGTGGACACAAAATAGATAAACCTAGTACAATGTTTGATACTAAATATGTGATATTATATGGTTTTAATCATAAGGTTCAATTAAGGGTGACTATACTTTACATACAATTGTTATAAAGATAAATATCTGTATTATATATACATACATACATACATATATATATATATATATATATATATATATATATATATATATATATATATATATATATATATATATATATATATATGAATATAAATATCTTTCCTTTAGGGTAAGAAAAGGGAGAGTCAAGTACCTTGTGAATAACACGAGGAGGAAGAAAAAATAAAAGGCAAAGCATGAACATAGTGTAAAGAGGAGGTCCTATAATAACCATGCAATAGGTGGTAAGGAGATAAAGTGTGATTCATTAAACTATCAATTACCATAGAATAATGACATCCAGACTATGGAGAATGTTTTGCAAGTTTAGAAAGTAATTTACTAGTGGTACTCTACATTTTTTGTATATCCTTAGCTTGCACTTGTGTTACATTTAACCCAACAAGATTACAATTTTTTTTTATATGGTAAAGCTATGCATTTAGATGGAATAATTTATTACTTTAAAATATGGATATGTTAAAGGTGGTAAACAAAAATACTACTACATTTCTAAAGTAACTTGTTATTTTTCCCTTATAAAAAAAGGAATATGTTATATGAAAATAAATCACCTTGAAACAAATTTCCATTTTTCTATACTAATTAAAACCCTATTTATGGGAATAAATAACCACTCATCAATAGGAGGAGATACCCTAAAATGTGGTTCTTCAAATATCCTAAGTGATTTGGTGTGGTTGTTCCTAATTGGTTTAGTGGCTCTGTTAGCTATATATTTCTTTCCCTTATGAGAAAGGAATTATTAAAGGCCTCCTAAGTATCCTACATGAATATTTATAGATGGTTACGGGTTAATCACTATGTACAAATACATAACCGGTAGAGTCACTAGAAAAAAATCCAACTAGTGTAAAAATATAAGTAGTAAAAAAATAAAGAATAATTTAACTTCTAAGAAAACTACTAATTCTTAACTATAAAATAAAATTGGCTTTGAATGAAAAAAATTGAAAAACAAGGTGAAAGAACACAATTATACCCTTTATTTCTTCATAAAAATTTGAAATAAATATAAAATCATTTTCTTGGATTCACATTAGAAATAATAAAAGGAAAAGAAAATATAAATACTATCTAATTATATCCCAGTTGAGAGAAAAATATTTGGTAAATGACACTCTACTTTCTTGTTTACAAAATAATCAATTGCTCATTACAACCTAGAGAAATTTGGACATAAAAGAAAATACTGAAACAATAAGATAAAGAAAGTAAAACAGTCAAAGTACTAATCTAGTTTTCATTAAATATCATACATGTGAATATTGGCATGATGGAAGGTTTTTTTGTTGGAAGTGATGTCAACCTACTTAAGGAGGACCTCATGATCCTGATGGTTCATGGTTGGAGTGGAGAACTACTAGAGATGAGATACCATTGACTTGATGCAGAGGTGGTTCATGAGAAAGGCCCTCATGATCCATGTAGAGGTTTGGCCATCTAGGATTCCCTAGTCCCGACTGATGCCTATATGTTAGTGCCTTCTATTGGTTCCCTTAATTCTTGTAAAGGAGTTCCATATGTTTGGATATGGTCTGCAAGTATTGTGGGAGGTATGACATGCATTGGTGATGCTTGTAGGTGGAGTTTTCAGTAGAAAATGCATTGAATCAAGGATAACATAGGTAATACAAGGGAAACATGTGTTACCCATCCATATATTTCTTTTCTTGAAGGGAGAGGGTGTGTTATGGTCATTAGGGAAACAAAATGGAATACAACCTCTGAAAAACCAATTTTTTTGTTATGGTATTCGAAACAAGGTTCGATGAGAGTGTTTGATTTAGTCTCAATTGATTTTTTTCTTAGATAAATATATAACATTTGGACACACACACACACACACACATATCCAAGTGTTGGTTGGAATATTTGTGGATGAGGAACACATTTTCCTTCTATAAATAAGCGGGACCATGCAAAAAGAAAGAGAACATAGTGATGGATGCCTTATGGAAGAGATCATAAGGAATAGACAAAACCTTGTAGAGGGAATGAGGATAGGATAATGGATACCTGATCTAGATGAAAAATATCATTCGAGAGGATGTGATTGTAGGGATACAAATTGCATTATGAAAACCTATAGTTGATCAAATTTTGGGTAGATATCGATGGCTAATAGTTTGTGGTTGTGGGTTTCATGTTTTAATGATTTTTCTACTTGTTGAATCATAGATTCTAGAATTTTTGTGTGTGTATGGTTGTTGTATAAAGGATTATAATTATTCTCATTCCATGTCTCTATATGGGTGATTTTACATGCTTAGAAATCATGAATGATGTTAGTGTGATTTCTTTTTTTTAGTTGTAAGTAGCATAGTTGCCTTGGAGACAAAGATCTTGTATATTATGTGTGGTGATCATTTATATGTTGAACTATATAATGTTGTATTTTTCATGGGTGGTTGATAATGTCTTGATGTAAACATTTGATTTAGAGTGTCTTGTTACTCACTTTTTATAGGTTTGATATGCATGTTTCTGAATTGATGTATGATCAAATGTTGGTTGAGAGAGTGTCGTTGAGATTTTAATTGTAGTGAGTGGTTCATATATTCGGTTGATGTTGCATTTGGGTATAGTTTAAAACGTTATAAAATGTGGACCTAGAGACATTAAGGAGGTTGTAGCCTCTATTTAGTAGTGGATGAACAAGATATTGGTGGTGGCTCCTTCAAGTAGAGGGTGGAGAAATTTCTTAGGGAGTAGAGGCTTCCTTTCAGTACTGGATGGATAAATAGTGAGGGTGGTGGCCTCCATGGTTTATGGGAGTGGTGGATTCATAGCTGGTGGTGGCCAGCAAATTGTGGAATGGGTTGTGGCTCCTACCTGCTAATACCTAGATGAATATTTAAATGAATTTTATTGAAGAAATAGTAAAAGAAGATCAATATAGTAGTAATATGTTGTGGCTGCTACAACACCCTTCAAAATTTTGGCATACACTTGATTTCAGAGCCTTCCTTGTTATTTTATATTGTCATCACAAACATTAAGCTCATTTCATGTGTTTTTGGAAGTGTTTTGGTCCCTTTTGCAAAATAGGAAAAATGTCATCTTTTCGCATGTTAGTTGTCGCACAATGTGTACAAGCCTATTATGGTGGTTTCAAGTGTTCATCTTTGTGTAAATGATTTGTGATAACAATGTAAACATGTGTCGCACTCATTTCCAAATTTTTAAGCATTGTCACACAAGTGTCATCATGATTGTCACAAAGTGTATCTTAAGTGTCGTTCATGTCGTAAATTGTCATAAAGTTGTCGAACGAAGGGAAATAAATTGTTCATATGTCATGTATTATCTATGTTTTATTGTCATCAAGTATTCTAACCATGTGATCGCAATCGAAGGATTATTAATTTTCACATCATCCTCACCAATCTCACACTTATAATTAGTAGAGGCTTATTGTTTAGGGTTTGATAAATATTTTATAATCATGATGTTAGATTTTTCTGATGGTAGTAATTACAGGAAGGGATTGTTATTTATGTGAAGGATGAATTATGTTTAATATTATGGAAGGAAATGAAGTAATATTCCATGCAAATTGAGGGATTGTCAAATGTAGGAAGATCTACTAAAAAGAACAACAAGGCCAAAATTACAATGTTAGACGAATTATGTGGCAAATGACATCATGATTAATGTAATAGTTTGTAGCTACTTATGCTTAATTTATGATGATATCTCTTTGTAATATTTTTAACAATGATAAAGGGATGGACTCCCTTATAGTCATTGAGTGATGGGTGAACACCCTCTCAAAACATTTATTATACAAAAGTTTGTTGTTTTTTTCCCTTCAAGGCTTCTAGGGTATATCAGTGTCCATTGATGTGTTTTCCTATTGAGCTATTCTAATTATATTGTTTCCTTTCACGACATTGACACTTACATAATATTATCTTTTATTATCTATCCTAATTAAATGAACAATGAAAATGATATAAAAAACTTTTATATTCCTATGTATTTTTACACGAGATCTACTAGGGGATTTTATAGATGGTATCAGAGCAATTGTTATAGCATTGGTGCCTTTTTTGGTTTTGTAAGAATGAAGAGTAGAGCTACGATGCTAATGATTATAATTTAATGTATGACCCTAATGGAAATTTACATGGAAAAATATGTAGTATGTTTCATTTGATATGAGATGCATGATGGTGTTAATGACCATATTAAATAATTATAAGTGATAATGTATCCTTTAAAACTATGAGAATGTCATTTGAATTTTTATACAGATAAAATACAATAAAAATACATTTCATTTATGGACAATCCTAAGCAGTCATTAGTCATAGTGTGGATTAAATACCAACCTTTTCATGTATATTATTATAATAATGATTAATGGTCCATTTATAAAAAAAGGATTAGAGGGACAATGCACTAGTTGTAACAAAATAATGAATGCCTGTGTTGTTTTGTGTGATAGTGAAGGAATGTAGAAAGTTGGGGGTTATCATTTAATATGAAAATAGAATCTTTTAAAATATATTTTGAAGAACCCCTTTGAATGTTGAAAATAAACAATGAGTCAAGTAATATTCCTTAACTGCAATGACTAATTTTTATTGAGTCTTGTCATGGATTCTAATTAAGTTTATGATGGTTGGTAGCATTCATTATTTAGTATATTTCACCACATTCCATGAATCAATATTGCATGACTAGCTATTAAAATTATATTTCAACGTAAATTGCAATATGCATAATGGTGAAAATACACCACTGAATTTGAGGTTGATTGGATTTCTAACATAATTGTTATTGACACCCAAGTACTAATGATGAATTAGTGCTCTTGTTTGAGTAAATATTTGTATAGTATTTTATTCATAGTAATATAATATGCAGGAAGCTATTATGATAGCAGAAGTGAATATTATTTAGCAATGCATATGTTGACTATAAGTTCGTGAATGATACAAATAACCTAAATCATGATAACAATAGTGTCTATAAAATTGATTGATAAATAGAAATACATTATTATAATAAGAACATAAAGAAAAGTTTTTTGGTTTTGCATAAATGATAATTGGCTTGATTAAGGAAACCAATATTATTTGATAGTTTAATGATTTTCCAAAATGCATGAGATGAAATAAGATATGTATGTTCAATCAAGTTAATGAAAATACTAGTGGTAATCATATGTTATTTATTACATTTTTTTTTCAAACTTCAAAACTCCACAAGTTGATGATTCAATGATGATGCTAGTTGGCATGCATCATACTTCTAAAAAATATATTAATATGATCCTTTAAAAATTCATCCAATGCATGTGAATGTTATGGTGTCACTACATGTTAAATCTAATTAGTTAATTCCATTGTGTTGTGGACATGTGGTGTCTTGTTTTCATCACTAATAAAAAATATGGATGGAATTTTGATTCTATTAGCATACTCATCTATTTAATCAATAAGAGTATGTGCGATTAACTTCAATTTAGTAATTTTTCATAATCAGTGTTGATTAGATACAAATGACTAAATGAAATGTCATTTTGGATAAATTATAACTATGGGAATATCAATGATTGAGGTACTATTCCCTTAAATATTGTCTAAAAACAACTTCTTGGAAGAATTGTTTAAAAGTACCTTGGATGAAGCATATGGAAGATGTATCATTATTCTTATGCTTAATTTTAATGTATTGAAATGGATTATGAAATATGTATAGGACCAACACCTTTCTGCTTTGATGAAGTATTAATAACATTGATGCATGGGGAAAGAAAAATTGATAAGATAATTTGTAAATAACAATATTTTTTAGAAGGTATGGTTTTATAGAAGGAATTCATGTCAAATGTTTCTATTATGATTAAGTAGGGGTAGATTAATGATAGCATAATGGCATCACTAATATTCCAGTAACATGTAATATAAGAACTAGTGAAAGGTAAAATGTTACAATGTGATTTGCAATTGCAAAAGTGAAGGTATGATGTTTACCGTTATGATATGAAAGATATGGTAATGCTTTTGTAAATTGCATGTTGACTATTATGTGGAAAATTTGAAATTAATACAACCTATATGACATGATATTTCAATCATGATTTCTTGTCAAATTTATTTTTATAGACTGTGATTCCTATGTTGAGGGTGAAATATGAAGATATGATCTATATAAATATTCCTTTGCTTTAACGTGAATGTGCATATGGTAAGTCATGTAAATTACAATGGGAAAAAGTTCTAAAAGAGAATTGTGCATCCCCGATAGTTATATGATAGTTGGTAAAGGCCCAAGGAAAACCATGGGTGGAGGCAATTACCTACCAGATTTGTGTTGGGCCATGGAATTGTTACATTCTTTCATTCACTTTCCTACTCATTTTTCTCCATTTGTGACCAAAAAAATGATATTTTAGCATTAAAACAACCATTATTCACCTAATTATGTTGTTTTAAATATGTCACCATCTTACTCTAATCATGTTTTCAATTTGGCATAAGAAATATTGTCTTCGGATATTTTTATTATAAATTTGACAATTGGGTCGTTTTAGGTTTCAGTGGCATCTTGAAGTTGTTGTTATGAGATTACAATTCTAATTTATTCATGAAAATTGGGACAAAGGCTCTATGAAATTTTTTCGATACATGGAATCTTGCATTGGTCATATTGTATGAATCTAGGGGGACATCAAGTCAAGGCCAACTCAACCACCAAGAGACATTCTTGGAGCATACAACTTGACTATTCGATATTTCTTATAAAATAATTGTAAATAATAGAAGTTGTTACAAGTCTACCCATTTTATGGAAAATTTTGTATCAATTACCAATTTGTGCATTTTTTTTTTTAAGGTCATGTGAGAATCAAGATATTCTTATGACAATCTTCTCGGTATATTCCAAAAACTATAAAGAAGATAGTTTTATGTCTGCGGGGGTAAGTAGAGAGAATTAGACATCCAAGATTGGAAGAAAGGTAAAAGCATGAAGCATTGTAATCCTGATATTTTGTTAATATGAATCCCAACCTTGTGGAATCATACTTTTCTCTCAGTAGTCTGTGTGCCATTTAGTGCACCAACCCATGCTCCGCGGGAAGGGACCTCCTTCTTAACATGGATCATTGGTTAAGAAAAATATTGTAGTTATTAATTCCTCTCAGTTATGTTTTATACAATATTTTTATTACTTCCAAATTAGTATATGATTATGGAGAGATTTTTAATGGTGTGAAAACATAGATCCTGGACCGGTTCCCCTTTATTGTTGTAGTAGTGAATTATTTGCTTGTTTGTTACTGATTTAATGATTATTTCATTATTCTTGAATGTGTGTTCAACATTTTTTTGAGTGATTGGGGGGTTTGCATGAGTGTTTCTTCTAAATAAGTGTTTGTGTAATAGAGTGGATTATTCTTCAAGTGCATGATTCTTTTCTAAAAATTGACATTGTGTTGAAGTGTTCAACAACTTGAATGTTTCTTGAGAGTGAGTTTTTAATGACCATGGTTTGAGATTCATTACTCTCGTTATAATTTTCCCTTGCATAGACTTGGCATGATAGCATTGTAAAATCATGCCTACCTGTATTGAAACTTAATGTAAGAGTGAATCCGTTGCTCTGATTTAAAGGAATAATTGTTTCACTTCATATTTTGGTTTTGTTTCTAGGGAAGGCTATTAGAGGTAATTTATGAATTGTTTATTTGCATGAATTGATTGGAAGTGTGACAAATTTGTCCATTATTCTAAGGATTTTGGGTAGTAATAAGAGATGTAAGAACATGTGCATCACTTCGACATGCTAAATCAGGCTTGAATTCACTTGGATTAGGGGATAGGATTGCATTGCATGAGTAGTGAAGAAGAGATAACGGTGCCCCAAAACAAAAATCCATGAAGATAAAAGAGGATGCAGAAGGACGAAAAAGAATCAGTATTCAAAAGGAAAAATTATATAGAGTAAACTATTTTCAAGTTTGAAGTAGAATCCTCCACTTGATGGAAGGCGATAAAAAGCAAAGATCCCATTAAATTTTCCCCACAAAAGTTGGCACCTGTTCATACATATGTGCTAGAAAAATAAGTACAATCTGGGGACTCTTCATAAACAAGCCCTAAGGTCACCAATCCTTTTATAACAACAAAAGGTGTGGATAAAATTCTAAAACAAGGTTACAGGCATATACATTTAAATGATCAAGAATTGACTCCTGAAGAATGATTGCTTGATCATCACACCATGTACTGTGGTACTGCAGTAAAAAAACCTACTATTACAGAGGGTAACAAAGATATACTAGAGCCACCTAAATAACCTGAAAAAATTAAACAACCTCGTCATCCTTACCAACCCTCATAACCAAGGGAAGAATAATATCCTCCATCAGAGGAACCACCTGTAACAAATAATCTAAATATTCAACAAAATCCCATGGCAAGAAGTTCTGTTACTAATTTTTGTTTTAACATTTGGAATCTTCAAGGGCATGTGCTGATGAAGAATATACTTCTATATGCATGTCCTACTTCTCAATATATGGTTTCAGAAGACCCCAATGCATTCCTTTTTTATTTTAGTATCCTTTGTAGGCATTGCAACTATACCACTAAGGAAGAAAAATTGAAGTTTTTCCCAGCTACATTAGAGGGGGAAACATTGAGATGGTTTATGGGACTTGGTGGGGGAACTATCAACGCTTGGGATTCAATGAAGATATCATATCTAGAAAAATACTAGGATTACTGTCGTTATAGGTACTTGAAGGACGAGATATTTAGAATCACTTAGACAACAGATGGGAATTTAGAGGAATATTTTGAATGACTTCAGTATAATTTAAAAATATCTCGACATAGCAAATTAGATAAGGATATAATGAAGAGAATCCTTATTAAGGGGATGTGGTATGACTGTTTGGAAATATTGAATCTTTTTGGGAAGGATATATATCTATATATATATCTATATCTGTATATATCTATATATATATATATATAGATATATATATCTATATATATATATATATAGATATATATATCTATATATATATATATATATATATATATATATATATATATATATATATATATATATATATATATATATATATATATATATATATGAGGATCCCTATGATGACATAGTTTAGCTTTGTTGAAGGAGATCCAAAGGATCTACTACAAATCATACTGTGATAGATGATACATCTGCTCGGTTTTCAAGTCAACAAATAAAGACGCAACCCGTGCCGAAATTGGAAAATTGTTGTAGAAATTCAAGACTGACATCATCAGCTCAATTTCTTCTTAGTTTGATGTATTATATGAAAAGAAAAAATAGAGATAGGATGATAAAAAATTGGCTATTTTATTCTCTCAGTGTATAAAGAAGCACCCTTTGAGGGAATTTACGCTTAATGGTTGCAGGATATGTGAACATGATAATTCCATAAATTAATGTCCTTCATTACCTAAAATTAAGGCGATTTAAAAGGAAGCAGGTAAAGATGTCGAAGCAACCTACTTTTATGGATAAAAATGCCTTAGCAACCCAAACCAACAGGTATGGTGCAAGACACTTTTTTTCATTTAAATTCTTGGTTTAATGTATATAATGTTCAATAACTACCCCAAAAAGTTCAATATCCAATAGTTTCATGGCAGCCCCCCAACCCTTCTTTATTTCAATATGATATTACTTAGTCTTAGTGGAATGTTCCTTAATGGCCTCAAACTTGAAAAGGACCTACTCTCCCAAACTATATTCCTATGCAATTACTAATGCCATCACAATTAAAACTCCATTTCAATTTTCTTATAAGTGCTCCTTTGTTACACCCTCAGCTGCCTACACAACCCAATTCTAACCCTAACAATAAGGAAGTAAAACATGTGGAATCCTTAATTTTCCCTACTCGCTTCATTTCATTGGTAGAATGTAATGATGAAGAAAATCTATTAGGAGGAGAACAGGTGATTCAAGGTTTTGTAGGAAAGAAAAATGTTGTAAGAGTAGGTGATACACATAGTGTTGAAAAAATGGATAAAATTATGAGAAAAGAAACTATAAATAGCTCTCCCATGATAGCCAATTCCACTATAACTACACGTGTTTCCCCAACTGTGCAAGCTAAAATAGTTACTAAAATTGATACCTCTTTGAGCCCTCCTTATCCTAAGAGATTCACTAAGACTGGAAATGTTCCCCAGACCGAATCTTACTTTTTAACATAACTGGAAGTTTTTTACTTTTGGATTCTTTTGCTTCAATCAATTCATGGTTTTCCTATTTATGTGAAAATAATTAAGGAACTGTGTGTCAAAAAACTAGGTATGAAACCTCAAATTCCTCCTACTACATGTAATTGGTAAATTATTTGAGTTAATACTAGGAAATAATGTTCCTACCCTTTATGAGGACCCCAAGAATCCCACTTTGAATATTAATATTGGTGGACAAGATATTTCTAATACTTTTATTGATTTAGGAGATGCGATCAATATAATGACTAAGGAAACAATGAAATTACTTGGTCTTACTAATTTGAGACCAACTCCCCCTATTTTAGAATTAAAAATAGGTCTAAAATATGACCTGAAGGGACATTGGAGAATGTTATCATCTGGGTTGATTCTTGGCAGTACCAAACAAATTTCATGTTGGTTCAACTAAAAATTGTTTGGGTGGACACTCCTTGATTTTAGGAATACCATGTTTGTCAATTTTTTTATGCATGTATTGGATGTATGTCTAGATGTATGACCATCTCATATGGACATAATACCAACAACCTTGTCTTATCCTCTTATGAAGCCAAGTTTCCAGAATTGGAATATGATCTGGAAGAAATTCATGCTCATTCAATATCACAATAAGTAAATATTTATAATTTAAAACTAAATCTAAAGACTATGTTGTCAATATTTTTATTGGTGGTCATTCCGCTATTAAACCTTATACGCACTGGTTGTTAAATAATGCAATAGATAATTTTTTTTAGGGATAAGTTTCTGTTGAACATGTTACACATGATAAATCTATTAAATCCACTCTTAAAAGTATACCAATAGGAATTGGTCGTGGAAAAACCAATAATATTAACCATAACTTATCTAAATACCATAGAGAGAAACTGGCGTTATTACTAAAAAAGCATAAGGAAGCTTTTTCATGGGATCATAAAGACATGAAGGGTATCCATCCCACATTATGTACTAATCACATTTATTTTAGGGAAGGGTCCCATCCTGTAGGCAACCTCAACAAAGAATGAACACAACATTGAGAGCTATTGTAAAGGTAGAACTCTTAAAAATTTTAGACACAAATTTCATCTATCCTATTTCTCACAGTGAGTGGGTATCTCCACTAGTTAGTTTTTTAAGAAAAAATGGAATTGGAGAATCTATGTAGGCTATAGGGAGTTAAATAAAGCCACCTAAAAGGACCAATCTCCATTATCTTTTATTGATCAGGTCCTAGATATTGTGTCCTGTAACAAGTTATTTTCATTTATGTACAGGTTCAATGGTTATAATTACTTTTATATGTCCCCTGAATATTAGGACAAAGCCATCTTTACTTGTCCCTAAGGTACTTACGCTTATAGGTTCCTACCTTTTGGATTGTGTTATGAACCTGCAACTTTTAAGTGGGGATTATTGTGAATTGTTTCCGATATGGTTAATGGATGTTTAGATATTTTTATGGATTTTTTTACACCCTATAGGATTGGGTTTAAGGAAGACCTATATAGTGTTGAAAAATTACTTGAGTGTTCCATTCAAAAACACCTTCATCTCAACACTAAAAATTTCCATATGATGATGACTAAGGGTGTTTTTATAGGATGTTATCTTTACTTTGTAGGTAGTCAAGTGGATCTGTAAATGGTGGAGGTAATTTTGAGATTTCCCACTCCTAAACCACAAAAATAGGAAAATATATTTTTAGGGTAGGAAGGTTACATTAGAAAATTTATAGAATTTTTTTCTAAAATTACGTTACCATTATTTTTCGTGTAAACAAAATACAAGGAGTTTGATTGGGATGATAAGTGTAACAATTACTTTTTAGAACAAAAGTAACATGTAACAACTCCTGATTTGAGAGGACCATATTGGAATTTCTTGTTCCACATCTCTATTGATGCTTCTGATACAACCATTGAAGTTGTGCTTTGTCAGCGAGATGGAAGCAAACCATACACCACCTACTATATTAGCAATAATTGTTCATAGTTAAATTACATAGTTATCGTGAATGAATTTCTTATTGTTATTCACACTATTAACAAGTTTAGACACTACATCACTTGCTACCAAAATTTTGTGCATACAAATCATTCTTATATCATATTTTCAAGGGAAAAACTATTACAAATTCTAGAGATACTTGGTGGTTGTTGTTACTCTAATAATTTGATATTACTATTATAGATAAATTTGGAAAAGACAATGTTGAAGATTTTTTTCTAGATGAATATATATCTTCAGTATCCACTTATTCACCTTGGTATGTATACATTGCTAATTATCTTGTTGTAGGAAAGTTTCCTCATCACCTTTCTCCGAGAGAAAAATATTAGATTGTACAACAGTGCCGAATACTTTTGGATGGATGGAAACCTTTTTCACACTAGTTTTAATATATAGATTAGAATATGTGTGAGCAGGGTGACATTCATAATATCCTCAAGGCCTTCCATGATGGACCTTATGGAGGGAGTTTATAGACAAGAGGACATGTCATAAGGTTTTGTAGACGGGTTATTTTTGCCTAATATATTTCGATATTCAAAGAAGTGTGTTCATGGTTGTGATAGATGTTAGAGAATGGGTCAACCTACCCAATCAGACAAGATGTTGTGACATCCCCATCTGGTGGTGAAACCCTTTAAGAGATGGGAATTATATTTTATGTGACCAATTAGCTCCCCATCTTAGAAAAAAGTTTATATTCTAGTTTTCTCAAATTATCTTACCAAGTGGGTAGAATCCATAACACTTACCAGAGTAACACATCATATTATTTCAAACTTTATATTTGAATAAATATTTTTTCAATATGGGTATATAATGGAAATATTAATATATTGAGGAGCACAATTTACCTCTCAGTTGATACAAGATCTTGTAAATAAATATGGAGTTCATAATAATATCCCTTCACCCTATCATCCTTAGCTAAATGGGAAGGTGGAAAGAACTAATAAATTGATTGAATCTATTCTTACCAAATGTGTGGCAGGAAATAAAAAATATTGGATGGGGAGACTTTATGAAGTATTGCGAGATTATAGGACAACTTGGGGAAATAGTATAGGTTTTTCCCCTTATGCACTATTTTTTGGTAAGAATCCCATATTCCCTATTGATTTTGAGATTAAGACTCTAAGGACTTCCTTGGAAGTAGATTTAAATCTGACTGTAGCTCATGAACATAGGCTGAAACAACTAAATGAATTGGATGAAAAGTGTATGGTTGTTATGCAGAACAAATACCATTCAACAATAGTGTCCCAAATGGTGTGATAAGTTTAATAAGAAGAAGTTGTTTTAGAAGGTTGATTAGGTCTTACTCTTTCATTCTATGTTCAAGTATTGTAAAGGCAAGCTATGCACTAAGTGGTTAGGTACTTATGAGGTAGAAGCAATCTTTGAGAATGGGACTAGAAAATTGACAACTATTGATAATTTGCAAGTATCCATTTAGTTAACAGACATTTTCTTAGATTGTAACATAATCCTACATCTATGGATTCATTTGTGAATGTTGTCTAAATTTCAAGTTTATAACTTGAAATTGTTAGCGCAATGGAGGATCCTCTAGTGCTTCCAATTACTTAATTTTATTATATAAAATAATCCAAAAAAAAAGTAAAAAAAATAAAAAGAATAAAAAATTTAAATTAGAAAAAATAAAATTTCAATGGTGAAAACCTGTTTTGGGGTGTTATTAAATTATTTTTATGATTGAAAACTAACTTGTTGGTGGTTAAAAACTCTTATTTATCTGTAACATCAATCTAATAATTATTTCTATTATTAGTTTATTGTTTTAAATATTTGTTGTTACAGATCAAGTTGTTACAAATTCATTTGTTACAAACTCAATTCAAGAATTTAGATTCAGATTCAGTTCTTGATGTCCAATTTTTTTATACAATTCCATGTGTTTGTATTCTGACACTAACATTATTGTTATCGTTTAATACCTTTTTAAATCTTCATGGTGAACATCGTGGTCTCAAGGCTGATACATTGGATCTTTTATCATAGGAATGGATATTTCATCTCATTATAGAAAGAGAATTCACCTATGAACATATGCCACAAGGATATTTATACATCATTGGGAAAGTATAACTCCATGTCACTGCAATGGTAATCCAATGATAGGTTTGTTAAAATATCATTTACTTGATGAATTTAGATTTCAAAGGTGACATTATCATTTTACTACATAAACATCGGGGAAAATTGTTACAATAAGTGGGGTAAGTGGGCCGGGGGGGGGGGAGTGTATCACATTATATGATAGACTATGATTTCAATGTAATTAATTAACTACTTTATGTGTGATTGCAGCATATAAGTGCCATTATTTTTACCATCATTTTTCATTAGACCCCTGTAACAGTCATCATACTTATCACCATTTCCAAAAAAAGTGATGTGACTATGTGTGGTCCTTTCTCATAGGTGTCATAAATATTTAATTTTCTTAAAAAAGGGTAATTTCTATTAATTTGAATATCCCAACATTATCTTCTTAGCAAGAGTCTATGTAAACCAAAGGAAAATTTGTAATACGTCTTGATCAATGTTGAGCAGTGATTGTATTCTGAAGCCATGAGAGGAGAAATGGTAAGGCATGAGCTAAAGTCTATCGACATGGTGTTACATCACCCTTAGGATTTGGAAATTTTTCGAAATGAAAGGTGGTTGTGTTATTTTGAAAAGTTGCAAGGTTTTAGTGATTCAGTTTCTATAGCATTTGCATGGGCACTGGGACTTGATGGCTTTCAAGGAAGGTAGTAGTTCCATCAACGAAGGTTGTATTTATGTAGGAAGGAGAGGAATTGATAGTTACAGTTATGGATTTGACCAGAAAGTATCTTCCCCACCCCATGAGATGATGTGGTTCTTTTCATTCAAAAATTCATCACCTTTGAAGGTGATGCAGCCAAAAGGCTGCTTATACCCACATTGGCAGAAAATTTTAATAATTTTGCCCATTCCCAGGATTAATAAACGTAACTGAGAATATATTCTCAATTTGATATATTCATATAGGATCACATAACTCAAATAACCTTTATATCATGGCCACCTCCTTTACATTTCCCGTGGCATTGCACTTCCCTTATCGTAACACAACATCACAAATTTGCTGCTTTCCATAATACTGAAAACCTGTGGGTTATGGACCACATAAACGATGACCAATCACAATGGATCACACTTCACACCTTTTATAATTTATCTCCCCATAGATTAACAACTTAATAATTTTTTCAATACTGTGATTTCGCAATTCGCAGTGAATTATCAGTCGCTCGTCGCAACTTTTAACGTTTAACAATAAACATGATCCTTATCCTCTGCGATATGCGATATATGTCACACCGCAACGTAGTCTCCTTAAATATTTACCACACGTAAGTTAAAATAAATTACAATGTCTTATACTTAAATACTAAAATCGCCGAAGTGCGGCATACCACTGGTTGCAATTTAAGTTCCACTGTCGATCTCACCCAGATATAACGGTCCTCACCACTCCTTTGTTGATCTATTTCAGGTGGCAACTTAAATAGCTTACTAGAAAAGTCATAACATGTAACTAAAAGAATCGTCGATTGCGATGTCTGCCTGGATCCTCTTCCTGACACATGTCCACTTCACAATTTCCCCAATTTAACTTGTGAATTCAACCTGGACCATCAATCTCCGCTCGAACCTTTGCGATTTAATCCTCATCATCTGTTCTCTTCCTTTGGAAAGCTTTTATGGGTTCAATTCCTTGATATTTTCTCAGTTTTCGACTTCCACCACTCTGTAACTTTGTCTTCTCCACTCGCTACTCCTCCTCGGCTTTAACTGATATTCTTCATTCATTCTGACTTGAAATTTTCACCCTTCCTGCACACCTTTCATGATGTATCAATCCCAAATACATAACACCCTCTATATTTCTTCTCCGAATCCAAAATTCAAATTTACTTCTCGTTCTCAGCCTGCACACACATCCACTCACTCCTGATTGTAATCACACCTGATTCTACCCATCCATTAAGTCTTCGATCACATAGTAACACTTATTCATCCATTGAGCATTCATGAGAATTCATACAACTGTGGTTTATTACACAGAAACAAGATTAGCTCGTTACGGATCACTCAACTCGTAACAAAGACACAATAAAATCTCATGAAATAAATTTCTCATTAATAAAACAAATTTTACATATACAATAAAATTTGCTTACAATCTGGATTCACCCTAATGTGCTCTTACATGGCCCTTTCTCCCTTCAATAGAACCCTCTCAGTCTCTCTGCTCTCACCTCTATCTCTTGGCATAATCTTCTTTGTTTAATTTTTGGCCTCTTCTACTTCGAAGCTTACAATTTAATTTATAATACAATTCAGATCTTATCCACCCTCAACTCCTACAAAATTGTAACCACTTCTATTCTATGGAAATCCTAATTTATGAATTTCCTATCTTCTTAGCATAAACAACAAATATTCTCTCTAATATCCCATTACTTAAGGAGATTTGTTACATTAACTCAATACTCATTGAAACCTAACAACTAAGAATATTCCCTATCAAAGCTCACTAAGAAATAAAATACTTTTTACATGAGTTTTACAATGTCTCTTTACAATAGTCCCTCCTTGGACAAATTTCAAGACCCTAAGGTCTGATTTCTACATGTAATTTTGATTTACAGCAGATGCTCCTACATCAAACTCCCTAGGTCAAAATGATCATGATATCTAGATCATGTGTCTTTAATAGTTGTCCTCCTGGATCCCAAACTTCGTTCTGTAATCTATCTTTGGTCGATGTTGTTGTTGTTTTTTTTTGTTTTCCAGGTCTCCATACTTTATGTTGCATTGCCCCACTAGCTGTGCTCTCACATTCTGCTACTGGTTTTCTTCCTTGCTGTCATCTTCTTCTGAGACACCTTCACCATCAACCTTCTTATTTTCTCAATCTCCATGTTCATTCTATCTTCTAACTGCTACTCACTCTGTCAATTGTTTTCAAAATGTTGCTTGTGACCTTAGCATAACTTGAGAATTCAACCACGACCATCGATCTTCGCTCAGATCTTTGCGATTTAATCTTCATCGTATGTTCTCCTCCTTTGGAAAAATTGTATGGGTTCACTACATTTATATTTTCTCGGTTTTTTACTACTACCATTTTGTAACTTTGTCTTCTCTGCTCAGTACACCTCCTAAGCTTTAAATTCTATTATTCATTCATTCTGACTTGGAATTTTCACCCTTGTTGCACACCTTGCACGTTGTCTCAATCTCGAATATAGAACACCCTTTTGTATTACTTCTTCGAATCTGAAACTCAAATTTACTTCTCGTTCTCAGCCGGCACACACATCCACTCACTCCCTACTGGAGTCATACATTATTCTACCCTTCCATTAAGTCTTCGATCACACAGTAAGACTTAGTCATCCATTGAGCATTCATCAGAATTCATACAACCATGGTTTATTACACAGAAACACGATTAGCTCATTACGAATCACACAGCTTGTAACAAAAACACAATATAATCACATGAACTCAATTTCTCATTAATAAAACAAATTATACATATAAAAGAAAATATTCTTACAATATGGATTCAGCCTGATGTGCTCTTACATGGCCCTTTCTCCCTTCAACAAAGGCCTCTCTGTCTCTTGGCTCTTGCCTCTATCTGTTGGCCTAATCTTATTTTTTTAATTTTTGGCCTCTTCTCCTTTGAATCTTACAACTTAATTTATAATAATTCAGTTATTATCCACCCTCACTCAACTCCTACAAACTTGTAACCACTTCTATTCTTAGGAAATCCTAATTTATGACTTTCCTATATTCTTAGCATAAAAATCAAATATTCTCTCTAATATCCGATTTCTTAAGGGGATTTTTTACATTAGCTCAACACTCATTGACACCTAAAAACTAAGCATATTCCCTATCAATTCTCACTAAGAAATAAAATACTATTTTACGTGAGTTTTACAATGTATCTTTACAATAGTCCCTCCTTGGACAAATGTGAAGACCCTAAGGTCTGATTTGTACTTTCCATTTTTATTTAAAGCAGATGCTCTTGCATCAAAAGGGTTCCTTAAGATTATATTCAAATACCATTTTTAGTTATTGGCGCATCTAAGGAAATGGTGGATAATAAATCTTTATTATTACTTGTTGAAGTTTCTAGAACATATGGCAATGGTAGTACAAGGGGAAAAACACCTAGAAACCTATTTGACCAATCATGCACTTATCAAATTGGTCATAATTCACTCATTATAGGAGTATGGGAGTTCATGGGTTGATCTATTACCAAGACCATGTATGAATGCAGAGGATGATGAAAGTGAGGAGAACGAGGAAAGTGTTGAAACAACACCAGAAAGTAACGAATCCACATCCCCTAGAAGTCGCATTTTTACACATTGGAGGAGCAGAAAAACTACATCCCCTAGGTAAATTAGTGTGGAAACATCTCTCAAAGCTCACCATCGAAATCCTAAGAGATGGTGTTCTATAAAAATTCCTGATGGTACACCCTAAAAATGAAAAAGGGCACAAAAAGATGACTTGGTGGAGGTTTCTAGTGGATCATCAGAGAATAGCCATCACATATGTCCTACTATAGGAGAGAAACTAGAAGAGGAAACTACTGATGCAGTAACACGTAAGGTAATAGCAGAAGAAACAAATATTTATTAGGAAACCGAGGATTCATTAGGATAGATGAAGGTAAAATGAGAATATTTGAGAATATTATTGGTGGAAGGGACCATAAGAGAAGGGTTGAGTGTTTTTTGCACAAAATATGACTCGAGCACCAGAAGAATGCACTGTTATAGCTGAACCAATAAAGCTCATGAACAACAAGATAAAATAAAACATGAAGATCCCATAGAGGAAGGTGCCTCCATTTATAAATACCCTATTGTTACAAAAAAAATCAAGCATGGGGAAAAAATACTAGTAGAGGAAGAATCCTTAAAAGAACAAGAGGATGCCACTCTACCCGGTAAGACTTAAATTGTTAAGTCCCTATATTAATAGTGTAGTCCCTTATTATGTTAGTGTAGCCTCCCTTATTGTTATTGTTGTACCCCTGTAACCCCCATATTTTTATTATTCTACCCTTAGATTATTATTTTTAGGTCACCTAAGATTACATTGTGGTCCCACTAGGATTACATTGTTGCCCCATCGACTCCTATATATAGAAAGGAGGTTTTTTCATTTGTATCATCCAAGAATTTTTCATTCATGTAATGTATTGGAGGTTTCCTACTCTAAGTGGCTTATTTCTAAGGTGTTGATATCTCTTTTCTTCTATTTTTGGAGCTGATTTCAGAACATTTGGTATCAGAAGTTTGGATTCTAGGCTTTCACTGCTCCAAACAGGTCATCGTGGAATTTTATCTATAAATTTTTTTCTACAAGGGTTCAAAAGCTAAAATTTTGATAGAGCGAAGCCAAAATCCTGAGGAACATCTTCGAAAAATTTCAAATCTTGGTTCACAATATTTTCGGAGATATGATCTGTGGAAGTAAGGTATTTTTCAGGCAGTCGAATTTCATTGCAAAGAGGTGATTGTGGGAAAATGTTTATAACTCTCTCTCTGAGCATTGGATTGGAATTCTGTAAAAAGTGACGGAAAGCACATGGACTGTAATTTCGTTTCTATAAATTTCAGAGCCAAAGGAACAAACAATGACACGTGGAAAGTCGTACAAGTTCACTCTACTGAAGCAGTCCATAATTAGGTCATTGTGGGATATTGGGCATAAATTTGTCTTCAAGAATCCAAATCAGGTCAGACCTATGGCATTCAAAACAAGATTCAGAGGGCTACTTCAGGACCAAATTTCAGCTATTGAGGATCTGAAAGCACATAGATAATTTAGTTTCAATATCAAGCTCCTCAAAAGAAAGAAAAAAGGTGTGTATTTGGTTTTTAAAATTGCATAAAATTTGTTTGAAAATGAAGTTTGAAGTGATTCCAAGGGCATATTTTAGAATTTTATCAGTATTGGGTTCTATAATGCCTCCAAAAAATAGTTCCATACCCATTAAGCCCTTAAAAAACTATATTATGATGCATGAAAAGGAAGAATTGCAATATGAGATATCAAAATTATGGTACCAAGTGCAACAAATTTCAATCTTACGAAGAGCAACCGAAGATGACATAAATGGTTTAAAAGAAAAAATGGAGGCTAAGTTGGATGATTTGAAGGAGAAAATAATAGCTAATATGGATGATAATTTAGTGGAAGATCACATACAGCATCAACAACAGGTTCTCCAACTCTTGAAGGATAACCTAACTTTGGTGCAGAATCAAATGAAATAGCTGGAAGATCAACATCACATCGAAATAAGTTCTGAAGAAGTCATAGAAACAAGAACTCCACAAGTACGATAAATTTCAGAGTATCTCAGCAACTGGAAGAACTTTACTGTAGAAGATTCCACATGGGAGGATGAGAATTTTATACAGAAGCATCAAGAAATAATCAACGTTGAGGACAACACTTGTTTGAAGGAGAGGGGCATGTTAAGTCCCTATATTAATAGTGTAGTCCCTTATTATGTTAGTGTAGCCTCCCTTATTTTTATTTTTGTACCCCTGTAACCGCCATATTTTTATTATTGTGCCCTTACATTATTATTGTTAGGCCAGCTAGGATTACATTGTGGCCCAACTAGGATTACATTGTGTCCCCATGGACTCCTATATATAGAAAGGAGGTTTTTTCATTTGTATCATCCAAGAATTGTTCATTCATGTAATTTATTGGAGGTTTCCCCCTTGAAGTGCCTTATTTCTAAGGCATTGATATCTCCTTTATTCTATTTTTGGAGCTGGTTTCACAACATAAATTAACCCTCTTATTTATAAAATTGAAAAATTGAAAAAGGGAAATGAATAGTTAACGAAAAAATTTCCCTGGTTGAAAAAAAACTTCAATTTAAGAAGGAAAATGGATTATATATGTTAGCAGAAGCAGCAAAAATGACATCACCAACTTAATAAGCCTCAAATTTTTGTGGGATGTAAACAATTTCTTAAGGAATTTGGGCATGTAAAATTAATTATTGTCTTAGTAGGGGTTCTAGTAGGAGAACAAGATGAAAAATTTCGACCTATTACTTCAAAAGAACCTAGTGACAACACCATTTTGACACAAGAACCAGTTGTCGAAGTAGAGAAAGAAGAAGAAAAATATTATGGTTCCCCACAAGAACATGTTTATGATGTTGCTCTTACGCAAGAACCAACAACTAAAATAGAGAAGGATGAAATCAAGTTGATTTTTGCCCCACAAGAACCTATCAATAACGTTCATGTTACCCAAGAACCAACAACTGAGATAGCACAAAAGGAGGAGGAAGCAGATAAATAAGAGATTGATGAGTCTCATGCTATAAAAACATTAAGAAAAACCCATCTTAATCATGAAGAATTGTTGAGAAAAACATATTTACTTAGGGAAGTATAAAAATGGAAGAAATTAGCAATCTTCCCCAAATATGAAGTTATTTTTTTCTGAAACAACATGAGGAGATGGTTAGTAGTGTTAAGAAGGAATGGCCTGAAAAATTGAGAATTCAATATTTTCTAAGAGTTCAAAGAGAGAGAAATCAAGAAATGGTGCAAGTAAAGGAATTGCAAGAGGAGGTACAACTATTACAACAAGAGAAGGAATTTATGTATGAGCATATTGTTGGCTTACAAAGTTACATACTCCCTTCCTCATATTTTCCTTAATACATGAAAAAGAAACATATTCGCGTTCAATTTAAAACATTTAAGGAAACACGACCATATAATCTAAGGAAAATTCAACATTTCTAGAAAAAGTTTTAGAACATAAATTTCTTAGAGAACCATTTTCTTTGTGAACTATATTTTCATGATGTTTCTTGCTTTAGAGATAAACATTTTAATCTGACACATTATGTAGGGGATGTTCAGTTGAGGTATTTTTTTTCTTTTTCTCAAAACGAGGTAAAACAAAAATTTTAATATGGAATTGTAACAATTAATGAGAAGCGAGTTAAGTTGTGAATAAAAAATGAGATTGGATATATGATGATGATGTTATTGGGGCATATAACCAAATATATGGTGATTTCCATCCACCAAAGCATTGGTAATTGAGAATTGAATCTTATTTTTTCAGAGATGCCTGAGGAATATTCAAGGGATTAAAGTGAGTGCATTATAAGTGCGTAAGTTAAGTTGGAATGTTTTTCAACATGAGCTAAGGGAAGAGGGCCCCTATTTTTATCAAAATTTTATACAACACCTCTCTAGGGTTCCTCAATATGTGGATTGTATTAAGAGAAGTGGCCTAGGTTGGATTGGACTCAAAAATAAGTTTCCTCTTGCTTTGCTTCCAACCTATCAGTACTAGCACCCATATCACTTTAGTGAAAAACTTTGCTAAATGGAGCTTTTCCTTTACCAAGGCTACAGGGGAAAACCATAGGATAATACAGAGTCCTACAAGTTTTTAGAACTCCACTCTCAACATTTTAGGAACTAGCCACAAGGGTTTGCATGAGGACATACATATGCTTAAGCTTGGGGGAGATGTTGGGCCATGCAATTGTTACCTTTTTTCATTCACTTTCCTACTCCTTTTCCCCCCTTTTTGATGAATAAGATGATATTTTACCAATGTAACAACCAATATTCACCTAATTATGTTCTTTTCTATTTGTCACCTTCTTAGTCCAATTTTGTTTGTAACTTGGCATAGTAACTACTATCTTAGGCTATTTTTATTATAAATTTTACAATTTGGTTGTTGAAGGTTTAAGTTGTTTGTTGAAGTTGTTGTTATAGGATTAAAGCTCCAGTTTCTTCATCAAATTTGGGACAAATTTTGCATGAAATGTTTTTGATACATGAAATATTTCCTTGGGCACATTGTTTGAATATAGGGAGGCATCAAGTTATGGATAGCTTTCAAGATATTTTTCTTCTCGTGAGGGAAATTTGATAAAATTAGACACATAGGATTGGAAGAAAGGAGAAAGTACCAAGAATTGTAATACTGATGTTGTTCTAATGAAAATATTAACCTCGTGGAATCATATATTTCTCTAAGCAATTTGTGTACCATTTATTGCACCAACCCTTACAAAGTACGAAGAGCCCTCCTTCTTAGTAGGGATCACTAGTGTTATAGGCCATTTTTTTGCATATGTTCAATAGGCCTTCAAACAATATCATTCACATACTTTTAACACTGTTTCATCCTCCCTACACAAATCCCAAAGGGTGAATCTCTCAAAACCCTGAATTTATTCCTTTAACCTCTTCATTTCAGTTATTTTTAGGCCCAACGCACCCTTGTTCTTTAGAGACCACCATTTAGATGTAGGTTGGATCTCTATGGACTTGCGTTGATCACCAACAGGTTTCTCCTTGGTGGTCAATGCCAGAAATTTGGCAACCCTCATTCCATCTACCTGTTACTAACCATTACTCTACTTAGGTGAATGAAATTAAGCTTAAGGGGGCATGTACAATGAATTGATTCATTATGATGGAGGCATGCAAACTTATTTCAATCATATGTTTCCTATGTTTCAAGATTGTGTAAAAATGAAACCAATTTCAAGCATAGTTTCCCATGTTTCAAGTTCATGTCAAAAATGAAACCATTCTCATCCTATATCTCTTCATTTCCATTTTATCATCTTAATTCTTCCAGATGAACTTTTGTTTTATCATTCCATTTTGACCATTTGTTTGGCCAATCATACGCTTTCATTTGGATTTCTTACCACTTCACGAGGAACCATTGCAATGAGTGGTATTATTAGCCAACCTATTGAATTTTGTGTGCTTTGAGTCATTCCATCATGACTGGAACAATATTTATCCTTTATACCACTCATTCCTCCATGTGGAGTACTGCTTCAACATAAAACCAAGTTTAATGGTTATCCCCTCATTCTAGGAATACCTTGGTTGGCCACTATCGATGCTTATATTAGTTGTAGGGTTGGAAATATGACCATCAAGAATGGGCCCTTGTCAAAACAATTAGTATTATATCCTCATGCCCAACCTGCTGTTGAACATGATCTACCTTTATGGATGGAGGATGAAGGAGAAGATGAAGTGTACCATACGACACCATACCATGTTTTTACCTTAGATGTTGTTATCAGAAGTGGGCAACCTGATGAAGATGACCTAATTGATCATATCCTTCAAAGAAAACCCCCCACTTCCATTGCACTTGATGAAATGGTGAGAGAATGTGAAAGAAGACCTTGAAATGATCTATGATCAATTGATTCAACCCCTGAACCTTTCAATTTGTAGAATTTGGACCATCTAAAACACTAAATATGAATCCCTCTCTCTCGGCCAAAGAGGAATAATAATTGTGCCATTTGTCGAGGGAGAACTTATATGCCTTTTCTTGTGATTACAAAGAAATTAAATGGGTGCATCCCTTAGTCTACACACATCAAATTTACTTCAAATAGGGATGTAAGCCTATGCACGAGCACCACAAGAGAATGCACCCAATCTTGAAGGACATATTAAAGGATGAATAACAAAAAAAATTGGATGCAGCATTCATATACCCCTTATCAGATAGTGAATGTGTGTCTCCTCTTATCTTAGTCCCATAGAAGAATGGTAAGTGGAGTATTTATGTGGATTAAAGAAAGTTGAAAAAATCCACAAAGAAAGATCATTTCACTTTTCCTTTCATTCATCAAATATTTTATGGTCTTTTAAGGAAGAAGTTCTTCTCCTTCCTGGATGGATTCAGTGGTTACAATCACATCCAAATACTCCTTCAAGACCAAGAAAAGACCACAATTACATTTCCTTAGGACACCTTTGCTTATATATTTCTTCCATTTGGCCTATGCAATGCCCTTGCCACTTTTCAAAGAGAGTCTTGAGCATTTTTGCTGAGATCATCCATGATTATTTGAAAATATACATGGATTATTTCACTCCATATGGGTATGATTTTCAAGAGGCCCTCTCAAGTATGGGTAAATTCATGATGAGATGCATTGAAATGCATCTCTCTTTGAGTTCTAAGAAGTGTGAATTATTGAGGAAGGCAAGGATTTTCCTTGGCCATGACATATCTCAGGAGAGGATACAAGTAGACCCAAAAACAAATTCCATCATAAAAAGTGTGCCTATTCCTTAGAAGCAAAGAGATGTCACGAGTTTCTTGGGCTTGGATGGTTACTATAGAAGATTCATCAAGGATTTTAGGAAGGTGGCTTCACCATCATTCATATTGCTGGAAAAGGATTATGAATTCTTTTGGTTAAGTATTTTTCAAGAGGGCTTTAAAATCATAAATAAAATTCTTACCATTGCCCCTATACTTCAAGTTCCCAAATGGGCTCTACCTTTCCATATCTATATTGATGCATCAAATAAATCTGTGGGGGAAGCTTCAACAAAAGTCGATGATAATTTTCCCTATTCTATTTATTACAAGATAAAAAAAATTTCTAAGGCTGAACTAAACTACATTATAACTGAGAAAGAGCTTTTAGTTTTATTCCATTCCTTGAATAAATTCATACATTATATTACTAGGTACCAATTTTTTGTGCATACTTACCATGCAACAATTAAATTGTTAATGAAAAAACCCTCTTTGAATGCTAGAATTATTAGAATTTTGTTATTTTTGCAACAATTTGAGTTAACCATTATCGATAATCGAGGGAAAGAAAATGTTGTTGAATAATTTTTGTCTAGGCTCAGTTTTCCTGCTGATAATGAAGAGATGCTTGATGATCAACTTTTAGATGAGCACTTATTTTTTATCTCAGTACTCTCTCCCTAGTTTGTTAACATAGCCAACTACCTAGTTTTTTGAGGTTTCCTCCAAATATTTCATCGAGGGAGAAGAGAATAATTGTACGAAAGAGAACCCCTATCACTTGGATTGGTGGCAATATTTTCAAACTAGGACCAGATCAGATCCTCAGGAGATGTGCCAGGGAAGAGGAAGTTTTTGATATCCTCTCAGCATGTCATGATGGTACCTATGGGAGTCATTTTTCTTCTAAGAGGAAAAATTTCAAAGTAGTGAAAGTTGGCTACTATTGGCCTACTCTCCATCAAGATTCCATGAGATACACTATTATATGTGATGAGTGACAGCGGATGGGGAAACCCACATCTATGGATGAAATTCCTCTAAAACCTTAGGTGTACTTGGAGCGATTTGATAAGTGGGGCATGGAATTCATTGGACCAATTAATCCACCATCCAGAAAGAATAAGTACATCATAGTATTTTCTGATTATTTTACCAAGTGGGCTGAAACAAAGGCTAGCAAGGAAAAAGAAAAAGAAAAGGTGGCTAAATTTTTGAGAGAGAATGTGTTACACAAGTTTGGATATCCCAAGGAGATAGTCACCAATGAGGGGTCTCAGTTCACACCACATCATATTGAGAATATAACAAGGCAACAAAATATCAAGCACAAGACTTGTACTTCCTATCACCCTCAAGAAAATGGGAAGCTGGAACTGACCAATAGAGAATTAGAGAACATCCTTACCAACATTATGAGAATAAACATAAGATATTGAGGAGATAGATTGGTGGAGGCCACTTGGGCCTACAAAACCACCTGGAATACAACTACTAGGTTTACTCCACATGATATGGTTTATGGGAAGAAACCTTTCCTTTCTATTGAATTTGAGTATAGCACCCTCATAATGGAAACTCAACTAGATTTATATATGAAAAGGGAGCATAAATAAATACTTCTTCAATTAAATGGTTTGGATGAATTTAGGATGCAGTCCCTCCTTCATAGGGAAGTGATATATCTACAAATGAAAGTTTTTCATTAAAAGCACATAAAATAGAAGACATTTCAGGAAGGAGATTTAGATTTTCTCTTTGACTAAATATTTAAGGACTTCAAAGGAAAATTAAAGACCAGATGGCTACCACCATATCGGATCGAGGGATGCCATGAAAAATGATTTTTTCAAGTCATAACCATAAATGAGGAGGGGATCCCTCTTCTTGCCAATGGTTATAGGGTAAAAATGTATAAGAGGCCCATGGAAAAATTCATCAACGCAATTATCAGGGAGGTGAATGTAATTTGGAGCCTCTTAGCATCCAATCCATCACCTTCCTAGAGAAAAATAAAAATAAAAAAGAAAAGAGGCCTGGGTGAAAACCTTCAGGAGGCATCCAAGGCCAACTCCATGATTAAAAAAATCCCTGAGGAAATACAGGAGAAAAAAAAAAGGAAAAAAAAGAGAAAGAAATAAAATATCCTTGGGTGGAAAATCTATTCTGAGGTAGCCCACCCGTCTTCAAAAAAAAGAGAAAAAGAAAAAAAAGGAAAATAATGAAAAACAAAAAAGGATGGAATAAAACCAAGGCAACTAACCTATTTCTACTTTACAGGATGATGAATAGTGGAATATTATGGACAAAGTTCCAACATTCATCCATCTTCCTTCTTCTCCTTTATCCATTCACTCCATGTCCAACTCGATCACTCATCCCACCATCAAATTCGACCATCCTATGAGCTAGATAAACTTAGATTTCTATCTTATCTCTGTACTGCTACAGGATGTCCTAGAAAGCTATAGGAAATCCTCTAGTGTGACAAGAAGTCCTGGGCACCTACCAGAGGAAATTATGAGGGAACAAACAATCATCTAGGGCTCTCTGATCCTAAGAAATGGCATAAAAAGGATCACTCTACCTATGCCTACCACCCCCTCATCACCATACCATCCCATGCATAGAGATTCTTTTCTCTAACCCTCCATTCTGCCACAGTGGAATCAAAAAATTATGCACAAACACAGAGCCCTTCCTTTCATTTTTATCCTAGACCAAAATTCTACGTCAACATCATAATGCCATATCTATATTTTTTACACCATTCCCTCACCACCTCATGTCAATTTGAGCTCCGAAAACTACATAAAGGATACTACTATAAGACGTTGATATCTTCATATAACACACCTGTGAAACAACCAAAACAAATCGACTGTGGCTTGGCTTATCTATACAAATAGAGAAAGTTTCACAAGGTGATCTTGAAGGCAACCATATCACTCAAGGGAGGATTATACACAAGTAGCATCAACTGGAATCCTAAACAAGGTACCTGCAAATACAAAACAAACAAACAAATTGAGCACCTCAAAAATAAAATGAAGACACAACAATAGTTCAACAACAAAGGCAACTCCTATGGTGATTTATCTAATGCTCCATATCTTTACAGGTAGGACCCTGCAACCAATTGAAAAATAGGTAAGTCTCAGGGATGAACCTCTCACCCTCTCGCTATGCATATTTGTTTAAATGAATTAATGTTGAGGAGAGGAGGTTTAATAAGGTAAAATGTGGCCAATTAACTTGGCCACCTTCGATAGTGAAAGTAAAAGAGGTTGATAGAGTTTCCATGCAACTTGGAGTTGTCACATCAGTGAAAATGAGATCACCAAAAGTGGGTTTTGATTACGATGCAATATAGAATGATCACTTCGAGTGGGACCGACTGTCCAAATGAGGTAATATCATGTGAGGGACACCTCAACACAACAATCCAAGCCCACTCGAAATGGCATATAACATACCTCAACTCACTTCCTCTCGTATATATTCTCATTTCAAAAACAATTAAGCAAAGGGAGAAATTGGTAAGCCACACAAGAGGCACGATCATCGACTAGTTGTGCCTGTAGGAAGTGCTAGAGGAAAACCTCCAATTTCTACATGAAGCTTCAAAGAGTGCTACAACATGCTGATAAGGGGCATGCAAGAGACCAAAAGGGTCAATTAGCTAAGAAAATACACCCCTCAATTCCATAGCATCAAGATAAAGAGGTAAGTGGAAATCACCTTGATATCTCCATCCATTTCACAAAAACTCTCCTAAACAGTTTGCATGCAGTAGTGTCACAATTGAGGTAATTGAGAAATTTTTGTGAAGAGGTACAAAGTAAAGCATCCATTTTGATGTGTTAAGAGTATTAATACCCCCTATCACCAGTGAATTTAACACCAAGGCCATAGAATAAGTACATGTTTAAACCATGTCAGAGAAATCAAGGGAAATGGGGGGAGGGTTTAATAGAAGGGAACCTACAAATGCCAAAAGAATTCAGTTACACCATCTTGTAGTAAACATTTTTAGGAGGCATCAATGGTTAGCTCTATTTGAGATACTAAGGGAATATGATGATGAGATAGATCGAGAATTTGCAATGGCTCTAGACTCTGAATCAAATGTGAGTTCCACTTTAGTGCTAAGGGGACTAACCATAACCATCAATCCTGAATGGATTAACAGAGTAACCACATTACCCCTAGGAATCAGGTGGAATAGAGAAGACATGGTAACTAGTTCCACTGCCAAGAAAAACTTCTTTTTGGAAAAGAAGAAGAACATATAAGACAAAAGTGGGTTGAGAAGGGAAATTTTACCTTATCCAAGGGATGAGGCAGCCTACCACATCCTGAAATACGTTTGTTGTGAAGGCATATTGAGTGTATTTTATGGATACCATTTGAAATTATTGCATGAGCTTAGATTTAAGGAATATTTTCCATTGGAATAGATATTGAACATATCCTACTTCCTCCTCCACTCCATCAGAGACATGAGCCAAAGGGTTAGAGAAGGAAAAAATCAACACCTGGCTCATCATGGCTTGATTAAACCAATAGTAGAAGATTCCCTCAACAAAATAAGGATTATTTGGTTATGGTCCAGTTTTATGAACATGGATAGGGAGACACTAATAGGGACCTATAATATCACTCCTAGAGATACCCCTTCCTCTAGCCTTGGAGATAGGGATACTAGAACATAGGAGGAAGAAATTTATAAAACAAAGGAACAAGAGATGGAGACATAGGAAGAAAGAGAAGAGTAAATATGGACAGGGGAAGAAGAAACAGAGGATACAAAGGAATAGAGGAAATTCATTGAGTAATAAGAAGAGAGGGAAGTAGAAGATGAGGCTTTTAGCCCCAAAAATACCACTGAAATATCCCCTAAACCAACTAGCTTGTCCCGAAGAAACACTGAGGATGAGGTAGCTTCCACCTTAGCCACTTTGAGCACCTCTGTGAAGCCCAAGAAGAAAATACCAATACATAATCCTTTGTATTTGAAGACAAGAAAGAGCACTATGGTGAAACAAGGAAGGCCTCAGGCTCCAATAGAGGTCCCCATTACCATTGAAGAGTCCCTTAGCAAGAAGGAGGCAATAGTGCCAGAGGAAGGAAAGATTGAGGAAAAAAATTCCCCAAGGACAAAATCTAAGAAACCCGTGGCGTATTTAAGGAGGACCTCTACTAGAGTAGCATCCTTAAAATAGTCAAAAGTACCCACATACCTCCAAGGAGAAGAAAAGAAAGTGCTAGAGGAAGAGAAGGAGGTGCTACAACAAGAAAAATAGTGTGCTACAGGAAGAAAAAAAAGTGTTAATAATAGGAAGAACAAAGTGCACAAGGAGAAGGAAATAAGGCACCATTAGAGGGAAAATGTGCCCAATTTGAAGGAAAGTAGGTGCAAGAGGAGGCACAAGTTGTAAAACAACAATCACAAGAGGAAGTAGCCTCTCCAAAAAAATTCCAAAAAGACATCACAAAATTCCAAGAACTTACCCCACAACCTAGTTTGAGCTCTTACTACAAGTTCATTGAGGGAGGAAGAATAATCCATGACAATTTCTCAATCCCTCTCTTTTGCAAGCTAGAGACAAAAAGGGGGCACACCCATAGGTGGATGAAAATTTCCAAATCGAGAAATGTTGAAGATGAGAGGCTAATGAAGGAGAAGCCTATTGAGATTGAGAATGACCTATCTGATGTCATACTCACAGAATTGGTGTTCCAAGAGAAATTAGAAGCAGAACAAGAAGAGAACATGATGATGAAGGTGTAGTTGCAACAAAAGGACACACAAATTGAAACTATGGAAAATATTTTCACGGAGACCATGCAATACATACACCATTCTAATTTTGATGTAGTTTACTTGAAATAACAGTGGTTTAAATTTCATATTAAGACCTTAGTACAACATGGATCCTCACCCTTTCAAAATTATAAACAATTAATTGATTTTTGCATGTAGTCTAGTATGGAAGAGAGGGCTACGATGGAAAATTTTTACATGAACAACCTCATTTTGAATAATATGAATAGTTGGAACCCCAATTACAGATTGGGTGATATGAAATTAATCACCCTAGCATCTTGGGTAAAAAATGAAGAAACAAGGGCAGAATAGGTCAAGGGAGTGATGAAAATGGAAGAAAGAGAACCCCTCCAAACCAGTGCAAACCTCCTAACTCCTAGAGGTATCATCAACAATCACCAAATCATCTTCAATGATGTTGCCTTTGCACCAAGATACATTAACACCTAAGCACAAGAAATATCAAATTTTGATGACATTAACATATTACTGAGAGAAGAGAGTGTGGAGGCATGCCAAAGAAGATGTCATTCACTACCGCTTGGCTTGAATAATAGTGAGTACCATACTCCAGATATATTGGAAGTTTCCTTTGAAAATGCACCCTTCTACAAGAGATAAATGCAGAGAATGAAAATCTAGTAGATAAGATTAAAGCTAAGCGCACCTTTGTTGTTGGGGATACATGAAAGGAGCGATCAAGAAAAGGATCATAAGGAATGGGATGAAGCAGAAAATAATGTTGGGTTCTACCCACCAGAAGGGACTCCTTCTAAGCTACCTTGGGACGTTAGGGAAGCTACCAGAGTTTTGAAGGAAATATTGAGAGAGGACTGAGTTTTTCGGAGGATGAGCAACCATTTCAGTAGGAGTGATGATGAGGCTCATAATTAGCTATATCTTAAGGGTTTACAATGTCACCTTTTAGCTTTTTAACTCTCTCTCTCTCTCTCTCTCTCTCTCTCAATCACATTTGATTACATTTTTTCATATTTTGATTACTGAGAAAGGTATAAGAGGTTTGTCATGAATTGAAGCCTAACATGGTTTAATTGGGGGAAATAAAGGAAATGAAGCTATTTTTGAGTCAGATTCCATGTTAGGGATCATATTAGAAAGAAACGAGAAATTATAGGAAATTTTCAATCTTATTAGTTCCTAAAATCAGCCAAAGATGACCTAAGATCCTCCTCCAACAGTTCGAAGTCAAAGGTAGTTGAGAAAGTGAATGTTAAGAGGGAGAAAAGCTCCACACCTCTCAAAGATCAAGAAGACAAATTCCTACTTTTTAGGGAGTTGTTGGTAGCTTTCCATTATTATAAATAAACATGAGAAAGAGCTCATTAGTAATTGATTTTTATAGGCATCTAGAGAGCTCTTGACTCTGGATTAGAGATATTTTTTAACTTCATTGCACTAATAGAAAATGATGAAATTGGTGACTAGGTGACTAAAAAATTTATTCACGACAATTATTTTAAGTGAATTACTACTAAAATGAGCAATTTTAAGTGATTGAACTAAAAATGACTAGCTTAAACGACTAATTTAGTCTAGGGATAAAATATACGACTAGATAAGAAATGACCCAACTAAAAACGAATAACTTAAATGACAAATTTAATCCAAGACTAAAATATATGACAATATAATAAGAGACTAAATAACAAATGATTAACGTAAATGGCTGCTATAGCCCAAGAATAAAAATATGACCAACTAACAAGTACAACAAGTATATTAATTATTCATTTACGCTAGTCATTTTAAATTGTGTCACTCCGGAAATGAAAAATTGCAATTTTGATATTGAAGTATTACATTTCCCTAAATTTTAACACTACAGATGGATTCAAAGACCCCATGGTCTCTGAATCAAATTGTAGGATTAAGATTTAAAGACAAAGGGTTCTCTAAATCCATCTAGTGTTAAAATTTAGGTAGATGAATTCAATGACCCCTTAGAAGAGTCTATGAATCCATTTATAATGCTAAAATTATAATAGTTTTATACACTAATTTTTTTTTTGGTTTTTCAAGTTATTTGTGATCCTCCGGGCTTGACCTGTGGCTTGAGGAGCCACGACCTAGGGGCATCTAATTAGCCGTCAAAGTCACTGGGGGATCGCACCTGGCATGGGCCACACCAACCATTATCTGACTGAATTTTTTAGCATGTCTCCTTCCCCTACCACACGACACAACCAACCAATGTGAGGTTTGATCGCGGGTCATCTTGGCGACGACACCCATCCTCAACCGGTTGTGCTAGTGAGACTTTACATTATATATATATATATATATATATATATATATATATATATATATATATATATATATATATATATATATATATATATATATATATATATATATATATATATTATTACAATATATAATAGTTTTGTTACTCTTTTACCATATTATTATCATTATTATCTAATTTTAAGGTCAAGACCAGGCTAGACTCCAAATTGGTGTATGAGACCCCTTATTTGTGGAACAAGGGACCCACCTCCATGCAGCGATTTGACTACTAAGTATATGAAGACATACATACTTTACCCCCTATGGTTTCAAACATATGACCTCTTAAAATAAAATACACACTCTTAAACATTAGACCAACCCAAACTATATAATAATTTATAAAATATAATAATTTTATACTAATCTTTCTTCTTCAAACCATTATACTATTGGTTTATTACAATATATTTAGTTTATACTTTTATACTAATCCTTCTTCTCATACCATTTCACCATTGGTTTATTACACTATATATAATATTTTATAATATATAATTAGTTTATAATATATAATAGTTTTAATATATAAAAATTTCATGCATTGGTAATGTAAAGAGATTTGGATATATGACATTTGTGTGCAATTGTACAAACTTCAGAATTTTGGTTTGGCCATACACAAGAATATTCGATTTGGTGTGTTCAGTGTATTACTATCACAACTGCACAAATAATCAAACACGAACAATGAACAATTTTCCGAGCACCAGTGTCTCGATATTTGGTTGTTTGGTAGAAGATTTAGGAGGGCCATTCTTAAAAATGGATTGGTAATAATGGCAATAAAAAGCAGGGCTGGTGGATTGGCAATACCAGCAATATAGAGCAGGGCTGATGTTGATTGGCATTGTGGTTTTCATATGGGTTACCTCTGCCGAATTTACTCAGGTATGTACTACTTGAACCTGGACCACTAGAGAAGGTTTTCATGTGTAATTTTCTTCATTAAAAAATATCAGATCTGGTACGCTATATAAAGAGTTATGAATTTTGTATGAAGAATCAATAAAGTTAAAGGGAAAATTATCTACCTTCCTTGACCTGAATGTGCATTCTGTGACGGGGACTCGCCCCACAACCATTATATGTGCACTTTGTTTTGTGCTCATTTGTTTTTATTCCTTAAAAATCCCCAACAAGAAGATCGGAGAACGAGATATTTCTACTCTCATTGTTAACAACAATGCATGCTCTTGATGGTCATACGTTGGATCCTACAGTGGAAAATAGTTCTAATTGATGTAGTTTCCACATGCTGTTGCGGGTCAATTTGATTAAACGAGAGATTTTACAGGTGTATGCATTTTTTTTGCAAGTATTTCATATTGGACTTTTGATGAGACGAAATAATAATTTCTATTTTGAAGTGGTTTTGGAGATCTGAGTAACCAAGGGATAGGCCGAATATAAATTGGTATGCATGCAAAAAAATTATATTACAGTAGTAGACAGAGCCTGGTGTAGTCAGTTTTTTCTACATCGTAGACATGTGAGCTCTCACAAAACTCTGTAAAAGCTACCATGCATTATTTTGAGTTTGGTTCTTTGAAAATATGATTTGGGTCAGACGTTCTTGCACAATAAAAATTAAATGGAGGTTTATTTTCAGTTATAAATGGTCATAAGTACTTTGAAATTTTCCAACATATAAGACTGAGTTTTTTTTTTTTTTTTTGAGTTGAGAAGGTTCAGGGTTCAAGTACATGTTACCTTCTTGCAATTTAGTGTCTTATTTTTTATTTGATTGGGATCTTGGTTTAAGGTTCAAACCCTTTGTGTCTCTTGATAGATGGGAGTATAGATGGCAGGATGTCTCATTTTATTGAGCCATCCACAACTAGCGTCAGATAGTCATCACCCCTACAATTTGTCAACAAACCGAAAAGAAATCCACTGAAATTGACTCTCATGGTCTACTTAAGCTCGAAAGTAGAGTATACTTTCAAAATTTCTGTTTTGTTGGTTTTGAAATTATATGAAGGGAGCGACTTCTTATGAATTTATTATCAACACTGTCAATATAATTTCTAGTGGTCAGGGAAGGTAATGTGCTATTTTACTTCTTCTTCCTTTTCAACACTTATTTGAAATGAAAATAACTAGACCACTTAATGTGGTGTGAATTCTTGATCTTACTCAATGTTCAAAGGATTGGTGAGACTTTTGATTGCTATGAATGACGATATCTTTTCCACTCAAACAATGTATACAATGATGTGTTGTTTGAACCAATGTGTACATATATTGGTCATATATGTGCAAATAAGAATGCTTGAAAAAGTATTGGAGTGGTGTGCAACTGGTCTTCATCTTTCATCAATGACGTACCCATTGCATTTTCCCAAGAATCCATGTTGATATCTAGGGCTTGTTGAATGTGAGGTAAGGAAAGAATAATAGTAGTCACAAATTGACATTTGATCTCTTTGAACAATATTTGTTGTGAATTGCCCTAACTAAATTGAACTGGTCATTTTAGTGCATTAATAAGGTGCGTGATATCAGAGAACTACACAAGAAATATCTTTAGATAATTTTCCATTTCAATGAAGCTTTGTAGGTTGTGAATGTTATTTAATACTGGTTAGTTGGAAATAGCTGAAATAGTTTTTAGAGCAATGTTGAATCAATCTTGGTTCTTGCAAAATCTAATATGCACTAGTTTTGTGTGCTTGAATGTATGTTTTTTTGCATTGATTATTTCCTTTTCTATTCACAATACTGATAATATTTGATCCAATTGTTTCAAATGGTACTCCCAAGTTTTACTAAAAACTAGTATGTTATTCAAGTACACAATAAAAAAATAGTTAAGATACAATGTGAGCACTTTTTTCAATATCCTTGTGAATGTCATAGGGGCACAAATTATATCAAAAGACTTCACCAACCATTTAAAAATTCCTTGTCATGGATAAAATTTTTCCTCTCATATAATATCTTTGAGCTTGATACAGATTTAGTTGTACCCAAACTTTAGGTTAAGATTACTAATATAATTACCTTCATGAATGTAATTGATTAGGTTCTTGGTGCATGGCAATGAATACCATTTCTTGATGGTGTTTCTATTCAACAAATAATAATATATTCTTTATGTGTCATCCTTCTTTGGAAACAAAATATAATATATCCACAACCCAACGAGTTGGTTAATATTTGGCCATTATTTATTAAGTCTTTTATCTACCTCTTGATCTCCTAGTTTTCCAACAACAAATACTTGCACAGTGAGTCATTCAATAACACAATAACTTGTTGTGACTCATTGAAGTGTCGAAGTGCATGGCTTGGAGGCATCCTGTGTAGTTCCCATAACAACTTGGAATAGTGCTACAATAACTTGTCCAACTTCTTTTGTTCTTCTAACTTCTCATACGTGTTGGATATACATGAAAGAAGGCCTTGGGCTATTTTTGTTGGTTGACTTGCATTATCCTATTCTCGCAAGGCTATTAAAGAAAACAATATCGATTTTTTTTAATAGCCTCTAGCCTTTAGTGGTTGAATTAACACCAAGGGAGTTGGATATTTTTTGTGTGGTCATTGAGTATTTTTCACCTTTTTTGACTAGTCTGTGTTCAGGCATTAACGATAGACTATCTCAATCCTAGAGATATGAATAGCTGAATATCATATCATATACATCAAATGAAACAACATTAAACTCCACTTCATCTACATTATCTATTGAGATAGGGAACTTCATCCACTTTTACATGCACATTCAGCAAGTACTTGTTCTTGGTAAGAAAAAACAAGGGGTAGGGTTAAGTATGCGTGATTTGATGTAAATTATGCTTCTTTATCACTGATTTTGAGATGATGCCTCATTGGTTTCCAGTGTCAAACACTAAAGTCACAAGATCCTTCATGAGTTGGATATTACTGGAGAATATTTTCCAACTCTTTGTGTAACTAGGATGTACAATTTCCATCAAATAGATGCAATCCATCACACTATTAGATATCGATATCTATTTCACTCCTTACTCGATCATGATCGACATTTGATGCCTCTCTATAATGTAGTGTAAAACATCCATCTTTGGAATGTCCACTTCACTTATCAATAGTGATAAAAAGGAAAATTTGTCTTCCTTAATCTGGTGTTGGTCTTGTACTACAAATTTTTTTGAATGGCTTGATGGTCATACCATATTTTTCAATGTTCATCTTTCCTTAATTATAATTAGTGGCAATAACATTATTAAGCTTCCTCCAATTGTTTGTAGCCTCTGATAACCTAAATTTTTGACAATAATATGCAAGAGTGCAAATGTCGAGCATCTCAAACTCCGTCTAAATTGATGAAATTAGTCCACCAATGACCTTGGTTGCTAGTTTTTCTTTCTGGTCCATCACATTTTTCTAAATTGTATAGCGGTTGAACTTCTGGATGTTGGAATTTACTGCTTGGTTGGACCTGTATTGCCTCTATTGGTGTTGTGCCATATGATGATCAACATGATTAATCTATTCTTGGTAGCACGATGTAGAATTTATTCCATGTCATGGTTTATGCGGCATTGAGTGTCACTCTATTATCGAGTAAATTCTCACATAGCAAAGCTTCTTTTTGCACATTGCATGAATAACTTTGCAAAGGAAACTTTAAAGCTTCACACGTGAATTATTGTACTTCATAAAAGGAATCCAACTAGCACATCCAATTGTCTAATTGCAAGAAGTCCATGTGATAATTTTGGGATGAAATCTCCACATTCATTCCAACTTTGAGAGAGGAACCCAGATTCATTAGCGAGCCTCCTCCAATACTACTTGATTTTGAGTTTGAAATTACTTCGAAAGGGTTTCTAGTGGATAGAAGCCTATAAAGTTTCAACAAGTGATGTTAAATTCTGCAAAAAATCTGTGATATTAGTTAGCATTCAATCCATAGACTCAATATTCATATTAATATTGGGAAACATTGGCTTTGACTCTTGAGAATTTCAATGAGACTTCATTTCTTCCTCCATTTACTTCGTTCTTTGAGAATGAGTCTTTTCCATAAATTATGTATAATATTTAGCAACTTCTTTTAAAATGATTCTCTGATACCAAATTGATTCCAATTTCATCCTACCAGAAGCTGCACATCCACAATAATTACAATGAATAAATATTATATGCATACTCCCTAAAAAGTGGTGCAACAACTACTTAAGAAATACAAACAAATAATATGATTTCAAGAATGACATGATAAATCAGGCAGTGACTCAGCTAGTATTTCTCATTTAAAGAATAAGCTTGTACAACATTATATGAACAAAATGAAGCTTTAAATTAACACTAACTATCCCATAGCCTATTAGCTGTATGAATCCAACTTAACCCTTTAACTATTAGAAATTGTGTTATAAATAATAAAGCCAAAGGGAAGGTGAAGTATTTCGTGTCCCTTCTGTCCATATCCAATAGAAAATTATTGTACAAGTGTTGATGAAGAAACAAAGAAGAAGATGGTGATCATTAATGATTTTTGAGTTTCCATGTGTAACCATTAGATGAGTTGCTTGTCCACTTCAGTCTGCCCATTTTGAATTGATCTAGGTGTGACTGAGATGAAAGGCCCATGCTAAAGTAGTCCAACAAATTAAAATGCAACCTAAATTCTAAATAGTGCAAGCATGTTCTACTGTGCAGTGCTCAAAAGCTTGAGTTTAAGCAAGTCCATAACAAAGTTCTCGATTGTGATTTTGATACATGCCAAAACTGTCTGCATGAACATTGAGATAATTTTTTAGGTTGAATTCACTAGCATGATTCCTTCAACCATGGATTTAGTGAATCTTTGAATCCATCTAGGGTCAAATTTAATTTGATGTTCCATGGGTTTGGTCATAGGTTATAGTTACTCATACTTTAGGTTTCTACTGTGGTGAATTCTTGATGCACAATGATGATTTGTTCCTCTTTACAACATTATTTCATTTAGTTTCTAGGTGGGATGATTGAAATTTTCATTTTCAACATGGATAAGTTTCTATCGGCAATTTGGAAATTTCATATGATTCTCATTGTGTAGATGGTCTAGCTAATTATGCAAGCTGGATACTGTAATAATTTACTCATCTATAATTAGTGAAATATGCTTTATTATTTTGCTTCAAAAGAGAAGGCAAAAAACTTTCATAAATTTGAAATCTAGAAAATTTTGTAGAGAAATTGCAAGTCCATTAATATTTTTTCATTTCATCTCCCCACACTACTTTTTATTGTTTCTTTGGGATTTTCCTAAATGTGTATTTTAGTGTGGAAGTGCCACATTGTTTTTATACAAGAATATTCTAAAGATCTATCCTTTTAGGACTTGTTGCTTTGTTTGGTTATTTTATCCATCTCAAGTCATTGATTTGGGTTATTAATGAGTCCATATAAATTACCAAGGTAGGACATTCAAAAAAAAATTTAGAGTGTTGTGGTTTGCTTGAAGGTTTTCTTTTTAAGGATGTACTCTTGTTCGATCATGCATATCACTTTTCATAATCTTGTGGGACTTTTATTCCATATTCATGTCATTTGGGAGATAATTGATGTAGAGTGCAAAAAGGCTTCCCTAGAAGTTTCATAGGAATCTGAGCACATGATTTAAAGATGTTAATTTCCTTTGTCATCCGTATTACTTCAGGCATATGTCTTTCACCAGATTATGTTTCTGCCCAATTTTATACATCAGAACTACCTATTATGGTCCATGGTTGTCATTTTTTTGTCTTGTATATGTTCTCTCTAGTGAGATTTTAATGGTATTGATTGATTTGGATTGTTTCTCAATGTGTATCAAGTCCTAAGGAAGGACATTCAGTGATTTTTGTAGAATGTTGTGTAACACCTTCCAAAGGTTTTCTCTTTTAGGGTTATGACCTTTGGTTTTAGTTATGCATATTAATTTTAATTTCTCTTGGACTCTTATTCAATGTTCTAGTTATCCAGTAGATATTTATTGTAGAAAGCAATAATGATTGCTTAGATGTTGTGAAGGACTCTGAACATGTGCTTAAAATATATTAATTAATTCCTTATTTGTATGGTCCATGGATATCATTTTGTTGTTTTGTATATGTGCACTCTAATGAAATTTCGATTGTATTGATTGCAAGGCCATTACTTGTAACACTATGTAACCTGGTTTGGTCAAAATTCCCTTCTCTCAGGCTTCCAATAATGAAATATCCATGTGAAAAGAGTTTAGTTGAGGGTGGAAAAGGAGCTTTTTGAGCTAAAATGCCTAGGTATAAATACCAATGTTATAATCAAGGGTTATATGCATCATTCTTGTGTCTTTTTTATACCATATTCTAGATAAGGTATGTTGTAGAATTTTGTGTAATAATATTGTGTATTACTAGTAAATGAATTGAAGGTTCAACTAGGATCATATTTCCCTTGCACATAAGAAGGCCATCAAGTATATTGAGATGACTAGCTTTGATATAATTCATTTGTATAATAATTGTGAGAACTATTACATAAAATAGGGAACTCTCATGTCTTGAGGAGGACTGGGTTTCCTATATCCCAATTCTGATATTTGCAACACCATAGGGACATGCTATATTCCCTCTTAGACTAATGAGAACCCCATCGACTCCTACTAGTTCAAGGTTTTGTTTTAGGGCACCATCAAAACAAAAAATGAAGGATTTTTGAGTCTGAATCCACTGATGAAATCCTTGTGGAGTTATATGAAGATGCCAGCATGATTGTGGACATACTTACCTAGGTCTCTGGGTCGAGAAGAAGAACAAGAATATTTAAAATTAAATTGATCCAACAATTGAAGTTCCTACTTGTATAGATCTTGATCTAGAATGAATTTAATCCCTTTTGAATTAACATGTTTATATAGTAGTGCTTTAGCTTTAATTTCCACCATCTCCATTTCACTCATCATCTATTTAGAAGATGGCATGATTTTATCCCAACAACATTTCCAACATACAAATTTAGACAATGCAAACTAGACCATTTCAAAAGAGGCTTGTTACACCATTTTTTGGTCATCTAACCTATTATCATTAGATAGACCCAAGTACATCATGTAAGACCAATTTTAATCCAAGTAAAATTTCTTTCACTATGAAAATAACTTAGTAAATCACCTTTATTAAGTTGTTTGCGGTCTAAACAGGAAACCCCATAAGGAAATATTAACTAATATATATTTGTTTGATTTTCCTCAAGAAATAATTAGTTAAACAGTAGTTTAGTTAATATTTCTAGTTATATTTAACAAAAAACAAAGAAATTAATTATATAAATCATTATTTATCTCATTATTTTCTAAATAATAATTGTTTAAATCTTATTTAAATAATATTCTTTGTTAAATATGACTAATTCAACCTTAAATAATTTAATAAATCATTATTTATTTGATTATTACTCAACCATATACTTAAAATGATAAACAAATAATTTATTTATTTATTATTTCTTAATCACATCCTTAAAATGATAAATAAATAATTTATTTATTTATTATTTACAAATAAGAGGATTTGACTCAAGTCAAATTCCTTTTCCCTCCAACAAATATAATAAAATATTCCATAAAAGTTGGACCTAGATTTGGTTAATAATATTTTAATTATGCACCAATCTCTAGATTAACTCAATATTTTGTTATAAATAGAAGGGTTTTCCCATTCATTTGTCACCTTTTGTTTCCTAAAGATCACTCTGGATCTTAATACTTCGTGTGGCTATTGATCCATAATCATAGCCATACTTTTCAATTTTTGTCTAGGTTTTCTACACCATCAAGAGAGAGGAATTCTAAATCTGAAGTGCTGAGGACTTACAAGAACCCATCCCATTAAGGAGAACATGGAACACCCTCTTGTGTTTTCCTCCCAGGTGCCATCAATAAAAACATTCATTGGATATATTCTTGTCTTGTCTATTGGATCTATGGAGTAAATCTTATTTTTCTATTGTTTTATGTCTTCTAATGTATAGATCTAGACTTTTGCAGCATTTGTATTGATCATCTACTTACAGATCTGAAGATATTATCAGTGATTTATGCTATTAGGGTTGTAAGTTATGCGCAGCTAAAGTGATATTTTTTCGTACACTTCGAATCAAGATTCATAATGACAACTAGCGACTCCACACGAGTTTACCATTATGACTGTTGTCGTTTTTCTGATCCTTGCATATCTAGCTGCTTCAAACCCTAGGATTTCTCTTCAGCCCCTTGTTTTGTTTATTCTTGATGTTTTTTTTAACCCATAAAACTCTAAAACGATAAAAATTCTAACTTCCACGTGTTTTCAGACCCATTGCGCAGGTGATAGACATCAGCCACAGCTGAGACGAAATGTTTTTCTAAAACCTGCCGCCGAGAGTGCCGGAAGTGTAGGTCGCACTTTTCTACCCAAAACCTGCAACCTCGACCTCCAGGGTGCACTTTACAGCCCAAAAAGTGCAACCTCTGCTGAAAATAGGCCAAAAACTACGACCTGGACTTTCTGCAGGGATTTTTCTAAAAAATTTCTTGGTTCTGATGATCCTCTGTTCAGGGTTGTCTAACCTTCGTCTCCGCCCATTTTGGACCTGTAATTGTTCTGTTTCGCTCAACTAAGTGGGAACCTAGCCCCATAGGGCTTCAGTACCCTCCACTTTTTGTGGAAGAGTGTTTGTTGTTGCAGGTTGTCTGAAATTTCAGAGTCTTCAGCCATTTTTTTAGATCTGATACCTCATCTTCAGATCCACTTCAGATCGTCTTGTTATCCATTCAAATCACCTCATCTAGTTTTTTTTTGGTTTTCCTTTAGGGTGCACTCTTCTTCCCTCCTGGAGATAGCCTTTCGCCACCTCTTTTTATAGCAATTTTCCTCTGATTTGTTGTTGTTTTTTGCACCACTTTCCAGGAGATTTTGTCTTTTAGATATCTGTCCCTCTTGAACCTAGATATATTAGCCTTTATTATTGCATTTAATTTAGTTTTCTACTTACCTATAGACTAGTTGTTGAGAAACCCGCCTCCTTGGGTTTAGATTGGTGCATTATTAACTATTTATTTTATGTTTTGCAAGCTTATATATTGATATTTGTAGGTTTATTTACAGCTATACAACACACTTTTTCTTTTTCTCTACAAGTGTCTGGGTTTAAAAATTAAAATTTACACACTTCACACACACACCCTAAGCAAAAAAGGGATTGGTTAACACCGCCAAACAAGGACTCTAAAACATTGAAATCAATTGATCCTACACCTCTCTGCCCTTGTTTCGACATTGTAATCGGTTGATCCTGCACCTCCTTGCCCTTTTCGATCTCTTTTTCCTTTGTGTCGTGTTTGTGTCATCACCATTGTGCTACCAAGGTGTTCATCCCAGAGACTTATTGGCCTTCATCCTCAATTTCTGGTAGGGAGACTTAGTCCTCTGCAGAGGATTCGAGTTAGTCCTCAACCGAGTCCACACTCTGACTCTTATTCTGGTCCTTTGGGTTCTCCTTCCCGTTCCAACTTCGGTTTCCCCCCTATCACCTTCACCATGTCTGGTGCAAGACCTAACACTGGTGGTAACCCCGGCCCTCCCACCGAGAATAACACTAGTGGGACCGCAACAGACACTACCCCGGCTGCACCCTTGCTCCCTTTCATGGCAAGCCTCAACCTCCCTAATTTTGACTAGTTGATAAACGACCCTATACACCATGACACTAAGTGGCCTGCTATGCCAATTAAGCTCCCTTCAGACATCCCAAAGTTTGAAGGTCTTGCTGGAGAAGATCCTTCAAATCATATTTGATCTTTCCATATGTGGTGTTCATCTAATTCCATTACCGATGACTCTATTCGTCTTCGGTTGTTCCAAATAACGCTTACAGGTGAAGCCTCTAAGTGGTATGTTGATCAGACCCCTTCCTCTCATACCACATTTGTGACTCTGGGCCAGGCTTTTTTTTCCTATTTCCAACTTCCCCTACATTATGACACTTGTACCGAGCTCTTGACCTCTTTCCATCAATCATCTGTGACCCGCCTATCTGAACATGTTCAGGAATGGAAGAGAATAAGGAGCCTATGTCGAGCCCCTCCCTTCAAAGACCATGTCTACATGGACTGGTTTCTTAGGAATCTCTTTCCATCTATCGGGAAAGACGTCACATCGCACTTTCCTCAAACCGAAGAAGTAGCTCTCCAAATTGTGTTAAAATATGGTCTGATCTACGCTCAGTTAGGTCATGTTTATAATGTTCTACATGATCTTCCTAGACCTAGTGGTGCCAATGCACCAAGGGCATCTCACACTGTCGACGGTATTGTCGGAGCTCTCTTTAATCCATATGCTCAACCTCCCATGGGCTATGGTTTCTCTCAGGGCGAGGCCAGCACCTTCGGCACTTTTCCCCCTCCCAGTAGCATGTATCTAAGATATGAAATGCCTCCTCCTTTTTCCCAACCTCCTGTTTACCACACTGCTACCCAACCTCCTTATTATCCATATTCACAGCCTGGTGCTCCATCTCCTCTAGCATTATCACCTCCTCCACCCTTACCTTCTCAACCCCCACAACATCAACCACCACCCCCTCAAGGGCAGGTGTACGCATAGCATGGCATGGATAATCCTCCTCCCTCCAAAAGGAAGAGGAAACATAATAAAAATCAAGCTGCCTCTGGTAATCATGGACCTAATCAAGGTAATTCTCCTAACACTACAAACCAACAACAAGGTGCTCAACCCAAGCAGGACAAGCCTCTTCGTATGAAAAAGCCCTATTCGTGTTGTGGTGTTTATGGTCATTATACGCATGATTGTCCCCTTCTACCATAGATGCAACAACTATGGAAGTCTCAAGCAACATCGAGAGGAAAGAAAGCCATTCCTTCCATTCCTCCCAGTCCTGCACCTAGTCAACTAGCTGTGCTTACCGATCCTTTCCCTCAGCAGGGATTTGTGGCTACCCAACCACCTGAAGGACAGGTGTCCACTCAACCTTTTCCATCTGGTTCCCTCGATTACTAAATTTTCATGATGTCCTCTGATAAGCCTTCTGAACCTTATTCTCCTAGCGCTTTACCTTCAACTGGTACTCATGAGCACCTTTATCCTCCTAGAACGGTTCCTACAGGCCTCAACCATCTTGGAACCATCTCGCCTGGTCATTACCCCTTTGGTTAGATACCATTCCTAGCTCCCCCACCAGGAGTGTACACTGTACCTGTTATGGCCACCCTCTCTTTTCCTAACCTGACTCTTGGGATTCCCATCTGGTACCTTGATCCTCTAGCTGCCAGGCTGCCCGGTCAGCCTAGACCATATCTTTCTTTGACCCCACTTCAACTGGTCCCTATGACTTCTCCCACTGCAACAGTGCCTCATTCACCTCAACAGGAACCACCTCCTGTTGCGACCACTTCGGGTAAGAAGGGAAAAGCTCGCAAGAGGGCATCAAAGGACAAGGCCATCCTGACAAATCTTGCCCCCTCTCGGCCTCCATGGCATACCACCCAGTGTGCTTTGTGTGATGTTGTCGGACACACCACCCATACTTGTCTAGAGTTGCCTCACCTCAAGTCCATGGTCAACAAGACGTTTTCGGAATTTGATATCCCGGAGGTATATGTCACTATACCCAATTCAATTCTAAAACTCAAATCATTGCGCATGAATCACCCTTGTGATTTGTGCGATTTCCATGGCCACTACACTCACTTTTGCCCTCGCCTTGAAGAGTATCGTTCCTCTTTAGAAGCCTTACGTCAATTCGAGGCCGAGCGTAATGAGTCAACCGCTCCCTTATTCTCGCATCTTGCTTCGGCAACACTAGAAGACACATATGCTCCCATTCGCATTCCCCCTTATGATGTTGAGATCACGAATCCTTGGTCAGAAGTCCCTGATGAAACCTCCCCTAATGTTTCATATGACCTCCCCTCGAAACCTTCCCTAATCTCAACATCGGTAGATCCTTTGTCTGCTTACTCCTCTGTCACCCCTAGTGACGATGCGCATGTAGACCTCTCCTCTTGTGATGAGGAGTAAGGTCACTTTGCCACGTTAGGTGGTCTTTCTTCCATCAGTTACCCCATCTTCTATTATTATGATGACATTTTGGAAGTATCCACCACTCTTGACTTTATCTATTCCCCCTTACATCGAACTCATGCATTCAAATCACATGCAGCTTGTGGCCATTACATTGCCACCCAATTTTTGGGTAAGGGGGGCACCCATATTGTAGAGACCCAGAGAAGCAGTTCTCCACCACTCTCCTAGTGAATCTAGTCATGACGACTCTAGTCCAATTATTCCTCCACATTTAGAAGAACCTCTAGAGTCCCATATCACTTCAAGATCACTCTAGGGATGATACCCCTCATCACTCGTTCATATTTCATCAGCAACCTTGTCTCATAGACATTGTGGTTGACCAACCTATGGGTTTTCTAGGAGAACATTAGTTTATTATCTCAAAATCTGCTCTTTGGGATAATAACACCATGTATGCCAACCCGAAAACTTAAAACCCATTGGATTCATATATGAAGTACCAAAAGATATTGGTAATCATCTATTTCCTTTCTCAATATACATAACCATACCGAAAACAAATAGCACACCACATCATGAAAATGTGTTTAGATTCCCCTTTTTTCTAAATACATTTTGGCATGTCCACAACATGCGTGGGGGCACCTATGTCCCACAACCATACAAAACCTAGATATCATCAAAAAAAAAACACTGAAAACCCCTTTCTCTGACAGGTTGCATGTTCCAAGTCATTTCCTGGGATAGGTCATAGTTTTCTGCCCAGTCCTTGCTACCCAAGACGCAGAACAGATGCAAAAAAAATGTGACTTGGCCTGTTCATGAGCTTTGGGTACCTAAACTGAACTTTCAACCTAATGAAATAAAATATTAGGATTAGACATATTACCTACAACTGATAGATCTCAAATTCCAATGGTCGGTTCATTTTCTACAACTACCGCAAGATTTAAGGCCTCCTCTCCTCATGACATTCACCACAGCTCCACCGAAAAATGAGTGAATCTAGAAGGAAAATGCCTTATTAAAAGAAAACCCCTGATTTTTCTTTCGCTTACCACGACCAAAAATATAGCTCAGTTTTATGAACCATCTACGCCATTGGAAAGATCTCATCAAGCCCTAAAATGGGTATCTATTAGATTTTTGTGATTTGATACTTCACTAGGACACATTTTTTCCATGAAGCACCACTTCACCCTTCCTCAAAATCGAATTTCTTCACTTGCAACACTTTTACCCGGGGCACCATGCTACCTCCATACTTTTCCACGGTCGTGTCGACTTTCTTCATGAGTTACCATCTTGTACTCATGATTTTATGGTCCCCATTGGACCCTTTACTTATGTGGCAACACCATCGAGTCACCCTTGTTTAAAGCATCCAAGTTCAGTCATCATTGCTTTCATGGAGTCTATCCTGAGTTCCTTCGCACCCCACTATAGTCCTCCATCCTTCATTGCTTGGTTTCTCTCTCGTGTCGCTCATTATGGCCTTCAATCCCACTGTCTCCTATCCCCCATGATATTGTGTGAGTCACTTCCAGGTCATCCACGCTGTTCATTCTCTAACAAGGGAAGTTGTCCATTCGCTACTCATTTCCCCCCATTTCATCATCATCACTTGTGTCAGTCTGTCAGTTGCTCTAATTTTTTCTCTCGTGCCTTAGTTGAGGATCCCTTATTACCTCACCTATGGCAGACCTCCTTTTGTCGACATCAGCTCATTCATTCTAGAAGACATGTCTAGAGGGCGGTGTACCTTGGTTCTAGCTTCCACTTTTGTTCGATAACTCAAATCAGGAAAAGGGACTCCTTATTGCCCTTTGACTTGATTTCTTCTCAGCTCCAACTCCTTTCAGCATGATCGAGATCCGTATACTTGATGGTTCACTGATGCAGCAGCTGACATCAATGATTCTACGGTGTGTGTGAGATGTCTCAGTCCTCATCCGGGGGTGGCCCTACAAGTAGCCCCCCACACACTCGAATGACATCTTCATTACAACCTTCAATGCAACTCCATACATTTGATGATGTCGGCCTCAACCTCTTGCAGTGCCTTTTTGTTTGCATGTATCAGTCATATTTTTAGAGCCCTTTCCTGTTTCAAGGGAATATGGGTTGTATTTATATCTCATGTACTCAGATATTATTGTACAAAGTCCTGGTTATTATCCCAGGCACAATATGTATTTGGAATTCATTATTGTGTTATTTATCTGGCTCATGTTTAGGCTAGCATATGCTTTATTATTGTGTTTCGTGGTTTTCTGGGTGCCTTATTGTTTATACTATTGCCTCAGTGGGCATAGGTATGCCTCCCCCACCGCCTATTGTAGGTACTCACTCATCAAGAAGACTTGTCACACCTACAAGTCGCCTCCTCATGGTCTAGTTCTTTCAGAACTTTGGCTTACCTTATACTTCTCTCTCTTTGACTTCCCGTTCGATGTCTAGTGATTGGGTTATTACAATGTACTTCAGTCATACGATTAGCTCCTAATGCTCGAACGCTGGGGGGAAATCTGTTACACCATTTTTTGGTCATATAACCTATTATCATTAGATGGACCCAAGTACATCATGTAAGACCAATTTTACTCCAAGTAAAATTGCTTTCACTATGAAAATAACTTAGTAAATCACCTTTATTAAGTTGTTTGTGGTCTAAACAGGAAACCACATAAGGAAATATTAAATAAATATATATTTGTTTGATTTTCCACAAGAAATAATTAGTTAAACAATAGTTTAATTAATATTTCTAGTTATATTTAACCCAAAACAAAGAAATTAATTAGATAAATCAATATTTATCTTATTATTTTCTAAAGAATAATTGTTTAAATCTTATCTAAATAATATTCTTTGTTAAATATGACTAATTCACCCTTAAATAATTAAATAAATCATTATTTATTTGATTATTACTCAACCATATCCTTAAAATGATAAATAAATCATTTATTTACTTATTATTACTTAATCACATCCTTAAAATGATCAATAAATCATTTATTTATTTATTATTTACAAATAAGGGGATTTAACTCACGTCAAATTCCTTTTCCGTCCAACAAATATAATAAAGTATTCCATGAAAGTTAGACCTAGATTTGGTTAATAATATTTTAACTATGCACCAATCTCTAGATTAACTCAATATTTTGTTATAAATAGAAGGGTTTTCCCATTCATTTGTCATATTTTGTTGCCTAAAGATCACTCTGGATCTCAACACTTCGTCAGGCTATTGATCCATAATCATAGCCATACTTTTCCATTTTTGTCTAGGTTTTCTACACCATCAAGAGAGAGGAATTCTAAATCTGAAGTGTTGAGGACTTACAAGAACCCATCCCATTAAGGAGAACAGGGAACACCCCCTTTTGTTTTCCTCCCAGGTGCCATTAATAAAAATATTCATTGGATATATTCTTGTCTTTTCTATTGGATCTATGGAGTAAATCTTATTTTTCTACTGTTTAATGTATTCTAATGTATAGATCTAGATTTTTGTAGCATTTGTCTTGATCATCTAATTACAGATCTGAAGATATTAGCAGTCATTTCTGTTGTTAGGGCTGGAAGTTATGAGCAGCTAAAGTGATATTTTTTCCCACACTTCGAATCAAGATTCATACTAACAGGGCTTGCAATGAAAGGACCTTGTGTAATGACTACGGCACGTCAAAAATAGTTTCTTCAGTGAATTTGACTACTGCAACCGACTCTCAAGTCCATTTACCACCACTAACTAGGCCACCATAGTGAAATAGAATTCCAAAAACAAGCAATGAGAAGATACCAAACTAAAAAGATAAAGAGTACACTGGGAGGGACCCTGGATTCCTCTCCTTTTCATATTTTCTGAGGTTAATATGTTGTCATAAGATAGGGTCCAATAGAAAATATTAATCTTTGGCAAGTGAAAAACAAGAAATTTGTTGGTCATAGCTCTACTTAACTAAATACTCAGCTAAACTGCACCTGCTACAGTCTGATTCCTCTAGGTTCTTAAGGGCAAAGCTATGCAGTTTCTATTCCATTCACGCAACCAAATGGAACAAGTGTGATGGTGGAGCCCCAAATCCCACTCGCTCAATAATCCTAAATCTTTGTCCCATGAATAAATGTCAAAGAGGGAATTTTATCCTTGCTTTCCAATCATATCTTTAAAGGAGTGAGATTCATGAGAGTCAAGTAGCTGGTGACCCATGATGTTATTCTTCCAAATATTGATATTTTATGATTTCCTAAAATCCAGGTATAATGATCCATTATTATTAGAATGTCAGATTTCATAAGTCTCCAAATGGATGACCATCCTCTTGCTTAGAGAATATAATTTGGAGACTACTTTCTTTCCCGTATGAAATATTTTTTGTGAAACTGCAAAAACTTTTTCCACCATTCATACTTCCCTGAAACTAGCCTTCATGGGAGATTAGCACCCATTTCTAAAATCCTTGATTCCAAGCCCACCATGAGATTTTGGTTCCTAGACAATAGACCTGTTAACCAAGTGAAATATTTGGAGTTATATTTCCCTCTACTACAGAAACCATATTAATTCTTGAGCCAGAGTTTTCTTAACAATCGCCTAAGTAAGCATTAGAGAAATTTGGTAGATGGGAAACATCTAAATTGGAATTGTTTCAAGGGAGAGTTTTTCTCCTTGGGAAAATAGAAATTTTTATGGAACAGTCCTGAGGGAAAGATCATTCTCATGCCATTCTTGTTTCCTGTTATGTGTCTAATCTTAATATCTTTTGGGAAATATAGATAAATATTTCCCATCAACTCCACCAAGAAATAAAGCCTTTGTCCTGTTGAATGCAATGTCCTACCGCTTTTGGTGAGAAAAAAAGGTATAATTAAGGCCTCCTTAGTAAAGAAAAACAATCTATTGTCTCCACCTCTCTCCAAAAAGGTGCACATCTCCTTGGAACTTGTTGTGCCCTTCTTGGGAGGACCTCCCAGTTCAAGGATTTGTTACCGAATGATAATCACATAAAAAATTTAGACTTTATATGTGCTTTGGCTTTTAAAAATATCCCCCACCACGAAATTTCTTATGATCCCTCTTCTTCATACATAGCATTATCCAAGACTTGTCATGAATTTACCTGAAGAAGGGTTTTTGGAAGACCTCCCATTTCAAGGATTTATTACCTAATGCTAATCACATAAAAATTTTAGACTTCATAGGAGATTTGACTTTCAAAAATCTCCCCCAAATTTTTTTTTCTTATGTTCCCTCTTCTTCATACATAGTATTATCCAATACTTTTCATGAATTAACATGAAGAAGGGTTTTTAGACCATACTTAAGAGATATCCTCCATTTTTAATTTGATAGGACTATATGCCAACTTCCTAATATAACCTTGAGAATAGTTAGCATCAATACCTTCCAATCCCAGGACGTTAACACTCAACCAACTTCCTCATCATAGGGTTGGAGTATTTGTCCCTGCCAAGTTTGTTAGTACAAATATTTCTTGATAATTCAATAAATTTAGCATATCCTAGGAAGATAGAATTGCCTTGTATCTTTATAAGAAGAATTGGGGATTACAAGAACCGAGTAATGGTGTGGTTGGTATTCAAAATAAAAAATCATTTTATTTCAAGAGTCTGTTAGGGTCTTCAATTGACCAAGCAAGATGTGGCCTCCAAAGATCCACTCCTTCTCGATAATATAGTCCTAAAGTTCCATGTGAGGAATATCCAAGGTCGGTTGAAACTTGAAGCAATGCCCTGTGACCATTTATCTTTGTTGAAAATTTATCAAAGTATCCTTAATAGACATTTTTCAATTTTATTTCCTTAATCTCTGTATGATATTTCCCTTGCCGAGCATTACAACAGTGGCAACATTATCTGCAATTATTATTTGTTGTTGGAAGAATGAAGCAAAATGACTGAGATCCACATTCTTTTGTTTGCTTCTTTAAATTTATTGACTCTGGCAAAGACTCTTAAAATACAATTACCATTGTTGATTAAAGAGTCCAAAATAATAGAAATTTGTGTGACAGGATTGAGGAACTTGTCTAGAAGTGAATTAGCATCAATATTTCAAATGGAAGACTTAAGCTTTCTAGGTTCTGCATATTATTGAGCTGTGAGTTGATTTTCTTTCTGGGTTGCATTTACCATGTGTATTCCACCTTCTAAATTCATGTGTTTTTGTTGAATCACATCTTCTCTATCTATATTGGTTGATGGGTTCAATGTATATGAACTGGGAACAATTTGAGTTGACTAAGTTATAATGGCATGGTTTGGGAAACTAATTGCATGAGTTGACCAAGGGTTGGGAATAGTATTTGAAATTATTGACTTGGAATGTTGGAACTACTTCCAAATATTTTGTGAGTTTCCAACATTGGACTCGATTGACCCAGACTTAGTCAAGTCAACAATATGGTGTTTCTAAGGCAACTCATTTCTTTGGGAAGCGTTAATTTTTAAGGCTTGGTATGTACTTTTACCTTGTCATTCATGTTTTTTAGTAAATGAATTAGAGCTATATTCATTTTTCTTGGAAGTAATAATTATAACATCCTAAGGTGTGAGGGGAGTCTTTGAGCTTATTAATCTAGAAATAACAATCAAAGGGATTGAGTGACATACTAGTATGACAGGAAAACTCATTACAAATTGGTGCATATGTTGCCTTATCCCCATTATAACTATAATATCCCTTTTGGAAGGTGTAAGGTAGCTTGAAACACAAATGGCTTCATATTTGTGAAGTTTATTTTTAATTGAGCTAATCTATAACCCTTTGGAGTTCCTATCATCTTCTTTTCTCAGGGATACTATTTTTTGGTAACCATTTTAGTCTATGCAATCAGTGTCTTGGAGCCAAAGGATATTACCTTGAATATTGAACCCTTGCAAGAAATATTTTGATGAGCTCATTCATTTGTCCCTGGAGTGCTGGAATTTCTGGTATGCTTAAGCTTTGAGACATTCTTGTGTTCACTAAATTATCAACTTCATCACTCTTGTATGGATTTGGGTTATTTTTATGAATAATGAACTTCCATAGCTCAACCATGTGCATTCTGATAAATCATCCACAAATTTTTTGCAAGTCTTTCTCTTATTAATTTTGTTGTGACCCCATATTCATGAATGAAACATTCAGATAAATTAGGTTTAGATTAGGGAATTTTGTTGGGATATTTTTAGCGAGCTTTAGGATCCCATATTCAAGATGGGAATACTCTTGGATAGGTAGGGTATTGATAAATATATCACCATGTTTGATCCGGATTTTATGCAGGAATGCAACAGAATACAGATGTAACCATAAACACAGAGATGCAGTGGAAATAATGCTTCATTTTATTATAATCAAATAAATACTGAAATAAGCTTACAAACATAATGGAAACAAGCTAGGGATTTGGCAGCGTATCTCTGAGAAGAGATGTGGCGTACGCAGGCCTATGAATTGTGTTACATTGAGGCTTGTAGGCCTATTATAGACATAATGGAAATATATGAGCTAAGGTATTGGCAACGCTTATCTCTGAGAAGAGATGTGTCGGCTACCAGCCCCTAAACTGTGTTACAATGAGGCTCGAAGACCTATTTATTGTTGAGAAACAATGTAAAATTCGAAACCTCCCAAAACCTAACCCTAGGAGATGAAGCACCAAAACTGTGGGCCCCGTTTGGCTAAGTTGGCGTTTCAACTTATCGAGGACATAAATTTGGCATCCAATATCCGTTTGACGCACTCAATAGCTCGTTATAAATATCTATCTGAGGACTACAACCCATGTTGCTTTCCGTTTTCCCAAAAAGCATCGTTTAGGGCCTCAAAATGGCTCTGGAAGTTCAGGACCCAAAAGATTGCCATAAATAGTAAGTTGTGTTGAAACTTACAAACTAAAATAACTAATGGTGGGGATTCAAATGGACTTGGCGGGTGGCCACCAATATCCACCTGGATCATTATGTCCCCAAAACGGCTCCGGGAGTGCAGGACCCAAAACCCTGCTAAAAATAGTAAGTTGTGCTGAAGCTGAAAAACTAAAATAATTGATGCTGCAGGTCCAAATGGGATAGGTGGGTGGCCATCGATATCCACTTGGATCATTCCTCCCTCCTTAGGAAGCAATGGTCTCCATTGCGTTAAGTTCCTCCATGGGGGGGTGGCAAATTATGCTGAACTTGGTGTTGGATCTGTCCAGGATGTCGTGGACCTGTTGGCAGACATGCTAGATGTAGATTTGTCGCCAGTGGGAAGCCGTTGAAGTATCTAGGAAAAATTATCTGTCATCGCGTTCCTCTGTTTCTCGAGAGCCTCCTTGAACAAGATTTTTATAGGATCTCCTACTCCCTCGTCTTTCTTTCCTTCCGCCATGGGGGATCGTTGGGGTTGCAAGGTTGCACTCCTTATACCCTAGCCGCATTGGGGACATGCAAATAAAAATAGAGAAATATCAGACCCACTCTAATACCACTGATCTGGATTTTATACAAGAACGCAACAGAATACAAATATAACCATAAACACAGAGATGCAACGGAAATAATGCTTCATTTTATTATAATCAAAGAGTGATTGAAATAAGCTTACAAACATAATGGAAACAAGCTAGGGCGCTGGCAGTGTATCTCTGAGAAGAGATTTGGAATACGCAGGCCTTTGAACTGTGTTACATTGAGGCTCGCAGGCCTATTAAAGACATAATGGAAATATATGAGCTAAGGTACTGGAAATTCTTATCTCTGAGAAGAGATGTGTTGGCTACCAACCCCTGAAATGTGTTAAAATGAGGCTTGAAGGGCTATTTATTGTTGAGAAACAATGTAAAATCCGAAACGTCCCAAAACCTAACCCTGGGAGATGAAGCGCCAAAACTGTGGGCCTCATTGGGTAAGTTGGTGTTTCAACTTCTTGAGGACATAACTTTGGCATCCGATCTCTGTTTGACATGATCAATAGCTCATTAGAAATATCTATCCGAGGACCACAACCCATGTTTCTCCTTGTTTTCCCAAAAAGCATCGTTTAGGGCTTCAAAACGGCTCCGAAAATTCAAAACCCGAAAAACTGCTATAAATAGTAAGTTGTGCTGAAACTTACAAACTGAAATAACTAATGGTGGGGGTTAAAATGGACTCAGTGGGTGGCCAACAATATCCACCTGGATCATTAATTCCCTAAAATGGTTCCGGGAGTGTAGGATCCGAAACCCTGCTAAAAATAGTAAGTTGTGCTAAAGCTGAAAAACTGAAAGAATTGATGCTACGGGTCCAAATGGGATAGGTGGGTGGCCACCGATATCCACTTGGATCAATGTTGTAGTAGAAATTATTCAAGGAAATTTGAGGGGAGCTAATACTTGACTGCTTCAAGCCACAGATCGACCATTATCCTCAAGTTCATAAGTTCCAACATTTCTGGATAAAACATAGGAACAATTTTATGCTAGCCATAAACATCAGTGTTGCAAACAGGGGGCTATTTTATATGAGAAATTAAAGCTACCTAAATATAATTTATATTTAGGAGAATAAATTGATTTTAATATCAATTATCATACCTATGAACAATAAGGGACAAACCTGGAAATGATTTTTCTCACTGTGTAGTTAATCAGTTATGGGTTTGCATAAGTCCTCTGGTTTTCCTAGATATTGGTTTTTTCTTTCAAAATGAAAAGACTATTCATCTTCAATAAGGATGCCTTCAACAAATGGAATGGAACTTTCTGCCTTTGTCTCATATGGTTCATAAAACAGCTTGATGATATGATCAACCTTCTTTTATTCCTCATTAGATTCCATGTCATATGTAAGACGATTGTCAAAGGAAAAAATATCACATCTTGCACTGTTATGTTCAAATTTAATAGGCAATGCTGACTGGATATGCATATAAATATGGGTGCCAAAGTTTCTATCATATCCAAAATCACAAATAGGAGTTTTGTTCTCTTGAACTTTAAGGGATATTTAGGATTTCCCTTCATTAATGAGTGTCTTATTACTCTCATTCTCAGGAAAACTAGAACTACAGTCTGGTCCATTACCTCCATCTACACTAAGGATTTTTTCATATGTTGGTTGAATTTCCATTTTCTGGTGTAGAGAAAAGGCATGCCATGTTACCCATGTCATCATGTGCTAAGTCTTCTAGGGTGATTGCAAGAGTGGTAGAAAGTTGTTTCCTACCCTCATGTTGATATTCCTCATCTGCATTCAGGACCTTTTCTCACACTATCAATCATTTCGAAATATGGATTGTTTTCAAGGGGAAGTCAAATCAAGAGAAGTGTAGCATATCCATGTCCAAGTGTAGCAAGCCAGCTAAGCAGGCCGAAAAACTTGTCGGAAACTTTTCTTTTTCTTCTTCAATATGGTGGTCATCAACACTACCTCAAAATGAGTAATAGCTAGACTGAAGCATCCCACTATTTTCACATCAAAATCTGTCATAGGAACATACCTCTCTTTATCTCTACCACACTCACCATTGACATTAAAATGTAGTGTAGGTGTCATATTTTTTTTTTTCTCAAACTTAGAATGTAATTTTGAGCTGCCAAATGTGTTTCTATGAATGCCCATAGCCTTATTACCCTCACTTAGACTACTACATGATCAGTTTATATGCATTTTTATGAGGACGTCATATTATTTTAATCTTCTTTGCTTCATTTACCCTATATTTAGCTTTGGCATTTTCTAGGAGTTGCATTTTCACTCCCCCATTGTACTCGTACTAACTGTATCTTTTAGTCCCATTGAACTATTTATTTTCATTCATTGGATATATAAAATTATCTTATCTTATCTTATCTCACTTTCTACTGATCAAAATACACTTCTCTAACATGAGAAACATGTTTAGGTTTTAATGCATCTCCAAATAAATTTTGATTGGATGTTTTTATGGCTTCATAATATCGGTTTCCTGATTGTTCTTCTAATCAAAAGTGAGAAAAATTTTACACATCCATATCATCAATTAGAGCATTACAAGTGGTCTATACACTAATGAAAAAATGGAAAGCAGGGCCTTCATCATCAACAGCTTCTAAATCTGTGCAGTGGTCTTTATGGAAAGGATTTTTTACTTCAATTTTCTCTGAGATATGACATAGATGCCTCGTCATTGATAGAGATCCATCTTGTTGTAATGTTGGATTGCTCACTATCTACAATAATGCTAGAGTTAGAAGAAAAGAGTTGATCTTCTTGTGATTTTGGGATTTATTCTTTTGGATACCCCCATTCCTCTGTTATGTCTAGTTCCAGCAATCGTTTGGACAACATGATGGGTTGATTGATGTTGAAAGGGTCTTGGTGAGGTTTCAATAGCTCATATTATAAATGGAAATGGTTTATTTATAATCCTTACATTACCTTCTATTGTTGCAAATGGAGTACAATGGAACAACTTCAAATCTCTAGCTTCACCAGCTGACAGTGTTTTCCCTAATCATCGTTTCTAGTTCATAGTTGAACTTAGGATATTAATATTTTACAGACACATTGAATGTGATTTTTCCAATTTGAGGCACCTACTTTATAGTAAGTTGGAGGATCATTTCTGCAAATGTCATCTGAACTTGTATAAAATTGTCTGGAGCTTGTGCATGCATCATCGCTTGAGAATTTTCTTATTGTGAATTTTTCTTTCATTTTTATTTCTATCCTGCACTTATCTCAGGTCACGGTAGTAAATAACTTCCTATTGATCTAGCTGGTTCCTTGAGATGAGATCAGCTTCCAATGTCAATAGAAAATGAATTAAAACAATGTAACTCCCCTTATTTTGTTGCTCCACTTTATTCATTTCATTTGATGTTGTATCACAAACTTTGACTCCCATGGATGCTTCTCCAATTGAAAATGCCCCAAACAATATTGCCCAAGATCTCACTTCAAAAACTATTCAAAACTAAACCTGCCAATATCAACAAAAAATGAATTAAAACAAAGTAACTCCCCTTCTTTGGTTGCTCCTCTTTATTCATTTCATTTGACATTGTCTCAAAAACTTCAACTCCCATGGACACTTACCAAATTGAAAATTCCCCAAACAATGTTTCCCATGATCTCACTTCAAAAAAAATTCAAAAATGAAGGCAAAAAACTCAACATGTATTTTATAAATCACCGCAAAGAATTGTAGTTGGAGGAATGGTTTCGGTCCCTAATCTGGTAAGTAAAATCTTCTTTATTCAATTCCCATTCAATAAAATGCTCTGCATGTTTTCTTTATATATATGACAAGAATTTTCATACAAGTATTTTTGTTTTCATCAATTTAGAAGTAGGCAGGGGCTGAAGTCTTTGTTACTGTCGATGGAGTTGTTTATTATGGATATCTCATGTAATATCCTAGGGAAATTTTCACTAAGGTCTCTAGTTCTACAATTTCCTTCCTTGGAAAATATTGTTATTATAGCTGAGTCAATATTGTTACATATTTTTATGTACTATTATTATAGCCTAGTCAATAATGTTATATATTTTTATTATACTTGACCCATCGGGTCCTTTGAATTTACTTCAACATCTTTTCAGAGACCAGATATCAATTTTGTTGAGCCCAGCGAAATCAAAGTAGTTTTGAACTCGTGGAAATTTAGTTTTTTTTATGTCAAATGATCATCCAAATAATGGAAGGAATCACATCCATCTCAGGGTAATAAATAATTGTCTTGAATTCCAAAAGCCTGTGTATGCCCTCTTCCTAAAATAGTTTGTGTATACCCACTATGCACATTGGTGCATTATTAATCTTCATCCAACTTCCATTGCCAAAAAAAATTATGTTTCTTCTAAAACATAAATCAAGGAGGAAAACCACATTGGTGCAATTGTGGCTCCAACTATAGTTATAAATACTGATAGAGGTCCATCGGTAGATTTACAAATACCAACACATGATATTCATTTCAGTGCAAGATAAAATTTGGGTGCCTCTATCTATAATAATTTAGGGAGTGTAAGGATGAATAGTGATAATAATCAACACGCTCATGAGTCTCCTCACCTAATTATTAGTGGTGTAATGAATAAAGTCGCCAAAACCCCCTCCTCAAATGGTCATGTTCCATCCATTATCACTGGTCCTAGAGACTATGTTTGGAAACTATTACCTTCAAGTGTTCCTCAAACTGCCTCTCTTGTAGATTATCATCTTGCAATTACTCATAGAGAAAATGTGCATTTTGTAGCCATGCCTTCTTTACCAGGCTTATTTTTTCTAAATGTATTAGTAGGCGCTAAAGGTCCAACAACACTTTTACATGGGAAAATTGTGCAAATTGGACAACAAACAAAAAGTGGAATGCATCAAAATATTCATGGTGGAGTCACTTTAAGCCTTAGAGGGCCTTGTCAAGTTGTAGAAAAAAACCATTGACCTGATGGTTTCTCCACATAAAAGTGGTGGAAGAGCCTTATTTTCGAGGTTGAGTATCCACATCTAGATTTATAGGCTGGAATGTTGATGAAAATATAACAATTCTTGTATTGTTGTCACTGTTGCCAGTAGCATATCTGATTGAATGCAGTTTACCTCTGCCAGTTTTAGTAGTGGATATAAATTTTCCTCCCATCAGGGTTTAAATTAAGGACAATGGCATTGAAATGTGGTTGTAGGAAAATTGATAAAGAGAATCGTTCTTAATTTAAACCCAGTCTCATGTTCTAGCAACAACGTTATTAAATTTTTTGTGTTTTTGAGTATATTACATATGAAGTGTAGCTCTTGTTGAAGACCTTTGTTTGACATTGTGGTTAAGGTTGCATATCCATAAGTATTTTTCCTTGAGTTCAATTCCCACCACAGTGACTATGCATGACTATAAATTTTTCATATAGCTCCACGGGTGGCATATCTGGAAATAATATGGGTACTATGTTGAATGTGTTTTCGTTGCATTTTGGTAAGGACGCAAATCCACAAACAATTGGTCTCAATTCTTGAGTTTAATGTCATGGGCTTCTCTTATGCTATGTTATGTTCTCTAGATCTCTAAGGTATTCATTATTTAGCTTGGCTACCTCCAACTTCCTTTGTATGCACATGGACAATGTTGCTCTTGGATAGCACTAGTTATGCTTACACAAGTTTGACCCTTTGATGCACAAGCTTTACACTTCTCTTATTTCCAATAGTGGGTATGTTTTCACTAGTGGAGGATGGAGGTGAATTTCCATATTTAAAGGGAAAAATGGATTTGCAAGTGATGCTTCTTATGTGATGTAGAGACAAAGGAGCACTTCTTTCATTGCTCTCTTTCTTACAATATTTTTGTGTAGATAGAATCTGAGTCAATTGGTTCATGTTTGTCTTTGAATTTAACTGTAATGTTAGACTTATATAATCATTCATTGGCTTGCATTAAATAGCAACCATTGTTGATTCCTTTAAGACATGACACGTTTATATAAATGATTGATAAAGTTTGCTTGAAACTTTAAGGTATGTCTAAATTCAAGTTTTAAATTTCAAATTTAGTGAACAAAATGACTTAGGATGCATTTTCCTCTTCAAGGATTATAGGCCTAAATTATTTTCTTATTATATACCTTGATCAAAGGTTCTTGTCTTTGCTCATCAAGGTGGTGGTTACCTTCATACACCATAAGCTCTAGTATCTTGCTATGATAGTGACATCGATTACCTCTTTATTTTAGGTTGTGATTAGGACTAGGCTTAATTCCTCGACATTATCCACCCCAACTGAAGTTAGGGTGTGGTTGGGTTCACTAGCAGAGTATAGTTTCTATGAAAACAACGTTAATGTTTCTTCAATTGATGATTAGATCACCTTATTTTCTACTATTATGAATTCATTGTAGTTGGATGCTAAAAGAGTTTTGACAAAATAATTTCCCTTATCTTTAGTTTCTACAACCATTAAAGGTAATTTTTGGAGGTGATCGTCGTCTATCCATTCAAAACTTAGAAATGTGAAGAATAAAAAATCTCAATCAACACGCGATAATGCTAGACAAAGCTGGAGAAATAAATTTTTTTATTCTGTAATTGGAGAGAAGCAAGATCTTGGAAATTTTCTCCATCCTGAGCATGGGACTATTGCGGTTTCTGATTCCCCATCTGAGTGGTCAAGTTCACCAGATGGTGACATAAACAAAGACCTGACTTGTTTTTCCAATTCTGTCATTAGAAAAGAAAAAATCTAGTTTGCATGTTGGGGAGAGAAAAATCAATGGAATACATGAGAGTAGGTTGGCTTATCAGCTGGCTACACATGAAAATGGCATAGTGGTTTTGTTCAAAATATGCTGAAAGAGAAAAAGGGTGAAGTGTTAGTTGTATATAAGCAATCAACAACAAATATAGGCAAGGTGTCTGAATGGGAATTACAATTAGAAGCTACAACAGTCCTCCCTAAAGTTGAAAAAGGAAATTTTTGAGGAAAAACCAAGTTTTTTGTCTAGTAACAAATTTGTTGACTGCAAAAAATCTTCTGGATATAGAAAAAACAGTAGGGTTAACCATGATAGTGCTAAAGTACTTAGGGAAGGTTCAACTGGAAATGTGAAGGAAATTGACACACAATATAAGGGTCAAGTATCCACCACTAATAGTGATATTTTTGAAGTTTCTACTCAACTTCAGGTGTCATCTTTTCTTCTTTAAAGTGAAGGCAAGCAGGATTTAGTAGTTAGATTGACATAAAAGGAGAATAAAAATTATTCCAATGTTTATGCGAAGAATAATGTTGCAAATATAGGTGATGCTGCCAAGGTAGTAGTTGTCAACAAGAGGAAGAAAAAGAAGGTTTTTTCCTGTAGGGAAAATGTTGTAGCTCCAACTAGGATTTATATAATGCTTATAAGGTTCAAGAGGAGGAGGAATATGTGAACCATCTAGAACCATCCAAAATAGTAATCGATGTTGTCAAGAGTCAAACTTCTTCAAAAGAGCCTCAGAAGCAAGTCCTAAAAGAAGTGGATGACTGGGCAGATGCAACCGAGCTTTAAACTCCTATGAATCAAGTAGCTATTTTAGTTACTGAATTTTGCAGAAGACAAAAAGTACTCAAGACCTTTTTTATTGAAAATCAAGGATTAGTGCAAAGATATACCAAATCATTCTGAAATTTGTCGAGGAATTATTGAATTACTTAAAAATTCCCAAGCACTTGCAAGTAATGTAGGAGAGGTTGATGCATTAGAAAGCACTCCAAGAGGTCTTGAGAGGCAGCTGAGTGGGAATGATCTACTTGAACGTCATGGGAGAAATATGGCCAGTTTGGATGATGATAGATTGGCCAAGCCAGTGGATGCTTGTGTTGATGGCTGTGATATGAGGATGGATGTGAATATTAGTGATTCCTCTATTGTGTTTCAAATTGGCCAAGGTTATAATACTATCTTTTCAAGAAATACCTATGCAACACAAATGAGTATGAATGTCATCCTTCTTAGAGGGCCTTATGTGCAATCACCACTTCCACAAGTTGGACTAGTGAGAAATAATGTTGATGATAATAGGTGGCAGCGTGCTTCTGGTTCGTAGAGGGGTTTTATTCCTCCTCCAGAGCCTTCTCTACCCACAATTAATATATTAGAGAACCAATATGAAGTGGGCAAGGTTTTTGATGAGGATCAGCTGAAAAAAAAAAAAATACAAATTAAATCCATCCTTAATAAATTAATGCCCCAAAAACTTGAGAACATTTTTGAATAGGTCAAATAAGTGAACATTGAATCTCCATCATGTCTTCATGGTATAATATCTCAAATATTTGATAAAGGAGCTGGATTTTTGTGAAATGTATGCAAAATTCAGTTTTCAGCTTGCTGCAGGAATACCCGAATTTTATGAAGATAAGGAGAAGGTTGTTTTCAAGTGAGCTCTTGTGAACAAATTTCAGGAATAATTTGAAAAATATGAAAGAGAAGAGGTAGATAATGAGGAAGTAGAAGAGCATGGTGAAAAAATCCTTTCAGCAAAATAAAGGTGGGAGAATAAGGTTGCAACACGATAACGAATGCTAGGAAATATAAGGTTTATTGGTAATATTTATAAAGAAAGTATGATATCCGAAATAATTATGCATGCATGCATCAAGAAATTAATTAGTGAATTTCAGCATCGAAAGGAGGAAAATGTTGAAGCTTTGTGCAAACTGATGAGCACTAGTGGTCATATGATTGACCATTCAGGCCAAGGAACATATTAATGCTTACTTTGGTAGGATGATAAAAATGTCCAATAACCAAGGGATTCCCTCTAGGCTGAGGTTCGTGTTGAAGGATTTGATTGATCTGAGGAGGAATGGATGGAAACAAAGAAATAAAGTTGAGGGCCCCAAGAAAATAGAGTAAGTGCACCGGGATGCATTGAGAGAACTAAATGGATAGGGAGGCCGCTCTCGAGGTACCAATATGGGACATTCAGGTCGGAGACGTGTGACACCAATTCATCATGGTGTGAGAGGACCTGTGATGCCACCTTACATGGCAGGTGCACAGACAGGTTCACTTCCACATATGGGTGGGATTAAATGGCCACAACCCCACATGGGACCACTTGAATATGGATTCACCTGTCACGATGATCTGATTGTGGATAGGGCTCAATTTTAAAATAATTCTATGCCAAGCCCTTCAACACATAGAGATTATCATGATGGCCACTTGACTCTTGGTCCTAAGAGAGGTTTTTCCAAGGGAATAAGAGGGAGGGCTCAGCCGCTACCATATGCTGAGAGTGCTGTAGTAAATATTCCACCGTTTACATCCTGAGTAATATACAAACAAGTGTAGATCCGATTTCAGGTTGCAGTTTTGACAGGATGCCAGCTGGTATGAGAGATGAAATTTTGACAAGGACTTATGTTGCATAAAATCCTTTATTTGAAAAATCATGTGTCCATCAAAGAATTATTTCTGATAATGACATAAGAAATTTTAATAATTCATACTCATTTGGTGACAGATGTGGGAAGACTATAAATGTTGAATTTCAACTGTAAGAACATTCTTCTCAAAGAACATTGAGTTTTCAACTCATTGAGGTTCAACTTAGGAAAAATGATGCAATGGAAATCAAAGAATATTATAGGTGCATTCCTTTACAAAGATTCCATGAATTTTAATTATGTATTTTAGAGAATTCGACAAGTTACATTGACTTTTTCTTAATTTTGCGTGACATACCATCCAGTGTGAGAGATTTGAAGAAGACAACTTTTTGTGTAGATGACCTTAAAGCCCCATTGTTCCATTCAATTATGGTTTCTCTTTAGATATTAGATTATTTTTTAAGGAAATATGTTGAAATTGATATTCTAGGGAATCTACTTACACATTTATGCAATTTTGAGCCTTTCTTGCTAAATCAAGGGCAACTTATTGAAGGGTAATGTGAAATTTTATGTTTCTTCTTATTCAATTTTGAATTTATTTAAGGATTGCTATAGTCTATAGTAATTTTCGATTATGAATTATAAATTTATATAATTTTGATGTTTCTTGGTTGGATAATGTATTATTTTCATTGGAGGGTGCTACTGTTGATGCGCCCAAGGCTCCTGAGTTCCTTGGGAATTGCTAAACACCATGTTGAAGCACACACATGGTGTATGAGGAAGATGAGCACACACACAAGAGACTAAACACACAATGAAAGATAAGCGTGAGGCTTTCTTATTTTCCATTATATAAAGATGTACATTTATAGTACAATGGTGTGACTCTTGGTTTCCCATTCCAAGGTCACTTGGACTCCATTTTGACTTTTCACATTCCAGACCTACCCATGTAGGATTAGGTGTTCCAACATCCCCCCTTAATCCGAAGGGGTATGTGTGAGTCCAAGAAAAGAGTTGTAATACAAATCTGCAAAGTATACATGGCAACACTTGGGCTGAATCAACTCTCTGAAATGTTGGAAAAAAGAGGTGGTTCTAGGATGACCACAAACACTGGAACGCAAAAATTGTTGCAGTTCCCGGAACTCTTCCAAAACTGGCAAGAAGCTAAAGGCTTCTGCTAGAGGAATTGTCCCTCATAAAAAGGGGAGACCTTCAACCTAAAAGAAGGGAGGTCTACTACCTATGATGGTTTTAGGATTACCAACAACTCTAGAATGCTTGAAGCATTTCCTGGAACTCAACCAAAGCTAGCAAGAAGCTGAAGGCTTCTGCTAGAAGAAGTGTTCCTCATATATGAAAGGGAGACCTTCGACCAAAGAAGGGAGGTCTACTACCTGTGGTGGTTTTAGGTTGTCCACAAACCAAAGATGATGGTTTAAGGTTGTCCACCAACCGAAGGCATACTCATGGGCATCCGTGTCTCTGGCTACATCTCTGAATCTGAAATGACGAATTGTGGCTCAGGCTCGCTTGAACTACTAGCTACAACTTTGAACATGGAATGAGAGATTATGGCTCAGGCTCGCTTGATCTGTCGTTGAAGCTTGTACATGACTACCATTTTCCCCCTGTCAGAAACAAGGAGAGATGATGGCGAAAACTCAACTGCAAGTTTGTTCAATATCCATGAACAAGTTCTAACATGTGTCGTAAACATCTTCTTGGCTGCTGATGCCCATTTCCAAGAAGCGATCCATCCAAGATGAATCTTGGTTCTTGCAGGAGGCTTGTGTCTGAAGCATCTGTCTGAAGAGTGGGTGTGCCGACCACAGTGCTTGTATGGATGAATATCAAAACAGTGATCTTTCATATGGCCAACTCGATCACAGTGTTGGCATTTCTCACTTTGTTGTTTTTGTTGTGGAGCAGGATCTGGAACAGCTGCAGGTGAACTGTCATACATGAATCTGACACTCTGAAATTTGATAGGCTTGGTGTAGTCTGGAATATGAAAGGACACATCCTTGTCATATTCAAGACCATTTCGGTGCTTGTTGTGGACAAGCTCTTCCCAAGGTCTGATGATGGGCTTGAGAAGTGCAGGCTGAGCTGCTGCATCTGCATGTACATCTGCTCTAGTGCAAGGAAATGAATTTGAATCAACTGCATCTTTATCTTCTTTCTTCTGATGAGATTCCTTCACAATATTCTGAACAGAAACAGGTTCAGAATGGTGACTCTTTTTTTGAAGTTCATCTTGTTAGAGCTGAGATTCCAACTGAAAAAACTCAATCTTTTCTTGTGCATCTAGCAAACAACTTTGAATATTAAAAAGAGCATCCTTGCTCATTTTTATCATGTCATCAACATTGGAATGAATGAGATTATTCAACAACACTAATGCCTCATTGATTTTGGCCATTTTTCAACAACTTAGGCTCAAAAAAAGAAAGGGTGTCGGCTACAACCGAAAATGCACCCATTTACAATGTGATGCAACAAGAAATACAAATGACTCCAAGGAATTCTCAAAGTACAAAGTGTGCTCCTCAAATGATGGAGGGCAATCAACAATTTTTCAACTCAAATACACTTCAAGTCTTGAATGAAGATGCAAATCAATGTCAGTTCAATACAATATTTCTGCAAAATATGTGCAGCTGAAAACACTTGTGCAAGAGGCCTTTAAGGTAGCTGAAATTTCTTCTTCAAAGAGCTGTTCAAATGATGGCAAACTTGTCTTCTTATGTAAAATTCTTCAAAAAATCACCCTTCAAATCAATGCCACACATCACAATGTAAATCTGCAATTTTCACTATGTATAGTCCATGTTCTCTTCATATATTGCTGTTCATATCTCTCTTCTTTCCTCTCTCTCTGTTGTTTTTTTTTTTTTTTAATTAATTAAAAATTAATTAAAAAAATTAATTATTTGGGATTAATTGAAAATGAGAATGGAAAGTTATTTAAAAATCAAGAGGGGATTTATTTATTTATTTTTATGAAGGGGTGGGAGAGTGGATATTAAAAAGGAAGGTAGTATTATATGGGTGGGGTATTATAACTAAGGAAAAAAAATTTAAATTTTAAAATAGTTTGGGGATTAATTAAAATTGGAGGAATTTCAAAATATAAGGTCGAATTTTAAAAATCGTGGGAAGGGTCGAGCGTATGCATTGAGGGAGTGAGGGAGGGTTAAACCGTGGGGAGAAGAGAACGTTGGGTGTGAGGCCATGAGGAGCGGAGGGAGGCCAGTCATATTGTGTGTGGAAGTAGGGTAACGGGGTGTGGAAGGGCGCGCAAAGAGGAGCAAGTATGGAGTTGTATAGCGGGTGGAGTATGGGATATGGCGGAGTGAGGGATGAAGTTTTGGGGAGGGAGCGTTGAAAAGGGCCGAAAGTTATGGTGAACGGTTGCGGTGAGAGGGATGGCGTGTGAGGAGCAGGAGTGGACGGAGGTACCGGGGTTTGGTTGCAGAGTGAAGGGGGGCCGTAAAGCCAGCTTTTGGGAGCGTAAGTGTTGGCGAGGGGAGGGTTCGATGTGTTGAAGTCAGAGTGTGAGTGTTTTTTGAGTGCGCAGGAATGGGGGTATAGCCGAGAGGCCGAGGGCGGAGTGGCTGAGGTATGGGGAAGAGCACACGGTAAGGGTGTGGGCGTAGAGCCGTAGGGGGTGGGCTGTAGAGGGAGAGGGGCCAAGTGTGAGGGGGCTCGAGGTATGAATGAGAGTGCAAATTTTTATTTTTTTTGTTAGTGAGTAAGGAGCAGCGATGAGGGAGGGATAGCATATGGGAGAGCGATATTAAATGATGGGAATGGTGATGTAGATGCAGTTTTTGAGATGAGAGCTGCGGGATTTATTTTTTTATTTTTCAAAACAGCAGAGAGCAGAATAAATGACTTTGCAGAATGGCAGCAGAATTTTTTTCTTTCAAATATACAACAGAAACAAATCCAACAGCAAAAAATGCAGATATGAAGAATTTTTCAACAGAAAAACTCAGATTTATTTCAGTGCAAATTTAGAAATCTCCCAGTAGCCCAGTAGCAGAGAAATGCAGTCCAGAAGCTCAGAATTTTTTCAGTGAAAGCTCAGAAATATCTTCAAAAACCCTCTTTAAACTATTCCAGCAGCTCTTGAAAATGCAGATTTTAATAAGAAAAAATTGCAGAAAGAAATGAGAATGAAAACCTTCAGATGGGCAGTTCTGCCTTTCTTCAAAGCCAATGCCTGAATGCTGGGATTTTGAATGCTGCTCCTCTTCAAAACAGTTCTGAATGGCGGCAAAAACACTGCTGCAGAAAGTCTCTAAATGCTGCAAAAATGTCAAGAATTTTGCAGATATGCACAGGCCATAAACACAAATGGCTCACTCAATTTGGAGCAGGGACAGCAATCGCCTGCTCTGATACCATGTTAAACACCATGTTGAAGCACACACATGGTGTATGAGGAAGATGAGCACACAAACAAGAGACTAAACACACAATGAAAAATAAGCGTGAGGCTTTCTTATTTTCCATTATATAAAGATGTACATTTATAGTACAATGGTGTGACTCTTGGTTTCACATTCCAAGGTCACTTGGACTCCATTGTGACTTTTCACATTACACACCTACCCATGTAGGATTAGGTGTTCCAACAGGAATGTAGGGTCAAAATACAATAAGCTGATTCCCTTTCATTAGAACAATTTGGCATTCTTCCTAGGAAACAAATCCGTTACAGAATAGGAGTTTCCCAAGAAGGAATTTATAACATGAAACCAAAAAATTACAAGCAATGTTAATTTGTCTTTCCAAGGCATATGATAGAGAAAATTGGCTTTATATAGGCTACTCATCCATATAGGGTTCAATGTGAAATTGGTTAACTAGATAATTAATTGTCTTTCCTCAATATATGTGAATTTCTAATAAATGGCTCAGCCTATTCTTCTATCATGTTTACAAGAGACCATAGGTAGGTATGACTAATGGCTCCTCTACCATTTTTTACTTTAGAGTAGGTGGTCTCAACAGATTTATAACATAGTAAAAAATAATTATAAGCTTGACAACTATAAAAATAGGATTTTCCCTAAACTTGATATATTTACTCTTTGTTGACTATGTTTTACTTTTGGGTGATATTACCAAGGTAGATGCAATTATGTTGAAGGACCCCACCCTTGAAGAATTGAAATGCCTAACTTAAAAACTACCAACAACTGAGGAGCTACAAGAATCAACACCATCTTTGATTTGAACCTAAACAGTCTTATTATCTATGAGTATTTCCCTAATCACAATGACCAGTAGATTCTCCACATGGATTATTTATTTCATTCTCTTTATTAGTAAAATCCACAAAATGTGTCCCCACATTTGAATCTTGGGAAAAAAACATATAATTGTTATCATTTAGATTATCCATATCTCTTGGAGCCCAAAAATCCATTTTATTTGGATCAAATTTATTTATAACCTCGAAAGCAACCCTATTATAAGTTTAAGGACCATTATGTCCTCTTGAGTCTTGACAAAGTATGATGGAATGAAATTGGGTGAAGACCATATCCAGGTTTACCATGTCAGGACCTGGTTTCATTGAGATGGAAATCTTGGTTTGAAGATATCCACCATACAAACTAGGACCAACCATACTTATCGTTACCATCTCTCTTTCATCATCAAGATTAAAATACCGAGGACCTATGACCCATGGAGGCCCATGGTAGTTATTGCAATGTAATTTATTACAATACATGCCATTTATTATTATGAGGTTTACCACATCCGAAAATGGCATCATTCACATCATTTTGAAGAAGTCTACAAATTAGGTCAACATAATTTTTTTCACATTTATGACTTCCCTCACTTTTGTTGGTTCTTGAAGCTTGAGCACTTTCATAACAGAAATAGGCGGAGTCAAACAACAAAAATGGTCCACTCTCTTTTTATTTTCTAATATCATAATGAAATTTTATTAGAGACATTATTTGTTTGTTTGTTTTGGTTAGAAAAGGGTTTGCTCTTGGTTTTATGCGACTTTCAATTTATCATATGTAGCATGTTGAGAAATGGGAAAGAATAATGTGTGATATTTATCTTGCAAAAATTGATGTTGAACGAAAGGATACATAGTTTAACCAAACTACAATTCACTTTGGTAAAGGCGGGGGAGCATCCTAAAAAACTCTTAATAATACACCATATACAAAGTTTGACCATAAGTAATATATGCCTTTTTGTTTTGTAGATATGTTCATTGTTCTACCCAGAGTATCACAAAAATATTGATATCGTAGAAATTTTTTGAGGACCTCATTAAGGTCAATTTTTCTGATGTCCTATTTGATTGATACTTTCTCATATGTCAGGAAAGCTTTAAATATGAATTAATATGTTATTGAAACAAATTATATTCAAATTTTATCGATAAAAAAGATAAAAACAAATGTCAATGTCTTTGTGATTGTTACTTGACTCTGCTATGAGAAGTTTACGAGAAATGTGATTGGCAAAAGAACGGGGAGACGATGCATATCACGTCCTGCATATGGTTCATTTGTTGTTAGAGTTTGCTTAGACATCTAAGCCATCAACTTTGGAAATGTTTCTTGTGGGAATTCCTATGGTTTTTAATGTTTTGATTATTTCACCTCATGGTTATTTTTGGCAAGAAAATGTCTTAGGAATTCCAGACACGACATCAGTGGACAGGTAAGCAATTTTTTTATAATTGCAATTTCCATTCCATGGTATCCTCTCTTTATTGTTTAATTGTATTTTTGACGTTTCTTTTGATTTAGTTTTGTCTTTTAACTATGAAATTGAAAATTATTAGTACCATGTCCATGTAAACAAAAACAAAAGCTTGAAGATGAAATTAGTATTAAACTATATTGATTAGAGTCCTTATATCTATTTTCTGTTAAAATATTTTCATGACTATAAGAAAAATTTACTTTCATGTTGTTATTTGAGTACATATTGTTCATATACTAAGTTCATGCGTTAGAAACTAAAATGTTGTTGTGAATAAAACGACAAGTATTAAATATCACACCTCAGATTATGTGTTTTAACAAGTTATCTACAGCTTGATCTTTTTAGCATATAACTTAGTTGACATGATTGTTCTTAAGATTTCCTTGAAATTTTAATACCATATTACTAAGGTGTTCTTTTCTATATATGGTGATATTTTATTTTTCTTTGTTTATACAGTTTATCTGGATACATTATAGTGGCAATTATTGCCCCAATGAAGAAAATTTGTTCGAGTTTCTTACTTATATGGGGAAAAATGAATTTGAGATTGCTGATGTTGAGGTATATGTTGTATAAACTATTTATAGTCTAATTTAGTTTATCTTCAAGTGTTCATTGTATTTCATGTTTTACACTCTTCATTGTATCTTCTTTTGTTTTCAGAAAATGAACTCAGTATTGATGCTAAGAAGCATGAATTGAAAAAAGAGGGGAGAAATAACATTGGAGTGACAAATGGAAAAAAAGAGAGAGAAAAACTGGTTAGGTGATACTCTTAGATCCAATATCCCGCACAGGACACACATATAAATATTGATGGTGAAGTCTTCAGAGTTTGTGAATTCACCTGCAATGCCTTGAAAACACAACGATAATGTTTTGATGTGATGAAACACCATTTCATGTGTAAATTGTAGTCCAACCAATATTAAGTTGGAAAATCATATTGTAATACTTTAACATTTCATATAATATAATTTATGTGGTTGAAATTATTTATAGTTGCACTTAATGTTGTTTAGTATTGTAATTAAAATATGCGACTTTTTGTTTTCCTATTAGATGAACATGCACATTGTATGATATTTTTTAAATCATACAAATTAATTTATGTTGATTAATAATGAAGACAAAATCAATTTAAAACTACTAAATTAGTATTTTATATTGATTAACGATGAACAAAAATAAAATGGAAATACGACTAAATTAGTAATTTATAATGATTATTAATGAAAGTAAATGAAATGAATATAAACTACTAAATTAGTCATTTATATAATGAGTAAATGGCTACTGCAAATGATAAATTTTTTACTACAAATGACGACTAAATTTTTCACATATACAACTATTAGTAGCTAATTTACAATATCTTATAACATGACTAAGATTTAGTCATATTTCTTCGGTCATTAATTCGTTTCAAACAATGAATAAAATTTCCATATATATGACTATTAGTAGCAATTTACAGTATCTTATAACACAACCAACATTTTGGTCATATTTCTTTGGTCATTATTTTTTTTTTTCGGGTGATCATATAGTAATATATTTTTTTGTATATTTGGTCATTAATTGTGAGAAGTAATGACCAAATCAAAGATTAAATTAATGACAAAATCAATGACTAAATTAATGATCAAATCAATGACTAAATCAATGACTAAATTAATGACTAAATCAGTGACTAAATTAATGACAAAATTAATAACCAAATATACAAGTAAATAACATAATTGAAATAACCAATTAATGACTAAGCTAAAAACGACCAAAAGTTGGTCGCATTATAAGATACTATAAATTAGCTACTATTGGTCACTAACCGAAAAATAGTCGTTTATATGCAAATTTTAGCCCTTTTTTTAGTAACTAATTAGCTATTTTCTACTAGTGTGGTAATGTAAGAGACTTATTATGAAATCAGAATGAGAAGTTGGTTTTCCTCTCACTAATTTGATTTCAGAGTGCTGAAGCTCATGGGTTAGGGCCGAATCCATGGGCTATAGTCTCTCTTGTGTATCTTCATTCTTCCCTTATGCTTCAATATTTTATTGATTTCATTGCATTCTTGTAGCATCAAAAGACCATCAAATATGTGTTGTAAGTCTCTCTCCCTCAACTCTTCCATCGAAGATTGAGGATAAATGTATCCAACCACAAACCAAAAATATGTAGTTTGTGATTTATTAGAAAGGATAAATTAGTGTTCATTTTGTTTATCATGAATGTTTTGTAGATCAAAGGTTGGATTTATGTTTTATGTGAATGTTAACTTAAGTTAAATATAATTTGATTCAACTAATATTTTCCACTATTTAGCATGATAGTTTGTTAATGGTCAATGCCTCAATGTATGTTCTAGTTATAGTATTGGCTATAGTTTTAGAGAAGGACCCCTTTCATCACTATCATCTTGGACTTCAAACCTTTTTCATTTTCCCTATCATTCTGCTATCGACATCCCTATTTTGAAAACTATCTTCATGGCCACCGTGAGCAGCCTTCTTGGTGCAAAATAGACCCTCCAATGGTTTTGAGCTTCACCAAGGGAGTTGGTCACCCCCCCATACACTTAGATCCACCTTTCCCTCACTCTTCCTCAACTCCATTCCACCATTTCCATCCTTAATACCGTCTCAGCCGATTTCCTATAGCATTATGACTTCCTGTAGCAGCGATAGGAACCAACTTATTCACTCCATAATTGATCCTCCACCTCATTTGAGCTTATTATAGGCCTTAGTTGACCTCTTACTCTGAATTATTGGTTTAAGGATACCCATAGGTCACTCAAAATCCTTTTCCTTTTGCTGCAAAATTGAGTAGTTTTAGTGTGTTATCCCATAATAGAAATAATATCATTAATACAACAAATAGCATGCAATAGGTAAAAGTTAATTCATGATTGATGCAATGTGTGAGTGAAGAGAGATGAGGTCCCTTCTTTGAATTTTGTTGAGTAGTTAATATAATTAATGCAATCTAGTGTAATTTCCTTTCTTACAGCTAGAGTACGTGCTAGTTTCTTCATTGCAAAAGTATATCTTAGTTAGATGAATGAGTGAAATATAGTATGGTTTCCTTTCTTGCGGACATAATAGTGTTCATGATTTATGTTTAGTATTGAGTTGGAATTAGAATTTTTATAGAATATCTCTCTCTCTCAGAGTAACAATAGTTCCTAGCAACTCATAATAGAACTAAGCTGAGGATGGCATGAGTAGAGATCATCTGTTGTGCATATAGCACTGTCACCTCCACATTTGTACAAACCTAGGTTGATAATTAAAGCTGAGTAGCCTCAGAGAGTTACAACACTATTGGTGCAATTATAGGGATCACCGACAACCATATTCATAAATAAATTTTCCTCTGTTCATACATATAGAAGACAATAATATCTTCTCCTTATTCCTGAAACTTTCATGTATATCTTCTCATTCTTAGATTCTTGAGGATTTACTTGGATTACTAAAAAATATTGCATTGAGTGCTTTTTGCAAGCTCTTTCTCCATAATCCTTGCATAGGTCCAGTCCACATATCTGCAAAACATGTGCTTTCCTTTCTTTTCCCAATATCAATATGTCTTCAACCCATGAAAATAATCCTTCCAAAAATATCCATAACATATTGAATAAGAAAAGGCACAACCAATCAGATATACCTCTCGAGTGTAATACTCCTCTTGCATAGTTGAATAGTTTTAGAATGAGATTCTTATGGCCTTCCTCCACACTATATTTATGAGATAAATTTTCATCTCCTTCCTCTATGATAGTTCCTTCAGGTTTTCAACCTTCTAAATCAACTTATTCTTGTTGTTACTCATTAACATAGCTAAGCTCCTCTTGAGGTTCTACATCCTCCATAGTTTATAGCACTTGTTTATAGTCATGAAACTTTGTACTTGTAATTCAAACTCAAGAAAATAATTCACTATATATATATATATATATATATATATATATATATATATATATATATATATATATATATATATATATATATATATATATATATTTTATTTTATTTTCCTCCTCATCTTATGTTATGCATATTATTTCCTTGTGGTAAGCTATGCACATCATCATTTTATCACCAACATCATCCTCTCCTAGGATTTTTCCTTGCTCTGCTTCATAGAAGTGAACTTCTAGTCCTCCATAGTCATCAAATATGAGTTCTTGTTTCACTAATGAAGTAGTTATGTTGTGTTTCATCCTCATTTACAATAGAAGCCACCTGGTTTTCTTCCTCCCTTTTAGTAACCATCCATCCCTCTAGGTTTCTTCGAGAAATATTATATTCTCATTCAGCCTTTAATAAATCTATCCATGCCTTCGATCTAAAAGAGCCTTTAATGGCTACTTATATTCCTTACTTACAAACCCTACATCCACACATAATTTTTTAGTCTTGAAAATACGAATTTATTTGACCTTGTTTTCTGTCTCCTCCTCCTACTTTGGACATTCCACCAGTCTCTTCTCCTTATCTTCAAGGAGTGATCATCCTTTTGATTCATAATAATGAATTTTCCCCTATTTAGGATCAATTTCTATGAGGTTTTATTCTTCTAGTTATGCAGTCAACAAGTGTTGTATCTTCTTCCCAAGATTTTTGGATGCAGAGATTTTCCTCTTAAAACTCTTATATATTATAGATAATTTGAACATCCCGCTCAGGTTCCATCTCTCCCTCTAGTCATATCATTTGAGTAACATCTTTAATAAATTGGGCCTCTCCTTCAACTCAAAAATCTCCTTACCAACTCCAGATGTGGATGCCACTAATGTTTGATGGGACGCCCATCTCTTGCTGCCTCCCGAGGCCGTCGATGTTGGCTGGCCATTTGGCCTCCCACAAGTGCATTAACAAGGGCATTAAATATGCCACCCTGCGAACCATTAACGCAGTTATCTGGAACCATCGACGCTTAGTGCATTTCACCTGGTTCATTTCGGCTTCTGATATGGATTTCGCTCTCTTATATGGTGTTTGCTCTATCTGCTCCACCATTTCTTAGCGCCGAAGTTCTTGCCCGCCCGCCTGCGCTGAGCCTAGCGCTCGAACGCAAATTGGAAGGCAATGTGGGATTCTTTGCTACTTGGAGACTGTTCCTGAGTTTCATTTCATGCATAGTAAGTTCTGATGTTCAAATTCTCTGTTTGTTTCCTCCAGCCCCCCATCGTCGCTTCTCCTCTGCCCCTTCCATCAGCCTCTCCCTTTCACCATGCCTAGATTGCGCCAGCGCATGTGATGTCGTCATGGTTCTAGCCATGGCCATGTCATTCAATCTCGGTCCTCTCCCAGTTCGGACTCCTCCTCTGAGGATTTCCTCTGCGACCACATTCCGGAAACTAGGAGTTGCAGAGGTAGGCTTTGCTCCACTTAATTTTCTCATACTGTTCCGTGTTCTCTGCCTCCTCATGTGCTCTCCTCTGCACCTCAAGCCATCCGTTCCGATGCTCCTCCCGCTCCCCCTCCGCTTTCCTCCACTTCCCTGCACCAAAATTCCCAACGAGCAGAGTTCAGATTTGATTGTTCTTTTGATAGGCTGGTTCTCACGGCGTATGTAACAGTCACCATAGGTGAAGAGTTTTCTCTTCCTGCCCACCCTTCGTTCGTTCTCCCTGGTCCCTCTGTCGCATTCCCTGGCCCTAGTGCTGCTCCTGACCCCACATCTGCCGAAAATGCCAAGGTCTCCTTGGCTCAGTTGAACATTTCTTGTGACATTTCAATGCAGGACCAAACAAAGGATGGCGAGGACAAAGACAAGGCGCTTCCCTCAACTAATGAAGGTGGAAGCAACGATGAGTATAGATTTAGAATCGTGGAGGAACCACCTTCTCCAGCCAATGACCAGTAGTCCGGAAGTCCCTCAGTGGTTTTTGTTTCTTATGCACATTGTTTATGTTTATTCACCCTCTGCTTGCAGAGTGGTCAGTCTCATTACTTGTATTTCTTATAAACTACATGGTTGAAGGGCTGGTTTCCCCTATGAGGGCGGAAACTCTTAACATTCGGCAACTCTTAACATTCAGGGATTGGTTTCCCCTCTGTGGGCAGTCCAAACTCTTTTTTTTCATAGCAGTCAAGCCCTGCGCTCAGGCTCTCTCAGCTGAGGCAGTGGTAGTTTTGTACTTATATGCTATATATTAATAGATTTAGCATTACTCAGAAAAATAAATAAAAACAAAACAATCTCCTTACCAAATTCCTCCTAGCTTAATTTCTTCTTAAATCCATTCCTCTGAGGATATTTCTCCCCTATATTATCGCTTTTACTCAACCCTTCATCATGACCAACAATGGTCACCCCCTTATTCTTCCACATGATATCCTCCATGATCATCTTCAGTTGCAACCTATCCCTTTAAAAACTCCTACCTCACATGTTACATGAATACCTTAACTCAACCTGACTATTGGTGTTCCATCAGTTCCCTCCTCTGGAGCCTCTTGAGCACTCCTTGCTCCACTTTGGTTGTTTCTCCTCTGATCACCTCCTTAGAACCTCTCTTGTTCTCTTCTCATTAAGGACTTCCTCTATCCCCCTCTTCCTTCTAACCCCAGCTGCAATGTTTCTCTCTCTATGCAACGTCTTTGATCTAAGTGTTTCTTTCTACCACCGTCTATGAGAACCCCACTTTTCCTCTTCTCAACTATTATCATAGTATTGTAATATTTCTACCAATTTATTATAAAAAAAAAAAATTAAAGACAAAATTTACCTCCTTTAATGTTGGAATCTTATCGTCTTTTGAGACGTAATATGCTCCCAAATATCCTGTGACAAATTTTCTTTGCTTCTCTGCATTTATTTTCCTTCTTAGAGTGTAATTTACTTTGACTTTCCTACCATATAACTCCTCACTATCTCATATAGTTCCTTCTCCTTGTGAAATTTATACCTATCATTTGGGACTGTTCCATCCCACCTCTAGTCTTAAGTCTCTAATTTTTTTTTCAATATTGCTTTTACAAAAAAAAAAAAAAAAAACATAACATTATTTGTTCGCTAGTTGCAATCTCCATTTACAATTTAATATCCAAATAACTAACGGGATATAATACCACAAATGACACAACATAAGTGGGGTATTTATCCTTAATCCACAATTCCTTATCTAACTCTTTTTTTTATATATATAAGAAACTCGCTTTGTAGGTTCTCAAACCCCCTTATATTTTTTTCTCTGTTGTGATGTGAATCCATGAACTCAATGTACCCTCGTCTCTACTGGATTTTCTTACAGATTAAAAAAAATACCTATTAACACTCAACTGAAATTATATATAAATATTCTGGCCTCTTCCGAAGGTCTAACATCGTGGTAAAAATGTCGTTTTAACAATTAGGGCCCCATTTATGAACCTTAACACGAATCCAAAATTATAAATGTGTGTATTCATTTCTTTGCGGAGCACGATGGGGTTAGTCCCGACTTAAAGGTTGGAGGTTGGGTTTTTTCTGTAGCTCATATCCTTTTTTCCACACCTACCCTGAACTCTTCAAGGCCTGACCCGGTTGAGTGCTCTTCAACCTTGCTTCCCGACTAAGGTCAACTCCTACCTGGACAATTTCAATTTTTTTTTGTCTACACACACTTGGTTTTGGTTGTCTCTAATTTCTTTTCTTTCATGAGTGATCATTGGCACGATTGGTTTGACTGAATCCAATCCCAACTACCTGATATATGCCTATTCTCGGCTATATTGACTTATTTCATGCAAGTTATTCTCCATTGCAAGGATTTTTTTAGCATACCGTTCAACCAATCTCAACAAATATTTGTCTTTTACTGATAGAGAGATATCATCAGGCCTCTCGCTCATTTCTTTCTGACACTTAACTGGTGGGATATCAATGGTCTTGCATTATTGGTGAACTTTTCTTTCACCCATGCACCTGCTAGGCCAAATCCTGAAGAAATTTGTGTTTCCTTACTCAGACTATAGTTACTCAAAATTTTGTTGTTGGACTTATTCGAACTTGTAAGAGGATATGGCACACCGACTACATGGATGTTACTCGTTCTATTACACATACTCACTTCCCTCATAGTTTTCATGAAGAAAAAAGATCTCTATCCAGAACAAAAATTTGATTTTGGAGCAATTGTAATGGCTCTTATTACAATCTAAATTCTCTCTTTGACCAAAATTCTTTGTTTCCATTGTCATTCAAGGTAATTATTGAAATAACTAAATTCTCTTACCAACATGAAATTAGCACATATCTGGACAAGGAATAAAAGACACAGAAATTTTATGCTAATTCTATTTAAAACATGAAAGGAATATTTAAAAAGGAGGTATAATTGATCACTTCTCAAGATTTATTTCCTTCTTTGGCTTTTTCGACCTCTTATTTTTGAATTATATTATTCTTATTAATAAAACAAAAATAATCAGGATATGTTTGCATGAGAATATTCGCAATTCCGCCAATAAGGTCTCACACTTGGCCTATTCTAGAATCTATCCCAACAAATAGGGATACCTAAACACATTAAATAATATACATGTATCCCTCTACTAACTCCCAACACTTTGAATGTGACTTCTTACATTGGGAAAGACCCAATTGGCCCAAATCATCCAACATACTAACAAACATAGGTCATGGCTTCATGTAGAAGCATGACACTTGTTTTTACATGAAATTCACTACTTAAAGTATTAGAATTACAAATTGAGGGAAATTTTAGGATTCTTTTTTAGTTGTAAACTAAATGAATTCCATAGGGTTGATGCTAATACATAAATGATCTTCTCTTTAAAACATAGGGATATAGAATAACACTCTAAATTTACTATATGAATTTTTATTTAATTACTAGCTAATCAAACTAAATTGACATGTGATAGATATGCTAATATAAATATTATTTTTAAATAATGAAATTATAAATCAATTTTTAATGTTTTAGTCATCTCAGTTAAATGTTATAGGTTTTAATTTCTAGGGGAAAATTGTTGAAGTAAGTTATTCCCAAAGGGGGAGTAACAAAAAGAAAAGGAAATCCTCATATCATTCTACTGAAAACCATTTCAAAATTTATATGGATGGAGAAAATTTCCATACTGTGGACTTTATTATAGAGGATTGTGGGAGATAAAGAAATTTTTTGAAAGAAAACTACCAGTGGGAGATAAAGACTTATAGAGGACTGTGGGAGATAAAGAAAGTTCTTGAAAAAACACTACCAGTGGGAGATAAAGAATGGTAGAACCTAGAGAATTTAGTAGGATGTTGCTAAGGGTTCAGAAGGTGTAAATTCAAAAAAAACTTCTACAAGTAAGAAGAAATCTCGAGGTGGAGCTAAAAATGGAAGGATTAGATATGTATAAAGATAAGTTATGTGATTTTTGGATTATATTGTAAATGTTAGAAGTTTAGATATAAAAATGTCCATAAATGTAAATATTCTATACTAATATTTAATAGTGGAATATTATAAATTATGATATGCCTCACTAATATAGGTGTTGCAGATAACTAGAGAATGAACATGGTGTAGGACTGGAGACTTGTGACTACAGGGAAAAATAATGTTCCTCTGAAAAACACAAAATGTATTATGTGTGAAATATATATATATAGAATGGCTCTCTAAGGAAATAAACAAAAGAAATAAAATATGCTAAGGGGAAAGCTTAAAAGAGGATTTTAACACAAAAGAAAATCCTACTAATGAATAAAGAAATATTGTATTAGAAACCAACACTACAGCTAGTATAAGTATGAATAAACATGCTCATAATAGAAGTATGAATAAATATGCTCATAGCTATTATGATAATAATGTCAAGTTCTGAGTTTTAGGTTCACTTTAGACCTGCAAACTCAAAGCGTGGAGATTTCACTTTTATTTTTGACAAACTCAGTCCAGAACATGGGAAATATGACTCAGATAACTAATAGTAGTGTTCTATTTACAGGAGTCCACTTAGTCTATAGCTTAAGTAAGTATTCATATGAATCGGTATAATGATATATGCATTTAATTAGTATAGGTAAAATTGTACAATGTTTTTTACTAAAAAAAAACTATTGAATTTCAATTTCTTGAAAATATATAACTAAAAATAGTAAAAAGAAGCATCAAAACAAAAAATAAATATACAAATCAATATTTTTGAAAAGAATTGAAAATTGTCTTTTTACTTTGTCAGTAAATAAGGATCTTTTCCATAAAGGAAAGAACTACCAACAATTTTCTTTTCCATAAAGGAAAGAACTACCAACAATTTTATATTACTGCAAACATGTTAAAAACATTAAAGAGCTAATCTAACAACTCCAACATGAGAAATATTTGGCAGTTACACAAACCAGAAAATACGCTATCTATATGACTAAGTAGTTCAAAGTTAAAGGTATGAAAAATATAAGAGACGAAGCATCTTCATATTTTTTATAAAAACATGGAAATATGCTGTAAAAGTAAAGCCTTCTCAAGATTATTTGGGTTTACCTGTAAATATGGACTCACTTAAGAAGTCTGAAACTTTGAGTTAATATAGAACTCAGAACATGTCATCCCTATCTTTCTGAAATTTAATTCACCCATATGGATTCTCTTTAAAAAGAAAGTAAAATCATTTTACTTATAAATTCTTGAAAAATATTTATGATGAGTTGTCAATTTTGGAGATCAGAAGTTATCCATTTCCAATAATCAAATTTTTGACAACAAAGTAAATCATAATGCTAACAGTCATGAGGAAAACCATTGTATTTTTTTGGGCATGGATTCCTAACAAAACCCATGGCTCAAGTCGGCCTATTTATGAGCTTTACATTACGTAGAATGTACTAAGCAAAATAAGTTGTGAAAGGCATAACATGTAAGAAGATAATAGTGAGAACCGAATACCATTTTACTATGTTTGATGAGAATAAAACCTCGTAAGGAAATCCTTCCAAGAACTAGGATAGAGCTTTTCTCTCCATGTACTCACCTGCAAATAACGTGTTAGATTTATTAATAATAATTTATTTCGCTTAGAATTGAATTGTAAGACAAAATGACCAACCATTAGGGTTACAAATTACCTATAGGATTTGTGGAAAAGATGTTGTCTTCCTATACATAATACCAACATGAGCTAAAGAGTTAAGTTTGACCTGGTACATAACATAAATGAAATAAAATTCAGGGAAAATTATAAACAAAAGGGATAAGTTATGCATCTAGAATGATTTCACTAGACACTTGAAGCAACAAGTTCCTTTTTTAAGGGACGGGACAAAACATGAGCTAAAGAGTTAAGTTTGACCTGGTACATAACATAAATGAAATAAAAGTCAGGGAAAATTATAAACAAAAGGGATAAGTTATGCATCTAGAATGATTTCACTAGACACTTGAAGCAACAAGTTCCTTTTTTAAGGGACGGGACAAAACATGGTGATGTTGTGGTAGGGTTACAAAGTCACATTACACTGTGAGAGGTAAACCCTATCAAAATACCAAAACTGAGGATATTAATGTAAATTTCAGAATTGTTTCTTTTGAGTGAGTAAAATTTTCAAATCAAAATTGAGGGAGATAAAAATAAAAGAACTAAATTCCTTCTATCATTTTATCTATGAATATCATGTGGAATGTAAATATATAATGCATGATACCACTAGAGGATTCACTGGTGGAATTTCTAATGCCAAAACTTAAATTAACCCTTTAAGAAACAAATCTAATGTGTTAGTTTCATTGTGAAATGTAATCACAATGAGTCATCGTTTGCTGGGTTGGGTAGGGTAGTTACCCTAACCATTACCGGATTCACCCATCGTCGTCCCTTAACAATGGAAAAAATTATTGATCATTGAATGTGATAGTATGAGATCACCATGGAGAAGGAAGAGACCCTTATCATATGGTAATTCACATGACCAACTGTTGAGTGGATAGACTATCTTAATATGAATGCGCTCAATGTAATTCAATACATTACATTACCACAGTAACAAGTTATGGAAACCTTAAATTTACACCATAAGGCTACATATGGGTCTTATGTGAACAAGATGTATTATGTGTTGGTAGGTCTTATAATATATTAAATGGATAAAGATATATTTTTGTGAAGACAAAACAGATGAACCTAATCCAATGTTTGATACTGAAAATGTGATATTATATGGTTTTAATCCTAAGGGTTAATTAAGGGCGAATAGAATTTACATACAATTGTTATAAAGATAAATATTTGTATAATAAATATATATTCATATAATATATTATATGCATATAAATATCTTTCCTTTAGGGTAAGAAAAGCGAGAGTCAAGTACCTTGTGAATAACACCAAGAGGAAGAAAAAGAAAAGGCAAAGCACGAACATAGTGTAAAGAGAAGGGCCTAGAATAACCATGTAATAGGTGGTAAGGAGATAAAGTGTGATTCACTAAACTATAAATTACCATAGAATAATGACATCAAGACTATGGAGAATGTTTTGCAGGTTTAGCAAGGAATTTACTAGTGGTTCTATACAATTTTTGTATATCCTTACCTTGCACTTGTGTTACATTTAACCCAGAAAGATTATAATTTTTTTGATATGGTAAAGCTATGAAGGTAGATGGAATAATTTATTAGTTTAAAAGAGGGATATTTTAAAGGTGGTAAAAAAAAAATACTACTACATTTCTAAAGTAATTTGTTATTTTTCCCTTATAAAAACAGGAATATGTTATATGAAAACAAATAACCTTGAAACAAATTTCCATTTTTCTATACTAATTAAAACCCTATTTATGGGAAGAACTAACCACTCCTCAATAGGATGAGATACCCTAAAATGTGGTTCTTCAAATATCCTAAGTGATTTGGTGTGGTAGTTCTTAATTGGTTTAGTGGCTCTATTAGTTAGATATTTCCTTCCCTTGTAAGAAACAAACTATTAAAGCCCTTCTAAGTATCCTACATGAATATTTATAGATGGTTATGGGTTAATCACTATGTACAAATACATAGATGGTACAATCACTAGAAAAAAATCCAACTAGTGTAAAAATATAAGTTGTAAAAAAATTAAAGAATAATTTAACTTCTAAGAAAACTATTAATTCTTAACTATAAAATAAAATTGGCTTTTAATGAAAAAAATTGAAAAACGAGGTGAAAGAACAAAATTATACTTGTTATTTCTTCAAAACAATTTGAAATAAATTTCAAATCATTTTCTTGGATTCACATAAGAAATAATGAAAGGAAAAGAAAATAGATATACCATCTAATTATATCCCAGTTGAGAGAAAAATATTTGGTAAATGACTAAAACTGCTTTCTTGTTTACAAAATAATCATTCGCTCATTACAACCTAGAGAAATTTGGACATTAAATAAAAGACTGAAATAGTAAGACAAAGAAAGTAAAACAGTCAAAGTACTGATTTAGTTTTCATTAAATATCGTACATGTGACTATTGGCATGCTTGAAGGTTTGTTTGTTGGCACTGATGTCAACCTACTTAAGGAGGACCTCATGATCCTGATGGTTCATGGTTGGAGTGGAGAAGTACTAGAGATGAGCAACCATTGACTTGATGCAGAGGTGGTTCATGAAAAACTCCCTCATGATCCATGTAAAGGTTCGGCCATCTAGGATTTCTTAGTCCTGAATGATGAAGATATGTTAGTGCCTTCTGTTGGTTCCCTTAATTCTTGTAAAGGAGTTCCATATATTTGAATAGGGTCTGCAAGTATTGCGGGAGGTATGGCATGCATTGGTGATGCTTGCAGGTGGATTTTTCAGTAGAAAATGCATTGAATCAAGGGTAACGTAGGTAATACAAGGGAAACATGTGTTACCCATCCATATATTTCTTTTCTTGAAGGGAGATGACGTGTTATGTTCATTAGAGAAACAAAATGGAATACAACCTTCAAAAAACCAGTTTTTTTATTATGGTATTTGAAAGAAGGTTCGATGAGAGTGTTTTTTTTAGTCTCAATTAATGTTTTTCTTAGATAAATATATAACATTTGGACACCCACCCACACACACATATATATCCAAGTGTTGGTGTTAAGTCCCTATATTAATAGTGTAATCCCTCATTATGTTAGTGTATCCCCCCTTATTGTTATTTTTGTACCCCTGTAACCCCCATATTGTTATTATTGTGCCCTTACATTATTATTGTTAGGTCGGCTAGGGTTATATTGTGGCCCCACTAGGATTACATTGAGACCCCATGGACTCCTATATATAGAAAAGAGGTTTTGTCATTTGTATCATCCAAGAATTGTTCATTCATGTAATGTATTGGAGGTTTCCCCCTTGAAGTGGCTTATTTCTAAGGCGTTGATATCTCTTTTCTTCTATTTTTGGAGCTGGTTTCACAACATTTGGTATGAGAGCTTTGGATTCTAGGGTTTCGCTGCCCCAAACAGGTCATCGTAGCATTTTTTCTATGATTTTTTTCTACGAACGTTCAGAAGCTGAAATGCTTAGAGTGAGAATCTGAAATCCTAAGGAACATCGTCGCAAAATTTCAGAACTTGGTTCGCAATATTTTTGGAGATATGATATGTGGAAGTTAGGTCTTTTTGCAGGCTCCTGAATTTAACCTAAACATGTCATCGTGGAATTTTCGCTATAACTTGTTTTCTACAAAGTTTCAGAAGCGGAAAGTTTTAGAGAGTGAAGAAGAAATTCTGAGGAAGATCTTTGCAAAATTCCAGAGCTTGGTTCATATCATTTTCGGAGATATGGTCTGTGGAAGTTAGGTCTTTTGCAGGCTCTCAAATTTCATCTCAAAGAGGTGATCATGGGAAAATCTTCATAACTCTCTCTCTGAACATCAGATTGGAATTATATAAATAATGGCTACAAGTACACAGACTGTAGTTTTCACTATGTCAATTTCAGAGCCGAAGAAGGAAAAAATGACACGTGACAGGTCGTACAAGTTCGTTCTACTGAACCAATCCATAATTAGGTCATCATAGGAGATTGAGCATAACTTTGTCTTCAAGAATCCAAATTAGGTCAGACATGTGGCATTCAAAAGAGAATTCATAGAGCTACCTCAGTGCCAAATTTAAGATATTGAAGATATGAGATCACAAAGATAATTCATTTTCAATATCGTGCTCCTCAAAAATAAGAAAAAGGTGTGTATTTGGTTTTTAAAGTTGCATAACGATTGTTTGAAAAAGTTGTTTGAAGTGATTCCAAGGGAATATTTTTTAATTTTTATCAGTATTGGGTTCTATAATGCCTCCAAAAAATAATTACATACCCATTAATCTCTCAAAAATCTATACTATGACACATGAAGAGGAAGAATTGCAGTATGATATATCAAAATTACGGTACCAAGTGCAACAAATTTCGATCTTATGAAGAGAAACCGAAGATGACATACATGGTTTAAAAGCAGAAATGGAGGCTAACTTGGATGGTTTTAAGGATAAAATAATATCTAACATGGATGATAAATTAGTGGAAGATCACATCAAGCATCAACAACAAGTTCTCCAACTCTCAAAGGATAACCTAACTTTGGTGCAGAATCTAATGAAACAACCGAAAGATCAACATCACATCGAAAGAAGTTCTAAATCAGTCACAGAAACAAGAACTCTACAAGTATGATCAATTTTAGAGTATCTCAGCAAGTGGAAGAGCTTTCCTATATAAGATCCCACATGGGAGGATGAGAATTTTATACAGAAGCATCAAGAAATAATCAAGCATTGAGGACAACTCTTGTTTGAAGGAGAGGGGCATGTTAAGTGCCTATATTAATAGTGTAGTCCCTTATTATGCTAGTGTATCCCCTCTTATTTTTATTGTTATACCCATGTAACCCCCATATTGTTATTATTATGCCCTTACATTATTATTGTTAGGTCGGCTAGAGTTACATTGTGGCCCCACTAGAATTACACTGTGGCCCCATGGACTCCTATATATAGAAAGGAGGTTTTTTTATTTGTATCATCCAAGAATTTTTCATTCATGTAATGTATTGGAGGTTTCCCCTTGTAAGTGGCTTATTTCTAAGCCTTTGATATCTCTTTTCTTCTATTTTTGGAGCTTTTTTCACAAGAGTTGGTTGGAATATGTGTGGATGAGGAACACATTCTCCTACTATAAATAATCATAACCTTGTAGAAAGAAAGAGAACATAGTGATGGATACATCATGGTAGAGATCATAATGAATAGACAAAACCTTGTAGAGAGAATGAGGATAGGGTAATGGATACCTAATCTAGATGGAAAATATCGTTCGAGAGGATGTGATTGTAGGGATACAAAGTACATTGTGCAAACCTATAATTGATCAATTTTGGGTAGATATCGATGGATAACAATTTGTGGTTGTAGGATTCATGTTTTAATGATTGTTCTACATGTTGAATGATAGATTCTAGAATTTTTGTGTGTGTATGGTTGTTGTATAATGGATTATACTTATTCTAGTTCCATATCTTTGTACAGGTAAGTTTACATGCTTAGAAATAATGAATTCCATTAGTGTGATTTCTATTTTTGAGTTGTAAGTAGCATAGTTGCCTTGGATACAAAGAGCTTGTATATTATGTGTGGTGATCATTTATATGTTGTAGTATATAATGTTGTATTTTTCATGGGTTTTTGATAATGTCTTGATATATATGTTTGATTTAGAGTGTCTTGTTACTCACTTTTTATAGGTTTTGAGATGCATGTTTCTGAATTGATGTATGATCAAATGTTGTTTGAGAGAGTTTCGTTGAGAGTTGAATTGTAGTGAGTGGTTCATATATTCAGTTGATGTTACATTTGGGGTAAAATTTATTAATTATAAAATGTGGACCTAGAGACATTGAGGAGGTTTTAGCCTCTGTTTAGTAGTGGATGAACAAGATATGGGTGGTGGCTCCTTCAAGTAGAGGTTGGAGAACTTTCTCAGGGAGTACAGGCTTCATTTTAGTATTGGATGGAAAAATAGTGAGTGTGGTGGCCTCCATGGTTTATGGGAGTGGTGGCTTCATAGCTAGTGGTGGCCATCAAATTGTGGAATGGGTTGTGGCTCCTACCTGCTAATGGCTAGATGAAGATTTAAATGAATTTTATTGAAGAAATAGTAAAATAAGATCAATATAATAGTACTATGTTTTGGATGCTACAACACCCTTCAAAATTTTTGCCTACACTTGATTTCAGAGCCTTCCTTGGTCTTGTATATTGTCATCACCAACATTTAAACTCATTTCATGTGTTTTTTGGAAGTGTTTTGGTCCCTTTTGCAAGATAGGAAAAATGTCGTCTTTTCGTATGTTAGATGTCGCATAATGTGTACAAGCCTATTCTTGTAGTTTCAAGAGTTGATCTTTGTGTAAATGATTTGTGATAACAATGTAAACATATGTGGCATTCATTTCCAAATTTTTAAGCATTGTCGCACAAGTTTCATCACAATTGTCACAAAGTGTATCTTTAGTGTCATCCACGTCGTAAGTTGTCATAAAGATATCAAACAAAGGGAAATGAATTGTTCATATGTCATGTATTATCTATGTTTTCTTGTCTTAAAGTATTCTAAGTGTGTGATCACAGTCAAAGTATTATCACTTTTCACATCATCATCACCAATCTCACACTTATTATTAGTAGAGGCTTATTGTTTAGGGTTTGATAAATATTTTATAATCATGATGTCAGAGTTTGTTGATGGTAGTAATTATAGGAAGGGATCGTTATTCATGTGAAGGATGAATTATTTTTAACATTATGGAAGGAAATGAAGTAATAGTCCATGCAAATTGAGGGATTTTCAAATGCAGGAAAATATACTACAAAGAACAACAAGGCCAAGATTACAATGTTAGACGAATTATGTGGTAAATTACATCATGATACATGTAATATCTTGTAGCTAATTATGCTTAATTTACGATGATATCTCTTTGTAATATTTTTAACAATGATCAAGGGATGGAATCCCTTATATTCATTGAGTGATGGGTGAACACCCTCTCAAAACATTTATTAATATAAAATTTTGTAGTTTTTTCCCTTCAAGGCTTCTAGGGTATATCAATGTCCATTGATGTGTTTTCCTATTGTGCTATTCTAATTATGTTGTTTCCTTTCACAACATTAATACTAACATCATCTTATCTTTTATTATCTAGCCTAATTAAATTAACAAGGAAAATGATGTATTATTACAATAAGGAGTTTTATGTTAATATGATGCATGAATGGCTATTATGTTATGTGAATTTCTATTCAATTTATAAAGTTAATATATGTAATGGATATGGTTTTATCTGATGACCATTTAAGGAATATAGAATAAGTGACTAGAAATTTTACATGCTATTAAATTTCATAAAGAAATTTTATATTCCTATGTATTTTCTCACAAGATCTACTGGGGGATTTTATAGATGGTACCAAAGCAATTGTTACAACATTGGCGCCATTTTTGGTTTTGTAAGAATAAAGAATAGTGGTATGATGCTAATGGTTATAATTTAATGTATGACCCTAATGGAAATTTACATGGAAAATTATATAGTACACTACATTTGATATGAGATGCATGATGGTGTTAATAATCGTATTAAATAATTATAAGTGATAATGTCTCATTTAAAACTATGATAATGTCATTTGAATGTTTATGCGGATAAAAGACAATACAAATATATTTCATTTATGGACAATAATAAGCACTCATTAGTCATAGTGTGGATTAAATACCAACCTTTTCATGTATACTCTTATAATAATGATTAATGGTCCATTTAGAAGAAAAGGATTAAAGGTACAATGCACTACTTGTAACAAAATAATGAATGCATGTGTTGTTTTGTGTGATAGTGAAGGAATGTAGAAAGGTGGGGGTTATCGTTGAAGATGCAATAGAATGTTTTAAAATATATTTTGAAGAACCCCTTTCAATGTTGAAAATACTTAATGAGTCAAGTAGTATGCCTTAACTGTAATGACTAATTTTTATTGAGGCTTTTTGTGGATTCTAATTAAGTTTATGATGGTTGGTCGCATTCATTATTTAGTATATTGCACCACCTTTAATGAATCAATATTACATGACTAAGTATTAAATTATATTTCAACGTAAATTTTAATATGCATAATAGTGAAAATACACCATTGAATTTGAGGTTGATTGGATTTCTTACATAATTTTTATTGACACCCATGTACTAATGATGAATTAGTGTTCTTGTTTCAGTAAAGCTTTTTATAGGATTTTATTCATAATAATATAACACTATTATGATTGCAGAAGTGGATATTATTTAACAATGCATATGTATGAATGTAAGTTCTTGAATGTTAAAAAGAATCTAAATCATGATAACAATAGTGCCTATAAAAGAGATTGATAAATAGAAATACATTATTATAATAAGAACATAAAGGAAAAGTTTTGTGGTTTTCCATATGAACATACATAAACGATAATTGGCTTGATTAAGGAAACCAATATTATTCGATATTTTAATGATATTAAAAAATGCATGAGATGAAATAAGGTATGTATGTTCAATCAAGTTAATGATATAAATAGTGGTAGTCATATGTTTTTTATTACATTATTTTTTCAAACTTCAGAACTCTACAAGTTGATGATTCAATGATAATGCTAGCTGGTATGCATCATACTTCTAAAAAATATATTAATATAATCCTTTAAAAATTCATCCAATGCATGTGAATGTTGTCGTGTCACTACATATTAAATCAAATCAGTTAAGTCCATTTTGTTGTGGACATGTGGTGTCTTGCATTCATCACTAATCAAAAATCTGGATGGAATTTCGATTCTATTAGCATACTCATTTATTTAATCAATAAACGTATGTGTGATTGACTTAAATTTAGTAATTTTTCATAATCAATGTTGAGTAGATAAAAATGAATAAATGAAATGTCATTTTGGATAAATTAGTGTTGGAAATGTTGTCATTGATGGCATAGGAGGTAGCAGAGGCAGAGACAGACAAAGGACAACAACAGAGGCAAAGGGGAAAACAACAGGTCTTTGGTGAATTAGTCACATTTACAGTGAGCATGAGAAGAGCAGAGGGAGAGTTTATTTATAGAGACAAGGAAGCAAAAATAAAAGCAAAGTAGTGCAAAGGAGATAACATAGATGGAAACTGTTGAAATAAAATGGTCAAGCAGCAGAGGTGGACTTAGAGAAAGGAAGCAAAACCAGAGGAGGCAGAGTAGCAGAGGAGGAGGCAGAGAATACATAGGCAGAGATAAAACAGTCGAGCAGCAGAGGCAGAGGCAGAGCCATTAATATATAGTGAAATGACCAAGAAGAGACAGAACCCTGAGGGAAATGGAACAAAGATTATATGCATATGAAAATAACAAAGGCACAAAGCTTTTGTTGGAATGGAACCATGACTTTAAGTGGAACCCCAACCATGAACAGTAAAACCGGAGGGCCAAAAAACCAGTGGGTTCACGCGTTGATTGAAGTGGTAAGTTGTATTACCAAAATGAATGTGATATATGTCATTGAAGGACACGTGTCCTCAAGCAGTTTTGTAAAAAAACTTTTTTCGCATGATTTTTGAGAATTATGAAGCAAGCATTTAAGTTGCGCAATATTTCGCGTCGTCCATTGGATCATCAGATTCGATGCGATAAATTGTTAGCCATTGGATGCAAGAGGTGTGTTAATGGAGGTGCGTCCCAGGAACATATATGTGTTAAAATATATCGGGGTTGATATCTATTGCAATATTGTGTATATATATTAAATTTGAATGCACACATAAGAATCGGTTATGTGAGGATTATATATTTGATGCAAGGTAATACATTATGTCATGCCGGGGATTAAAACCATGGTCGAGGATCGACTTAGGCTTTTATATATATATATGTTCAAAGGGTGTTTTCAATTGGAATGTACTAAAAGTGCAGAGTTTATCAAAAAGATGTGGGCTCCACGGAATGGTTTTGTATTAAAATGTCATGTTGGGTTTAGTTATAATTTGATTGATGATTCGAATGAAATGATACAAAGGGTCCGGACCTATAACAATGTATATAATGTGGATATGCTTAACTGACGAGGGGGAATGGTAGAGCGTGGGACCCGTGAACCACCTTATGATATAGGAGCTGCATTAATATATATAAACCTTGAGTGAATACTATAAGCACGGATGTATGTAACTAAAATAGCCAGAACCATTTGTAGCATTAAGACTAAGGTTCAAATAAAGAACATGGCTAAGTCTATGCTGGGAGAAGAAACATTAAACGAACTATGGAGCCCGAGAGGTTATATAAATATATATATACATTAGTCCTAGGTTTAAGTTTGAGCGAAGACTTAATACTATGTTGAAAGATAATTTTATACATATAGTGTGGGACCCACCTACTTAAAATTCCGAGAATCATTACCCAAGCTAGAGGATACATTAAAGTGGAAGCGGAAGCTTATATATATGCAACGCGGTACATATGTTGTGCTTTATATACAAAGGTCCAAAGCATATACATTTATATGTAGCGCTCTATTGTTCGAGTTAATACAAACAAAGTCTTATACTGTGGGACCCTAACCAATCGCATCGGAGAAACTTGGTAGTGGAACATGTTAACAAAATATTGCAATTGCGATGAAGTTCCAGACCCGATATGGTTAAAATGATGACTCATATATGTTTGAGTTCCAGTATCAAAGAAAATAGTGTTACATCGCATCAGAGTGATTCATCGCATCGGCGTTTCAAAGTGAACAGTGATTGATCGCATCGGAGGAGCAGGGCATCGGAACATATAAATGGAAGTTGTGATTACGATGAATCACAATCGGAAGTAGTCGAGAAGTGATACATCGCATCAGAGAATTGAGCAAGTTTGGCGAGTGGCCCCGTAAGGGCATTTTATGTATTAAAATGATCTTTTATCATTATATTGCCGGAAGTTACTTAAGTTATATAACACGGCAGTGCATATATTACAAACGCCTTATTATTATTATGTCGAGAATTGATTTGCATGATATAAAAAGCGCAGTTACATACATACAGGAGTTACGCAATAGCAATAAACAGAAAGGCATACAGAGAAGAAAAAGGGACAAACACAGTCACAGAAAAGACAAGCGCAGTGAACCAAGAGGCTGAATGAGTGAGCTGGAGCTCTCATTTTAATTAAATGTAAATGGTTTAATTGATTTATATTGTTTGTGATGCATCGGCAAGTCTCTGGAAGAGAACAAATATCCCACTGTAATTTTAAAATTAGTACATACAGTTATATTTTTTCTGAGTGAGCTGGAAAAGAAATGAGAAGACAAAATACTAAGAGGTATGGCTATCCATTTCGAATTCCTAGAGGAAAAACAAAAGTCATTAGTAATTCTCTATAAGTAATATCACCTTGTGGTGAGAGGGAGTTGGAGCTTGCCTTTGCATCACAAAAATAATATGTGGTTTTCTCCCTTTATGGGTTTCCACTTATATATGTTGTCTCTATGTGTGTTGCCTATGTGATGATATGATCTACCCAATCTGCTCAATGTTTGCTGCTCTCATAATAAGTTTGGTGTCTCATTAATTTAATACTTGCTGCAACATATTAAGACTGCTCACATATTAAAGTTGGTTAGAAAATTAAGTTTTAAATAAGTTGATGAAAAATTTAAAAAGTTGATGTATGTGTTAAACTGATTAACACCCCCCCCCCCCCCCTCTCTCAGTTTAACTAAGGATTCAACAATTAGAACTATGGGAATATCAATTATTGAGGTATTATTCCCTTAAATATTGTCTGAAAACAACTTCTTGGAAGATTTTTTTTAAAGTACCTTGGATGAAGCATATGGAAGAGGTGTCCTTATTCTTATCCTTAATTTTCATGTATTGAAATGTATTATGAAATATGTATAGGAACAACACCTTTCTACTTTGATGAAATACTAATAACATTGATGCATGGGGAAAGAAAATTTGATAAGATAATTTGTAAATAACAATATTTTGTAGAAGGTATGGTTTTATCGAAGAATTTCATGTCAAATGTTGCTATTGTGATTAACTAGGGGTAGATTAATGACAGCATAATAGCATCACTAAGATTCTGGTAACATGTAATATAAGAACTAGTGAAAGGTAAAATGTTGCAATGTGATTTTCAATTGCAAAAGTGAAGGTATAATGTTTACCATTACGATATGGAAGATATGGTAATTATTTTGTTAATTCCATGTTGATTATTATGTGGAAAATTTGAAATGAATACAACCTATATGACATGATATTTCAGTCATGATTTATTGTCAAATCTATTTTTAAGGACTATGATTCCTATGTTGAGGGTGAAATATGAATACATGATCTATATAAATATTCCTTTGCTTTAATGTGAATGTGAATATGGTAAGTCATGTAAATTACAATGGGAAAAAGTTCTAAAAGAGAATTGTCATCCCCGATAGTTATATGATAGTTCGGAAAGGCCCAAGGAGAGAGATGGGTAGAGGAAATTACCTACCAAATTTGTGTTGGGCCATCGAATATTACATTTTTTCATTCACTTTCCTACTCCTTTTTCTCCATGTTTGACCAAAAAAATGATATTTTGGCCTTAAAAAAACCATTATTCACCTAATTATGTTGTTTTATATATGTCACCATCTTACTCTAATCATGTTTACAATATGGCATAAGAAATACTATCTTAGGATATTTTTATTATAAATTTGACAGTTGGGTTGTTTTAGGTTTAAGTGCCATATTGAAGTTGTTGTTATGAGATTACAGTTCTAGTTTCTTCATGAAAACTAGGACAAAGACTCTATGATATTTCGTTGATACATGGAATATTGCATTGGGAATATTGTCTGAATCTAGGGTGACCTCAATTCAAGGCCAACTCAACCACCAGGAGACATTCATGGAGCATACACCTTGAATATTTGATATTTCTTATAAAATCATTGTAAATAATAGAAGTTGTTACAACTCTACCCATACTATGGAAATTGTTATATCAATTACCAATTTGTGCCTTTGTTTTTAAGGTCACATGAGAATCAAGATATTCTCATGACAATATTCTCGGTATATTACAAAAACTATAAAGAATATAGTTTTATGTCCGCAGGGGCAATTAGAGAGAATTAGACATACAAGATTGGAAGAAAGGGAAAATCAAGAAGCATTGTAATCATGATGTTTTGTTAATATGAATCCCAACCTTGTGTGATCATACCTTTCTTTGAGTAGTTTGAGTTCCATTTACTACACCAACCCATGCTCCACGGGGAGGGACCTCCTTCTTACCATGGATCATTGGTTAAGCAAAATATTGTAGTTATTAATTCCTCTTAGTTATGTTTTATATGAGATTGTTATTACTTCCAAAGTTATTTAGGATTATAGAGAGATTTTGAATGGTGTGACAACATAGGTCCTGGACCTGTTCCCTTTTATTGTTGTAGTAGTGAGTTATTTTCTTATCTGTTATTGATTTAATGGTTATTTCATTTTTCTTGAATATGTGTTCAACATTTTTTTGAGTGATTGGGGGTTTTCATGAGTGTTACTTCTAAATAAGTGCTTGTGTAATAGAGTGGATTATTCTTCAAGTGTGTGATTCTTTTCTAAAAATTGAGATTGTGTTGAAGTGTTTAACAAACTAAATGTTTCTTGAGAGTGAGTTTGTAATGACCATGGTTTGAGATTGATTATGCTAGTTATAATTCTCCCTTGCATAGACTTGGCAAGATAGCATTGTAAAATCATGCCTACCTGTATTGAAAATTAATGTAAGAGTGAGTCTATTGTGATGATTTAAAGGAACAATTGTTTCACCTCATATTTTGGTGTTGTTTCTAGGGAATGCTATTAGATGTGAACTTATGACTTGTTTATTTGCATGAATTGACTGGAACTGTAAAAAATGTGTCCACGATTCTAAGGATTTTCGATATTAATAAGAAATAACTTGTGCATCACTTTGACATGCTAAATCGGGTTTGAACTCACTTGGATTAGGGGATAGGATTGCATTGCATGAGTAGTGAAGAATAGATATATAGTACCCCAAAACAAAAAACCATGGAGGTAGAAGAGGACGTGGAAGGACAAAAAAGAATGAGGATTCCAAAAGGAAAAATTACATAGAGTAAATTATTAGTAAGTTTGAAGTAGAATCCTCCACTTGATGGAAGGCGATAAAAAGGAAAGAACCCATTAAATTTTCCCCACAAAAGTTGGCACCTATTCATAGATATGTGCTAGGAAAAGAAGTACAATTTGGGGACTCTTCAAAAACAAGACCTAAGGTCCCCAATCCTTTTATAACAACAAAAGGTGTAGATAAAATTTTAAAACAAGGTTTCAAGGATACAAATTTAAATGATTACGAATTAACTCCTGAAGAATGATTGCTTGATCATCATACCATGTACTTTGGTACTCCAGTAAAACAAACTGTTGTTACAGAGGGTAACAAAGATATACTAGAGGCACCTAAATTACCTAAACAAATTAAACAACCTGATTATCCTTTCCAACCCTCATAACTAAGGGAAGAATAATATGCTCCATCAGAGGAACCACCTGTAACGAATAATCTAAATATTCAACAAAATCCCATGGCAAGAAGTTCTATTACTACTTTTTATTTTAACATTTGGAATCTTTAAGGGCATGTTATGATGAAGAATATACTTCTATATTCATGTCCTACTTTTCAATATATGGTTTTAGAAGACCCTAATGCATACCTTTTTTATTTTAGTGTCCTTTGTAGGCATTGCAACTATACACCTAAGGAAGAAAAATTGAAGTTTTTCCCAACTACATTAGAGGGGGCAACATTGAGATGGTTTATGGCACTCGGTGGGGGAACTATCAAAACTTGGGATGCAATGAAGAAATCATATCCTGAAAAATACTACGATTACTGTCATTATAAGTAATTTAAGGACGAGATATTTAGAATCGCGTAGACAACAGATGGGAATTTAGAGGAATATTTTGAATGACTTTAGTATAAGTTGCAAATATCTCAACATAGTAAATTAGATAAGGATATAATGAAGACAATCCTTATTAAGGGGATGTGGGATGACTGTTTGGAAATATTGAATCTTTTTGGGAAGGATATATATCTGAGGATCCCTATGATGACATAGTTTAGCTTTGTTGAAGGAGATCCAAAGGATCTACTAGAAATCATACCCTGACACATGATACATCTGCTCGGTTTTTAAAGTCAAAAAATAAAGATGCAACTATTACATAAATTGTAAAATTGTTATATAAATTAAAAACTGGCATCATCAGCTCAATGTCTTCTTAGTTTTATGTATTATACGAAAATAAAAAATAGAGATAGGATGAGAAAACATTGGCCATTTTCTTCTCTCAATGTAGAAAGAAGCATTGTTTGAGGGAATGCACGCTTAATGGTTGCAGGATATGTGAACACAATCATTCCACAAATTAATTTCCTTCATCACCTATAATTAAGGTGATTTAAAAGGAAGCTGGGTAAGATGTTGAAGCAACCTAATTTTATGGATAAAAAAGCCTTTGCAACCGAAACCAACAGGTATGGTGCAAGACACTTTTTTTCCTTTAAATTCTTGGTTTAATGTATATAATTTTCAATAAATACCCCCAAAATTTAAATATCCAATAATTTCATGGCAGCCCCACAAACCTTCTTTAGTTCAATATGATATACCTTTGTCTTAGTGGCATGTTCCTTCATGGCCTCAACCTTGGAAAGGACCTACTCTCCCAAACTATATTCCTGTGCAATTACCAATTCCATCACAATTACAACTCCATTTCAATGTTCTTATGAGTGTTCCTTCGTTACGCCCTCAGCTGCCTACACAACCCAATTCTAACCCTAACAATAAGGAAGTAAAACATGTAGAATCCTTAATTTTCCCTACTAACTTCATTTCACTGGTAGAATTTAATGATATTAAAATTCATTCATTGAGGACACTAACCCCCACTCCTCCTCCTATCGTAATAAAAAATGACGAAGAAAACCTATTAGGAGGAGAACAGGTGATTCAAGGATTTGTGGGAAAACAAAATGTTGTAACAATAGGTGATACACATAGTGTTGAAAAAATGGATGAAATTATGAAACAAATAGCGCTCCCATGATATCCAATTCCACTATAACAAAATGTGTTTCCCCAACTGTGCAACCTGTAATAGTTACTAAGACTGATACCTCTTTGAGCCCTCCTTATCCTAAGAGATTCACTGAGACTGAAAATTTTCCCCAAGCTGAATCTTACTTCTTAACATAACTGGAAATTTTTTACTTTTGGATTCCTTTGCTTCCATTAATTCAGGGTTTTCCTATTTATGCTAAAATAGTTAAGGAACTGTGTGTCAAAAAACTAGCTATGAAACCTCAAATTCCTCCTACTACATGTCATTGGTAAATTATCTGACTTTATACTAGAAAATAATGTTCCTAACCTTTATGAGGACCCCAAGAATCCCACTTCGAATATTAATATTGGTGAATTAGATCTTGCTAATACTTTGAGTGATTTAGGAGATGCGATCAATATAATGACTAAGGAAACAATGAAATTACTCAGTCTTACTATTTTGAGACCAAATCCCACTATTTTAGAATTAAGAGATAGGTCTAAAATATGACCTAAATGGATATTGGAGAATGTTATCATTTGGGTTTATTCTTGGTAGTACCCAACAAATTTCATGTTGGTTCAACTCAAATATTGTTTTGGTTGACACTCCTTGATTTTAGGAATACCATGTTTATCAATTTTTGATGCATGTATTGGATGTATGTCTAAAAGTATGACTATCTTAGATGGACATACTACCAAGAACCTTGTCCTATCCTCCTATGAATCCAAGTTTCCAGAATTGGGATATGAGTTGGAAGAAATCGATGCTCATTCAACATCACTATAAGTAAATCTTTATAATCTAAAACTAAATATTAAGACTGTGTTGTCAATATTTTTGTTAGTGGTCATTCCGCTATCACACCTTGTACATACTGGTTGTTAAATAATGAAATAGATAGTTTTGTTGAGGTATGACTTTCTATTGAACATGTTACACATGATAAATCTATTAAATCCAATCTTAAAAGTATACCAGTAGGAATTGGTCGTGGAAAAACCTATAATATTAACCCTAACTTGTCTAAATAGCATAGAGAGAAACTGGTGTTATTACTAAAATAACATAGGGAATCTTTTGCATGGGATCATAAAGACATGAAGGGTATCCATCCCACCTTATGTATCAATCAAATTTATTTTAGGGAAGGGACCCATCCTGTAGAAAACCTCAACAAAGAATGAACACAATAGTGAGAGGTATTGTAAAGGTAGAACTCCAAAAAAAATTGTACACAAATTTCATCTATCCTATTTCTGACAGTTAGTGGGTATCTCCACTAGTGAGTTTTTTAAGAAAAAATGGAATTGGACAATCTATGTAGGCTACAGGGAGTTAAATAAAGCCACCTAAAAGGACCCTTCTCCATTATATTTTATTGATCAGGTCCTAGATATTATGTCTGGTAAGAAGTTATTTTAATTTATGTACAGATTCATTGGTTAGAATCACTTTTATATTTCACCTGAATATTAGGACAAAACCATCTTTACTTGCCCCTAGGGTACTTATGATGATCGGTTCCTACCTTTTGGACTGTGTTATGCACCTGCAACATTTAAGTGGGGAGTATTTGGAATTGTTTCCGATATGGTTAATAACTGTTTATAAATTTTTATGGATGATTTTACACCCTATAGGAATGGATTTGAGGAAGAATTGGATAGTGTTGAAAAAGTACTTGTGTGTTCCATTCAAAAACACCATTGTCTCAACACTAAAAATTTCCATATGATGATGACTAATGGTGTTTTTCTAGGACGTTATATTTATTTTGTAGGTAGTCAAGGCATCTGGAAATGGTGGAGGTAGTTTTGAAATTTCCCTCCCCTAAACGACAAAAATAGGAACATATATTTTTAGGGTTGGAAGGTTACAATAGACAATTTATAGAATTTTTTTCTAAAATTACGTTACCATTATTTTATGTGTAAACAAAAGACAAGGAGTTTGATTGGGATGATAAGTGTAACAGTTACTTTGTACAACTAAAGGAACATGTAACAAATCCTGATTTGAGAGGACCATATTAGAATTTCTCGTTCCACATCTCTACTGATGCTTCTAATACAACCACTGAAGTTGTGATTTATCAACAAGATGGAAGCAAACCATACACCACCTACTATATTAGCAATAATTTAACTCATTCATAGTTAAATTACATAGTTATAGAAAAGGAATTTCTTATTTTTATTCACACTATTAACAAGTTTAGACAGTACATCACTTGCTACCAAACTTTTGTGCATACAAATAATTCATATATAATATTTTCAAGGAAAACAATGTTACAAATGCTAGAGTTACTTGGTGGTTGTTGTTACTCTATGAATTTGATATTAATATTATAAACAAATTTAGAAAAGACAATGTTGAAGATTATTTTCCAGATGAGTATATATCTTCAATATCCACTTATTCACCTTGGTATGTATGCATTGCTAATTATCTTGTTGTAGGAAAGTTTCCTCATCACCTTTCTCTGAGAGAAAGATATTAGATTGTACAATAGTGCAGAATAATTTTGGATGGATGGAAACCTTTTTCAAACTAGTTTTAATATATAGTTTAGAATATGTGTGAGGAGGGTGACATTCATAATATCCTCAAGGCCTTGATGGAACTTTTGGAGGGAATTTTTCAGAGAAGAGGACATGTCATAAGGTGTTATAGATGGGTTATTTTTGCCTAATATATTTCAATATGCAAAGAAGTGTGTTCATGGTTTTGATAGATGTTATAAAATGGGTCAACCTACCCAATCAGACAAGATTTTGTGACATCCCCATCTAGAGGTGAAACCCTTTGAGAGATGGGAATTATATTTTATGTGACCAATTAGTCCCCCATCTTAGCAAAATTTTATATTCTAGTTTTCTCAAATTATGTTACCAAGTGGGTAGAATCCATAACACTTACCAGAGTAACTCATCCTCTTATTTCAAACTTTTTATTTGAATAAATATTTGTTTAGTATAGGGTTAGAATGGAAATACCAATCGATGGAGGAGCACAATTTACCTCTTAGTTGATACAAGATCTTGTCAGGAAATATGGAGTTCATAATAATATCACTTCACCCTATCATCCTTAGGTAAATGGGAAGGTGGAAAGAATTAATAAAGTGATTGAATCTATTCTTACCAAATGTGTGGCAGGAAATATAAAATATTGGATGGAGAGAATTTATGAAGTATTGCGAGATTATAGGACAAATTGGAGAAATAGTATAGGTTTTTCCCTTTATGCACTATTTTTTTGTAAGAATCCCATATTCACTATTGAGTTTGAGATTAAGATGCTAAGGAATTCCTTGGAAGTAAATTTAAATCCGACTGCAGCTCAAGAACATAGGTTGAAAGTGTATGGTTTCTATGCAGAACAAATACCATTCAACAATAGTGTGCCAAATGGTGGGATAAGTTTAATAAAATAATTTTTTTTTAAAGTTTGAGTAGGTCTTACTCTTTCATTCTATGTTCAAGTATTTTAAGGGAAAGTTATGCACTAGGTGGTTAGGTACTTATGAGGTAGAAGAAATCTTTGAGAATGGGACTATAAAATTGACAACTATTGATAATTCTCCTTTTCAGTTAATGGAAATTTTATCATTATAGATATAGAATTCACCTATGAACATATGCCACGAGGATATTTCTACAAAATCAATGGCCATTTATAACCCCATGTCACTATAATGGTAAGCCAATGACATGTTTGTTCAAATTTCATTTACTTGATGAATTTGGATTTCAAAGGTGACATTATCACTTTACTACATAAACATCGGGGAAAATTGTTACAATAAGGGGGGTAATTGGGGGAGTGGGGGGGAGTGTATCACATTATACGATAGACTATGATTTCACCCAAATTAACTAATTACTTGATGTGTGATTGGACCTTATAAGTGCCATTATTTTTACCATCATTTTTAATTAGGCCCATGTAACAGTCATCATACTTATGACCATTTCCAAAAAAAATGATGTGAATATGTGAGGTCCTTTCTCATAAGTGCCATAAATATTTAATTTGGTTAAAAAAGAGTAATTTCTATTAATCTGAATATCCAAACATTATCTTCTTAGAAATAGTATGTGCTCACCAAAGGAAACTTTGTAATAGGTCTTGATCAATGTTGAGCAGTGATAGTATTGGGAAGCCATGGGAGGAGAAATGGTAAGGCATGAGACAAACTCTATCGACATGGTGTTACATCACCCTTAGGATTCGGAAATTTTTCGAAATGCAAGGTGGTTGTGTTATTTTGAGAAGTTTCAAGGTTTTAGTGATTCAGTTTCTATAGAATTTGCATGGGCCATGACTAAATAGTATTATAAGGTCATGGGTTTTAGAATTTCCATTACAGAAGAAACAATTCCAAGTGTAATAAGGTTTCCACACACTAGGACTCGATGGCTTTCAAGGAAGGCAGTAGTTCCATCAAAAAAAGTTGTATTTATATATGAAGGAGAGGAATTGATAGCTAAAGTTATGAATTTTGACATAAAATATCTTCCCCAACCCATGAGATGATGTGGTTATTTTCATTCAAAAATTTATCACCTATGAAGTTGATGTAGCCAAAAGGTCACTTATACCCACATACGCAGAAACTTTTAATAATTCTACCCGTTCCCAAGATTAATAATCATAACTGAGTATATATTCTGAATTTTATATATTTAGATAGGATCACATAACTCAAAGAACCTTTATATCATCGTCTCCTCCTTTACATTTCTCGTGGCATCACACTTCCCTTATCACAACACAGCACCGCAAATTTGTTGCTTTCCATAATACTGTGAACCTCTGGGTTATGGACCACACAAATGGTGACCAATCACGACAGATCACACTTCTCACCTTTTATAATTTACCTCTCCACATATTAACAACTTAACAATTTTTTCAATATTGCGATTTCACAATTCGCAACGAATTCTCGATCGCTCATTGCAACTTTTAACATTTAACAATAAACATGTTCCTTATCGTGTGTGATATGCAATATGTGTCGCATCGCATCACAGTCTTCTTACCTTATAGCAACTTAACTATTTACCGCACCGCAGTTAAAATAAATTACCATGCGATGTCTTATACTTAAATACTAAAATCGCCGAAATCCGAAATACCGCTGGTTGTGATTTAAGTTCCACCATTGATCTCACCCAAATGTAATGGTCCTCACTTATCCTTTGTTGATCTACTTCACGTCGCAACTTAAATAGCTTACCAGCAAAGTCTTCACATGTAACTAAAATAATCGTCGATTGTGATGTGTGCTTGGATCCTCTCCCTGACACATGTCCACTTTGCAATTTCCCCAATTTAACTTGTGAATTCAACCTAGACCGTCGATCTTCGCTCCGACCTTTGAAATTTAATCCTCGTTTTCTATTCTCTTCCTTTGGAAAACTTCTATCGGTTCACTACTTTGATATTTTCTCGGTTTTTTATTGCCACCACTCTGTAACTTTGTATTCTCCAATCGCTACTCCTCCTGAGCTTTAACTTCTGTTCTTAATTCATTCCGACTTGAAATTTTTACAATCGATGCACACCTTGCATGATGTCTCAATCCCGAATACAGAACACCCTTCTGTATTACTTCTTTGAATCCGAAATTCAAATTTACATCTTGTTCTCAACTTGCACACACATCCACTCACTCCTAACTGGAATCACACCTGATTCTATGTATCCATTAAGTCTTCGATCTCACAGTAAGACTTATTCATCCATTGAGCATTCATCAGAATTCATACAACCGTGGCTTATTACACAGAAACCATATTGTCTCATTACGGATCACTCAACTCGTAACAAAGACACAATAAAATCGCATGAACTCAATTTATCATTAATAAAACAAATTATACATATACAAGAAAATATTCTTACAATCTGGATTCAGCCTGATGTGCTCTTACATGGCCTTTTCTCCCTTCAACAAAAACCTCTCTTTCTCTCGTCTCTCACCTCTATCTCTTAGCCTAACCTTATTTGTTTAATTTTTTTCCTCTTATTATTCGAAGCTTACAATTTAATTTATACTACAATTCAGAGCTTATCCACCCTAAAATCCCAAAAAATTGTAACCACTTCTATTCTAAGGAAATCCTAATTTACGACTTTCCTATCTTCTTAGCATAAACAACAAATATTATCTCTAATATCCCATTTCTTAAGGGGATTTTTTACATTAACTCAACACTCATTGACACCTAAAAGATAAGAACATTCCCTATCAATGCTCAGTAGGAAATAAAATAATTTTTTACATGAGTTTTACAATGTTTCTTTACAATAGTCCCTCCTTGGACAAATTTCAAGACCCTAAGGTCTGATTTCTAGTTGGATTTTTTATTTACAGCAGATGCTCCTGCATCAGACTCCCTAGGTGAAAATAATCATGATCGCCAGATCATGTGTTTTTAATAGTTGTCCTCCTAGATCCCACACTTCATTCTGTAATCTGTCTTTGGTTGTTGTTATTGTTCTTTGTTGTTGTTCTCTAGGTCTCCATAATTTATGTTGCATTGCCGCACTGGCTCTGCTCTCACGTTATTTAGCTTCCTTTTTCTTACTACTGCTGCTTTTCTTCCTTGCTTCTTTCTTCTTCCGAGACACCTTCACCATCAACCTTATTATTTTTTCAATCTCCATGTCCTTTTTATCTTCTAACTGGTATTCACTCTACCAATTGTCTTCAAATTATTGTTTGTTACCTTAGCATAACTTGTGAATTCAAACTGGACCGTCGATAATCACTCAGATCTTTGTGATTTAATCCTCATCATCTATTCTCATCCTTTACAAAACTTCTATGGGTTCATTTGCTTAATATTTTCTTGGTTTTCGACTGTCGCCACTCTATAACTTCATCTTCTCCACTCGTTACTCTTGAGCTTTAACTTCTATTATTCATTCATTCCGACTTGGACTTTTCACGCTTGCTACACACCTTGCACGTTGTCTCAATCTTGAATATAGAACACCCTTCTTTATTGCTTCTATAAATCTGAAATTCAAATTTACCTTTATTTCTCAACCGGCACACACATCCACTCACTCTCACAGGAATCACACCTGATTATACCCAGCCATTAAGTCTTTGATCACACAATAAGACATATTCATCCATTTAGCATTCATCATAATTCATAAAACCGTGGTTTATTATACAGAAACCAGATTAGCTCATTACAGATCACATAGCTCGTAAAAAAGACACAATACAATCGCATGAAATCAATTTCTCATTAATTAAATAAATTATACATATACAAGAAATTATTCTTACAATATGGATTCGGCCTTATGTGCTCTTACATTGCCCTTTCTTGCTTCGAAAAAACCCTCTGTGTCTGTCGACTCTTGCCTCTATCTCTTGGCCTAATATTCTTTGTTTAATTTTTGGCCTCTTCTCCTTCGAATATTACAACTTAATTTCTAATACAATTCAATGATTATCCACCCTCACTCAACTCCTACAAACTTGTAACCACTTCTATTCTAAGGAAATCCTAATTTATGACTTTTCTATCTTCTTAGCATAAATAACAAATATTCTCTCTAATATCCAATTTCTTAAGGGGATTTGTTACATTCACTCATTACTCATTGACACCAAACAACTAAGCATATTCCCTATAAATTCTCACTAAGAAATACAATACTTTTTTACATGACTTTTACAATGTCTCTTTACAATAGTCCCTCTTTGGACAAATGTCAAGACCCTAATGTCTAATTTCTACTTGGAATTTTTATTTAGAGCATATGCTTCTGCATTAGGGTGATTTAAGGTTATATTCAATTACCATTTTTAGTTGTTGGCACATCTAAGGAAATGGCAGATAATAAATATTTACTATTACTTGTTGAAGTCTCTAGAACATATGGTAGAGGTAGTGTTGGAAATACTGAGAGGGGGGGTGAATCAATATTCCTTTCAATTGGAGAAATAGTTAATATTCAATTATTATCAATGTTTGTACAATGATAGCAGAAAAAAAAAGGAACACAAATGCACACAGTTTTTAAGCTGGAAACCCACTCCGGGACAAAAACCACCTAATGCTTTTCTAATAATTCTTCAATATTCAAGTCCGATTGAAAATAAATCTCCAACTTCCTAGAATCTAGAAAAATATTCTTCTCTAGCTCCCACTGGATGGACGCTTCAATGCCTGAGATTCTTCTGTAGTCAACTAAATGGATGCCCCAACACCTAATGAACTTCAACTCACCCTAGCACCACCCTACCACCCTGTAGAAGAATAAAAGAAGAATGGACTCTTGTACCAGGGAAAATGGTCCACTTTACAATGATATAGAATGATGTAGAAGAATAAGACACACTATATCATAACCCCAACCATGACACAACCACCTAATTATGATCCTAGACCTCCCAACACTGCCTCTTCAACTCTTGGCAGATAGACACTAGTACAATTTTTACAATAATGTATTTACAATGACTTAGTACAATGATACCTTTACAGTGACTGTATGCAGTGCTGCCCGCTTGAAGACTTCATGTGATGAACTTTTTGCTACTGATCTGCAACTTGGTTGCTGCTCTTTTCATGCTACCCTCTACTGCACCTTTCTTTTCTTTTTTCCCTTGAAATTCTGGCCCTTTGCAGCCCTTGACAGCACATGATCTAGCTTTTTCTTTCCGTCTAGGAGCTCGATATTGAATCTATTGTATCTCTGTTATTTCAGATCCCCAGTATCGGATTTTCAATCCTTTAGTAGTCCTCTGAGTCATTTTTCCAATGCCCTAGGTCTAACCCAATTTGGATTTTGCAAGAGAAAGTTGTGCCCAATCTCTCACAATTCCATAATTATGGATTATTTCAGTAGAGCGAACTTGTACGGTGTACCACGTGTCACTGTTTATTTATTCATTTCTACAAATTATAGAGAAAACACTATATTTCGTGCACTATTTTCCACTTTTTACAGAATTCCAATCTGATACTCAGAGAGAGAGTTATGACATTTTTCCCAAGGTCACTTCTTTGAGATGAATTTCATGAGCCCGCAAAATCACTGACTTCCACATATCATATCTCCAAACATATTGTGCACCTTGATCTGAAATTTCTACAGGAGCTTCCTCAGGATTTTGGCTTCACCTCATAACAATTTAAACTTCTGAATCTTTGTATAAAAAATGTTAGAGAGAAAAATTCACAATGACCTGTTTCAGATGGCGAAATCCCTTAGATAAGGAGGATATGAGGATCACAATTTATATAAATGCTTAGGTTGAGAGGGGCTTCAACAAGTGAACATGGGAGGGATTTTAGGAGCTTAAAAAATATTAACTATGACTTTTCAATGACCCATGACACAACCCTATGGGTTTTTATCCCACTAACTAGGGGTATAAACTTCAAACATGAATATCTATCAAACCGGGAAGAATTACATGGTGTGTCATATATCAAAGGAAACATATCGACTTGTACAAGCCATCAAAAGCATTCTTGACCCAAAATATATTAATTTGGTAGGTCAAAATTCCCATGAAATATTGGGATAGCCCCTAGTGCTGCTTGGGTTGACATCAATGACAACCGTTGATCAACAATCTCCCCCTTTGGCATTGATGGCAACACAAGTACTCCCCCTGCAAGCATGAAACCTCTTCCTGCAACATTCTCTCCCCCTTTGACATCAACAGAAAAGGGTAACTCCCCCTCATACACAACCATCTTGTGGACCTATACACACTTCCACCCCCCCTTTATTTTCTGAATAAGCAAAATCTAATGAGAAATTGGGAGAATCCCAAGCTTCTGGCGCAGATATTCCAATGCTTCACAAGTACTCTCATGATCATCAACACTTCCTACCCAATCTGCGTTAGTAAAGGAATGAATAATGATATTGTTACCCTTGGGATACCACAAGCAATATTATGTTGTTCCCTTTAGATATCGAAGAATTATTTTGATGGCAACAATATGTGATTCTTTTAGTGCTGCTTGGAATCTTGCTACTTGTCTAACTTCTTGCATAACATCTGGCTGGGAGGCTGTTACATATAGAATACTACCAATCATAGATATGTACAACCTTTGATCCACATCCTTAGATGAGTCGTATCTTCTCAATTTGCAACCTGTTACCATTGGAGTAAGGATGGGTTTGCAATCTTCCATTTTAAATTTCTTGAGAATTTCCTTGATGTACTTGGCTTCACATATAAATATTCCTTTCTCTTCCTGAGATATTTGAATCCCTAAGAAGTATGTCAGATCACCAAGTAAAGACATCTCGAAATCACTTTGCATCTTTGTAGCAAAATTCTTACTTAGTCAATCATCACTGCTACCAAATATTATATCATCCTCTTTAGCTATTAGACACGCTTTAGTTGCTTCATCCAAAACATATATGTCATTTGGAGCTCAACTTGTTGTAGCCACAATTTCACCATACCTACCTTTCCTGATTTCACATTTTGTGGAGTTGAATAGTATTGTGTGTCCTTGATCACACATTTGTCCAACACTGAGCAAATTGTGATTCATGTTTTCAACCAATAGAATATTCTTGGCTAGAGAATCTTTGCTTTCGAGAGTGACAATACCTGATCCTATAACATTTGAAGATCCATAATTTCCAAAGGACACGATTCCATCCTTCTTCTCTTTCATAGATACAAATTTATGTCTATATCCAGTCATATACGTTGAGTAACCTCTATCAACATACCACACATCTTTGTTTTTTTGAGCCTTGATAGTGAGAGCACAATTATCAGTCTTCTTCTTCTTCCATGTTCGTTCGTTCTATGGCTTCGAAGATTCTTCTGGAGGATTTTCAAGTTTGCAGTCTCTGGCTATGTGTCCAAAGTTTCTACATTTTTAACATTCAATATTATTTCTTAAATGTTCAAATCTATTGATGGTTCACTAAGCCCTGGGAGGTTCATGTTTGACAGATGTCCTGGAATTATATTCGTTCCTGGGGTACGTGTGACATTCTACAACTTTATGACCAAATTTTCAACATGAATAACAGTAGCCATAAATAATATGTTGGTACTTGGATGGAAATCTTCATCGAGGAATTTTCTTCCAAGGTTGCTCTTGTGAATCTTGTCCAATGAAGTCTACTTGCATGTTAGATCTCATAGGTTCATTGTATTTTGTTGTAGAAGGTCCTTCTTCTTCTTCTTTGTAACTGATGCCAGTTCTGTCATTGTAAGATCATTGATTGTTGATGAGTTCTTCCAATTCCCTTGAGCTGTTGGCATAGTTTTGGATAGTTTTTCCTTTTTTCCTCCTTATGCAGCAAGACTAGTTCGGCTTCTAATTCTTCCTTTTCTTGGTTGCTTTCATCCAAATTCTTTTGAAATGACTCTTCAATGCATTTTTGTTCTTCAACTTCAATTTTGAGACCTTGAAGTTGATATTCAACAGTATTGGAATGGATCTTCTCTGCCTTGAGCTCTTTTATAAGTTTGATTGCTTCCTTAGAAAATTGTTCTATGGTCAATCCTTCTTCTTCATTGTTTGATACCTCTTGTTTATTGTGCTTGGCCATAAACAATACTCTCTCACTGGCTTCTTCTTCGCTGTCATTGTCTTCATCGAACGATGATCTATATTCTTTAGAGAGAAAGTTCCTTTTGGATCCTTTCTTTTAGAATTTATAAAAGCCTTTCTTTCCTTTTGAGTTTCCATCACTTATGTTTGGAAATTTTGATGCGAAATTCCCAACCTCACCACAACCAAAATATATCAATGGAAGTTTACCTTTGAATTTTCCCTTACCAATTTTTAGTTTTCTCGTAAAGTAAGCATATTCTTCATCTGAAAGACCTTCTTCATCATCTCCCTTTTCTTCACACTTGTAGGTGCATGTCTTTTCAATTGAAGGTTGTTTGTCTTTATTGTTTTTATTAGATGCAACGAATGCAACTTCTAGATGGCAAGTACCCTCTTCTTCATCAAGTCTCATTTCATATGCTATGATAACTCCATGTAATTCCTCTTTGTTGATTTTGTCCAGATTTACACTTTATTCTAAGACCGATAGCTTTCGGTTGAATCTCCCTGGTAACATTCTAAGAATATTTTGTATTTAATAGTCTTCTCATCAACTGGTTCTCCCAATCCTTCTAGAGTATTGGTTATTTCATCAATGTATTGGAAGTATGCATTAATGTTGCAATCTTCTTTCATTCTGATTTTCTTAGATTTTTCTCTATAGATTTGAATCTTTGCTTATTTGATATTTGAGTCACCTGCATATATATTCTCAAGCTTGTCCCATACATTTTTGGCGGTTTTACAACCCAACACCTTATGATAAGTAGATTCAATAAGTCCAATGATAATAATATTCTTTGGTTTTGCATCATTTACCAAATTCTTCTTACCTTGTTCATCTGCGATTGATGTAAATCCATTTTGAACAGTGTCCCATACTTCATAACCTTGCACCAAGAGATAGACCTCCATTCTTCCTTTCCAGAGCACATAATTATTTTCATTGAATAAAGGTACACAATTCTTGGTATGCTCTTGACCTCCTTCCAACTGTTAAACTGCCATTGAAGGAACCAAGCTCTGATACCAATTCTTGGAAATACTGAAAGCGGGGTGAATCATTATTCCTTTCAATTAGAGCATTAGTTATTCTTCAATTATTATCAGTGTTTGTACAATTATAGCAAGAAAAAAAAGGAACACAAATGCACATATTTTTTAAGGTGGAAACCCACTTCGGGACAGAAACCACCTAATGATTTTCTAATAATCCTTTAATATTCAACTCCAATTGAAAATAAAGCTCTAGCTTCCTAGAATCTATAAAATCATTCTTCTCCAGCTCCCACTGGATGGAAGCTCCAATGTCTGATATTCTTCAGTAGTAAACTGAACGGATGCCCCAACACCCAATGAGCTACAACTCACCCTAGCACCACCCTACCACCTTGTAGAAGAATAAAATAATAATGGACTTACGTACCAAGGAAAATGGTCCACTTTACAATGATATAGAATGATGTAGAAGAAGAAGACACACTAGATAATAACCCCAACTATGACACAACCACCTAATGATGACCCTAGACCTCCTGACACTGCCTCTTCAACTCTTGGCAGATAGACACTAGTACAATTTTTACAATAATGTATTTACAATGACTTAGTACAATGATACCTTTACAGTGACTGTATGCAGTGCTTCCCACTTGAAGACTTCATGTGATAAACTTCTTGCTGCTGATCTGCACCTTGATTGCTACTCTTGTCATGCTACCCTCTGCTTCACCTTGCTTTTCTTTGCTACCCTAGAAATTCTAGTCCTTTGCAGCCCTTGACACCGCATGATCTAGCTTTTTCTTGCCTTCTAAGAGCTTGATATTGAATCTGGTGTATCTCCATTACTTTAGATCCCCAATATCTAATTTTTGGTCCTGTATTATTCCTCAAAGTCTTCTTTCCAATTCCATAGGTCTGACCCAATTTGGATTCCTCAAGTGATATTTATTCTCATTCTCTCACAATTCCATAATTATGGATTGTTTTAATAGAGTGAACTTGTATGGCGTACCACATGTCACAGTTTCTTTATTCTTCTCTACAATTTATAGATACAACACTACAATTCGTGCACTATCTACCACTTTTTACATAATTCCAATCTGATACTCAGAGAGAGAGCTATGACGTTTTTCCCAAGGTCACTTCTTTGAGATGAATTTCAGGGGCCTGCAAAAACACTGAATTCCACAGATCATATCTCTGAAAATATTGTGCACCTTAATATTAAATTACCACAGGAGATTCCTCAAGATTTAGGCTTCGCCTCATAAAAATTTCAGCTTCTGAACCTTCATAGAAACAAAGTTAGAGCGAAAATCCCACGATGACCTGTTTCAGATGGCGAAATCCCTTACATAAGGAGGATATGAGGATCACAATTTATATAAATGCTTAGGTTGAGAGGGGCTTCAACAAGTGAACGTGGGAGGGATTTTAGGAGCTTAAAAAATATTAATTATGACTTTTCAATGACCCATTCCACAAGCCCGTGGGGTTTTAGCCCACTAACTGGGGGTACAAACTTCAAACATGAATATCTCTCAAACTGCGAAGAATTACATGGTGTGCCATATATCAATGGAAATATCTCAACAATTAGAAACCATAAAAAGAATTCTTGACCCAGAATATATTAATTTGGTAGGTCAAAATTCCCATGAAATATTTGGGTAGCCCGTGGTGCTACTTGGGTTAACATCAATGACAACCGCTGATCAACATTTTTAGTTATTGTCACATCTAAGGAAATGGTGGATAATAAATATTTATTATTACTTGCTGAAGTCTCTAGAACATATGGCAGAGGTAGTGCGAGGGGGCAAACACCCAGAAACATATTTGACCATTAATTCACTTATAAAATTGGTCATAATTCATTCATTATAGGAGCAGGGGAGTTCATGGGTTGATCTATTAGAAATACCATGTATGAATGTGGAGGATGATGAAAGTGAGGAGAACGAGGAAAATGTTGAAACGACATTAGAAAGTAAAGAACCCATGCACCCTAGAATTCACATTGTTACACATTGGAGCAGCAGAAAAACTACATCCCTTAGGAAAATTAGGGTGGACACATCTCTCAAACCTTTCCATCAAAACCCTAAGAGATGGTGTTCTATAAAATTTCCTGATGGTACACCCTAAAAAGGAAAAAGGGCACAAAAAGAGGAGTTGGTAGAGGTTTCTAGTGGATCATCAGAGAATAGCCATCACAAATGTCCTATTGTAGGATAGAAACTAGAAGAAGAAACTATTGATGGAGTAACACCTAAGGTAACAGTTGAAGAAGCAAATATATATGAGGAAACCAAGGATTCCTCAGCATAGATGAAGGTAAAACGAGAAGATTTTAGAGTCTTATTGTTCGAAGGAACCATAAGAGAAGGGTTGAGTTGTTGTTTCACAAAATATGACTTAAGCACCATAAGAATGCACTGTTATAGCTGAACCAATAGTGCACAAGAACAACAAGATAAAATAAAACATGAAGAGCCCATAGAGGAAGGTGCCTCCATTTCTAAATACCCTATTGTTACAAAAAAAATCAATCATGGGGAAAAAATACCAGTAGAGGAAGAATCATTAAAAGAACAAGAGGATGCCACTCTATGTGGTAAGACTTAAATTAACCCTCTTGTTTATAAAATTGAAAATTTGAAAAAGGGAAATGAATAGTTAACGAAAAAAATTTCCCTCGTTGAAAAAAAAAACTTCAATTTAAGAAGGACAATGGATTATATCTGTTAGCAGAAGTAGCAAAAATTACATGACCGAATGAAGAAACCTCAAATTTGTGTGTGGGATGTAAACAATTTCTTAAGGAATTTGGGCATGTAGAATTAATTATTGACTTAGTAGGGGTTCTAGTAGGAGAACAAGATGAAAACTTTCGACCTGTTACTCCAAAAGAACCTAGCGACGACACTATTTTCACACAAGAGCTAGTAGTTGAAGTAGAGAAATAAGAAGAAAAATAGTATTCTTCCCCAGAAGAGAATGTTTATGATGTTGCTCTTACGCATGAACCAACAACTAAAATAGAGAAGGCTAAAATCAAGTTGATTGTTAACCCACAAGAACCTATCAATAGCGTTCATGTTACCCAAGAAAAAACAACTGAGATAACACAGAAGGAGAAGGAAGGAGATAAATAAGATATTGATGAGTGTGAGGCTATAACAACATTAAGAAAAACCCATCTTAATCATGAAGAACTGTTGAGAAAAACATCTTTACTTAGGGAAGTAGAAAAATGGAAGAAATTAGCAGTCTTCCCCAAATATGAAGTTATTTTTTCTGAAACAACATGAGGATATGGCTAGTATTGTTAAGAAGGAATGGCCTGAAAATTTGATAATTCAATATTTTCTAAGAGTTCAAAGAGAGAGAAAGCGGGAAATGGTGCAAGTAAAGGAATTGCAAGAGGAGTTACAACTACCACAACAACAGAATGAATTTATGTATGAGCATATTGTTGGTTTACAAAGTTACATACTCCCTTCCTCATATTATCCTTAATAAATGCAAGAGAAACACTTTCTCATTCAATTTAAAGCATTTAAGGAAATACGACCATATAATATAAGGAAAATTAAACATTTCTTTGAAAATTTTTAGAACATTAATTTCTTAGAGAAAAAGAAATTTTATGAACTATATTTTCATGATATTTCTTGCTTTGGAGATAAATATTTTCATCTGACACATTATGTAGGGGATGCTCAGTTGCTGGTTTTTTTTTTATTTTTTCTCAAAACGAGGTAAGCCAAAAAGTTGAATATGGAACTGTAACAATTAATGAGAAGCGAGTAATGTTATGAATAAAAAATGATCTTGGATATGTTGATGATGTTATTGGGGCATATAACTAGATATGGTGATTCAAGGGATTAAAGTGAGTGCATTATAAGGGCGTAACTTAAGATAGAATGTTTTTCAACATGAGCTAAGGGAAGAGGGCCCCTATTGTTATCAAAATTTTATGCAATACCTCTCTTGGGTTCCTCAATATGTGGATTGTATTAAGAGAAGTGGCCTAGGTTGGATTTGACTCAAAATTTATTTTCCTCTTGCTTTTATTCCAACCTATTCGTACTAGCACCCATATCATTTTAGCGAAAAACATTGGGAAATGGAGCTTTTCCTTTACCGAGGCCATAGGGGAAAACTATAGGATACTACATAGTCCTACAATTTTTTATAACTCCACTATCAACATGTTAGGAACTAACCACAAGGGTTTGCATGAGTACATGCATATGCTTAAGCTTGGGGGAGATGTTGGGCCATGGAATTTTTACCTTTTTTCATTCACTTTCCTACTCCTTTTTCTCCCTTTTTGAAGAACAAGATGATATTTTACCAATGTAACAACCATTATTCACCTAAGTATGTTATTTTCTATACATCACCCTCTTAGTCTAATTTTTTTTGTAATTTGGCATAATAACTACTATATTAGGCTATTTTTATTATAAATTTTACAATTGGTGGTTTGTTGAAGTTGTTGTTATAGGATTAAAAATCCAATTTCTTCATCAAATTTGGGAGAAAGTCTGCATGAAATTTTGTTGATACATGTAAGCTTTTCTTGGGCATGTTGTTTGAATATAGGGAGGCATCAAGTTATGGATAGCTTTCAAGATATTTTTCTTCCTGTGAGGGAAATTTGAGAAAATTAGAAACATAGGATTGGAAGAAAGGAGAAAGAACCAAGAATTGTAATATTGATGTTTTTTTAATGAAAATGTAAACCTTGTGGCACCATATCTTTCTCTAAGTAGTCTGTGTACCATTTATTGCGCCAAACGTTACTGAGAAGGAAGAGCCCTCCTTCTTAGTAGGGATCACTAGTGTTATAGGCCATTTTTTCCATATGTTCAATAGGCCTTGAAACAATATCATTCACATACTTTTAACACTATGTCATCCTCACCACACAAATCCCTAAGAACGAAACTCTCAAAAGCCTAAATTTATGCCTTTCACCTCTTCATTTCAGTGATTTTTAGGCCAAGTGCACCCTAGCTCTTTAGAGACCACCGTTCAGTAGTAGGTTGGATCTCTATGGACTTGCGTTGATCACCAACATGTTTCCCCTTGCTGGTCGATGCTAGAAATTTGGGAACCCTCAATCCATCCACCTATTACTAACCAATAGTCTACTTAGGTGAGTGAAATAAATCTTAGGGGGGCATCTACATCGAATTGATTCATTATTTTTGGGGCATGCAAACTTATTTCAAGCATATGTTTCCTATGTTTCAAGATTTTGTAAAAATGAAACCTATTTCAAGCATAGTTTCCCATGTTTCAAGCTTATGTCAAAATTGAAACCATTCTCATCCTATATCTCTTGATTTCCATTTTATCATCTTAATTCTTCCATATGAGCCTTTTTTTATCATTCCATTTTGACCATTTTTTTGGCCAATCATACGCTTTCATTTCGTGCTTTTACCAATTCACGAGGAGCCATTGTGATGAGTGGTATTATTAGCCAACATCTTGAATTTTGTGTGTTTTGATTCATTCCATCATGACTGGAAAAAATTTCTATCCATTATACCACTCATTCCTCCATGTGGAGTCATATTTCAGCCCTTTTCAGACTCCCAAAATATGAAAATATTGTCTAGAACTTGTATTTTCAAGCTCGTTACTAACCAATAGTCTACTTATGTGATTGAAATAAATCTTAGGGGGGCATCTACATCGAATTGATTCATTATTCGGGGGGCGTGCAAACTTATTTCAAGCATATTTTTCCTATGTTTCAATATTGTGTAAAAATGAAACCAATTTCAAGCATAGTTTCCCATGTTTCAAGCTTCTTTTAAAAATGAAACCATTCTCATCCTATATCTCTTGATTTCCATTTTATCATATTAATTATTTGAGATGATCCTTTGTTTTATCATTCCATTTTCACCATTTTTTGGCCAATCATACGCTTTCATTTGGTGCTTTTACCACTTCACAAGGAACCATTGGGATGAGTGGTATTACTAGCCAACATCTTGAATTTTTTGCGTTTTGATTCATTCCATCATGATTGGAACCAATTTATATCCGTTATACCACTCATTCCTCCATGTGGAATCCTATTTCAGCCCTTTTCGGACTCCCAAAATATGAAAATATTTTCGAGAACTTGTATTTTCAAGCTCGTTAATGTAAATAAAAATGCATCCGCTCAGTATAATATTAAAAAAAAATTGGATTAAGATAGACTATTTAAGAAAAAATAATAATTTAGTTGATCATGGCTAAGAGGTTCCCTTGGATATTATTTTATTCCTTTTGAGACTCAACGGACTCTCTATGAAAACGAACATTTGGATTTTTCTTTTTCATACTCTCTAGACATGAAAAAGATGTCATGTTTTACCTCTGCTAGACTCGTAAAAACATCAAGCAGTGATGGACTCATCGAACATGACGAGACAAAACCACTCGTTCTAAGGATTCATTAAACATACGCCGATGGATTCATCTGAAGGATCAACTTACTAATCAAGCATATTCTATCCTCCTCAATCTTGTTAAAAAATAAAGAGATATTGACCAATATGGTTGGGGAAATTGGGAGAACATGGTACTCCACTTGTTAATGGAAGCGAGTATCTCTTCAACATGACACTCTTCCACATCATCTCCACAATTTTTGGGTTGGGAAATTTTCTTTTATTTTTTTTTTTCATACTGTTTCAATGCCTCCATTTTTGGTTTTGGGTGAATGCTGCCAAATCAATTTAGTGTCACAGGTATGTTCAAGAGAAGTCATCCAATCATTATCTTCTACAATACTCTTAAGCCTCCATTTTAGGTGTGTCGTTATTGATCTAGTTCTATATCATCATCATTCTGTCTCCAATCATCATAACAATTTCATGTCATTTATGGGGAATACAACAAGGCTTTCATATGATGGGTTGCATGTTTTCGACAAAAATTCATTATCTAGGAAGTTGACTTAGAAGCATCCTCTTGTTACCTTGGTGGTTGCATACATCAATGGCAAGTTTCCTCACTCCTGGTGACAATTTTACATCAATGGAATTCGACCGAAATATTTTGTTTGATGTTCTACTTCAACTCATTCATTCACACCATATGTATTGTATTGTGGTACCTTGAGAGCCATTAACACCATTGACATTTTTTCTCGCGTCTGTTAACAACTTACATCATTGGCCGGTAATCACATAGTGTCTACCATGTTCGACTCTAGCTCATTGATTCACATGGTTAGACTCATACATTGGAAAATCATGTGAATGAGATAAAATACCCCAGATCTAGTTTCATCCATCCGCGTTGCAATTTTTGGATTAATATAATATCACAAAATATGATGGCTATGGTCATATAGAAACTCATCCATTCATGGGTCCACCATTTTTCATCAACGAACATGTATTTTTTATCATTGTACATGTAATTTTAACTTCTGTGTTGAGTATGGGTATGCCTTCCTCAACATAGATTTCATGATGTAAATGTATTATAATAGAAAATTATCACATTAGTTTTTCTTGATCTTGATATGTCACAAGGTAAATCACTTCAGTAATCAGTTGTAATTTATTACTTTGCGGTTTAGGGGGGGATATTTTATAGACCATTTTGTCGAATCTGGTCAATAGGAATTCAAACAGGATCATTCACATCATTTGAACAATTTTTCATCCTCCATACACAAATACCTAAGAATCTTTCCATACCCTAAATTTCTGCCTTTAACTGCTTCATTTCAGTGATTTTTAGGCCCAATGCACTATGTCTCTTTTGAGACCAGTGTTCACCACTAGGTTGGCTCTCTTTGGACCTTCGTTGGTCACCATCAAGTTGCCGCTTTCTAGGGGTTCGCTAATTTTAGAAATTCAGGAAAAGAAGAAATAATCTTGAAGCTTCCTCTTCCAGAAGCTTCTAGGAGTTGTTATAACTACTTACCTTGGATGAATGTATCTAAGCGTATCATATCGTACCTTGGATATTTCATCTCTTATCCCTTGAGATCATCCTCCCATCAATAGTGGATACCAAACCTAGATTGGTAAATGGATAAGAACTCTTGACTTACCATCCTCTGCTATATATTTACTGCCATCTACAAGCTATCAATTGTATTTTGGAGATATATTATACCGTCATGTTGTCGCTATGAGAGTCATGTTTCCATGCATTAGGGTTACATAGAGGCACACTTTGTGGTAAATAATTACATGTCAACTTGGAGGAGCTCTTCTATAATATCAACTCCTATATTTGGTTGTAACTCTCTCCATTTATATTGATACAAAACTTTATTTTTTTCCTATATGTGTTGTTATGATTTCATATATTTCAATTCCATGTCGATCCATTAAATAAAGTGATTAGATGATACTACATAGATTTTTTATATCATTGGCTTGTGTTGATTGATTGTACAATTTCCAGTTATAGTCATTGGAGCTAGGATTGGATAATACAAACCAAGAGAAGAGAAAAGCACACAACAAATTATAGGTAGGTTTCATCCCATTGTATATTTAATTTAAGGGAAACATTAGCTTATTTTCTTTCCATTGTTCTAGACTAGGTCATCAAGTCTAGGGAATATACTTTTGTCTACTATCATAGATTCCACATAAAAATTGGTTAAGTAGAATATTGTAGTTATTAATTCCTATCAGTTATGCTTTATATGTTATTGTTGTTATTGTAAATTTTATTTACGATTGCAAAGATATTTTGAATGGACCTATGAAAAATTAGGTCTTGGATTTGTCTGCTTTCATTCGTGTCGTAGAAACTTATTTACTTACCAATTATAGATTGGACGATGATTTCATTTTTCTTGAATGTGTGTTCAATATTTGATTGAGTGTTTAATACTTTTGTAGGAGATTTGTTTTTGAATGAGTGGTTCTGTAATAGATAGTTTGTTTTATCATTACATGATTCTTTTCTAAAAATGAGGATTGTGTTGAAGTGTGTAACAACTTGAATGTTTGGTCAGAGTGAGTTTGAAATGACATTGGTTTGAGATTCGTTATGCTTGTTATAATTTTCCCTTGCATAGAATTTGCATGATATCCTTCTAAAAATAAAGCCTACACAGATTGAAAATTAATGTAAGAGTGAACTTGTTGATATGATTTAAAGGAACAATTATTTCATATTACATTTTTCTCGAGCCTAGAGATAGATGATCGCAGTAAGGGAAAAGAGTTGGAAAAAATAGTTAAAGGGGAAAATTGTGAGTCAGCCTCGTTGGTTTTGGAGCCCAATGGGGGAGGACCAAAAGAGTGAGTTCTTGAGCTCTAAATTCCTCAAGAGAGGACGTTGTTAGAGGAATAGGTAGGATGCCATCAAGAGGAATCCTAGACTAAACTTGGTGTCTAAAACACATTGAATATGTTTGCAGGTGGAATTTTGAGTAGAAAAATAGTTGAATCAAGGGTAATGGAGTTAATCCATGGAAAATATGTGTGAGTAAATTATTTTTTGTTAAAGAGACTTGTGTTACCCTTCCATATAATGACTTTACTAAATGGAGGGTGTGTTATAGTCTGTAGGGTAATAAAATGTAATACAACCTCTGGAGAACTAACTTTTGTCCTATGGTATTTGAAATAAGGTTTGATGAGAGTGTTTGAATTAATATCATTTTATCTTTTTCTTGGATAAATATAGAAAATTTTGATATATCTATATATATCGAATTAATGGTCAAAATATGTGTCGATGAGGTACATATTCTCCAACTACACTTAGGAAAAACTATACAGAAAGAAAGAGAACAAATTGATTAATTATGTTGGAAAAAATGTCTTAAAGTTGCAAGGTTGCTATCACTACTAATTCAACCGTCGCTTCTAATAGTGACAAACCGAATTCATGAAAAACATTCCATAAATATAAATGTACATAATACAAGACAAAGACGAAATCTTGTTGATAACAATCCCAAAATATAATCTTTTCTGTAACTCAGGAAATCAAAATTAGTAGAAGGTGGAAAGAAGAATCAATATTGAAAAAATCTACTTACTGAACAATAACCAAGTAACTTTAAATTTAAATTTTAGGAATGAGTGTCAAAGATTTCACAAAAGTTAAAATAGGTTATAAGGAAATACTTTAAATGGAGAAACTATGTTTTTATATTAAAAACATTTAATATGAGAAATTATAAGAGTTTATATCAACAAAATTTGATTCTCACCACTTGGAAAATTTTTTTATTCCATTCCCTCATTTAGGATTCATGTACCCCCATCAAAAAATTCACGATAGTTCTCTTTTCTATAATGATTTTTTTTCCCGAGAAAAAATCAAACTTTTTATAAAAAAATGTAAAAAGTTACATCGTAGATGCCGCAACATTTAATATGAAGAAATGCCTCATGGGGTAGTAGGTCACAAAGACCAAGAGAAACCTGAAACAAAGTCGGGCACAAGCAACAAGAAGTGCCCAAAAATAAAAGAAAAAGAGAAAAGAAGGAAGGACAAAATTATAGTGAAACTCCTCATCCACCGAAGTGAGAGAGGAGCCCTGCAAATCAAGTTTTCCTCCCTTTTTTCTTCTTGACCTTGCACCATTCGCCCTAAGCTGGCACGAATGAGGCTAGGAAAATATGATTATCTACCACCTGAGTACCATTGTCCTTATCAAAATCTGAATTATCTGATGAATGATGTCTTTTAATTCCACCATTTCCTATGTCCTCTGCATTCATATCTGACTGGTTTTGTAAATTTTTTGGATCAATATGTACCGTTGAAAGATTCCTCTGTACTTCAAGTTCCTTTAAGGGCTGATTGTTTTCCATAGGAGAAATGTCGTCCTATTCTTCTGCCTCATCCTCCTCTGCTTCGGGTGGGGGGTATTGCCAACCTTTTTTCTGTTTCCCATTATTTTTATTTTTCCTGTTTTATTTTTTGGCGTCTAGACATGAGTTTTGTAAGTGTCCTTTCAACCTGCAAATTCTACATTTGAATGCAGTTTTCTCATAGTCTAGTGACTGTAGCCAGTTTTGTTGTTTGTAGATTATCATGAAATTCTTCGATAAGCCTTTGCTTCGATCTACTTCCATTTAGATCCGTGAAAAAGTGTAGATCCTCTCCTCTAATCTCTCAATATTTGTTTTGATGTATCGGCCAATACTATTCCCAATACCTTCGAAGACCTGGTCATTCCAAAAGTGAAGGGGGAGGTTTTATAATCTGACCCACACCGACATTGTGGTGATTATCATGGTGTTTGCGTCAAAATCCAGGAGCCATGGGGTGATAAAAAGACTAGTGGATCCCCAAAACCAAGGTCCTTCTCTGATAATGATATCTATTTCCTTCGAGGATTTAAATTTAACAATAAAGAACCCCTTGGAGGAGAGGTGGATTTCACAGCTTTTGGTCCACTGTGTAAAAATCCAGTGGAAGAGCTCCATCGGTTTAGGCGAGAAACAGTTAAAATGGCATATTAATGCCTGAGCTTCATATTTCATGTAGTACTCCTCTGTTTCTGGACTGTCTATTTTTAGTGTCAGTGTTTGGCCTACTTTTTCTACTATGTATGGCCTTGGGGCATTTCGAGCTTGTTCCGGAGGTGTTAAATATTTTTGTAGGATGGACCTCTGTTTTTTTGTTACTAGTTTGTGGGTTTCTTCCCCAAGTCCCCCTACATATCTAGAAGTGCCCAGGTCTATCGCACCCCCTCTCACGCCCTCTCAAACTAAGGTTAAGGGAGATTGATGCCATTGAGACAATAGTGAGATCCTTCAAAGACCTGCAGTCCTGAAAAGACCGACTACCGCTAACGCGATGTTGCAGCGGAACACGGTATCCCATCAAACCCCAGATTTTTTATTTTAGATGAAAAACAACAGTGTTGGATTCTTGTACCCAAACTAAAAGAGATTTTCCCAGAGGGGTCTGATAAAAATCTGAAAACTAGAAAGAGTTACTAGTTGCTAGAGCACTGCGTCTGTTAGGTTTTCTTCTCGCCGTTGTGTCTGGATTCAGAGGTGAGGACAGATTCAAACGATTATTGGGTCTTGCGGCTGAGTCTTGAAGCAGAGTGGGGCGGTCTCCAAGGGAAAGGCAAGGATCCCAGGCCCACGCCTGCCCTAGGGAGTCGAGAGCATGTGCGGAGTTGAAAGGGGTGAAAGCCTCCAGCCCAGAACTATTCAATAGGGGCATCTAATCTCAACCTTGCCCAAGATAGAAAATTGACAAAGCCAACATGAGTATGAGAGAAAAATCGTGAGTTGAGGGCAGAGAGCCATGTTCCACCAACCTGGTTTCGCCTTCGCCTCTTTGAGCAGCCAGAGGCCCACAGCTCCGAATGACACCACAAGGGAGTTTCCGTGTCCATGAAGGAAAATATTCAAGCCCAGGGCATACGTTGTGTCTGAGACACAAAATCCCCTACCAAAAAAGATGTAGCAGGTGTTCCTAAACCCCAAAGCTGATCGTCGTTACTGAATATCATTCGGCAGGATAAACTAGTTGTTTCACTTGTCGCCCATAAATAATGAGCTCAACCTTCAGTTTTAGGGATTGTGGGAAGCTTTAAACCTGGGGGATAGCTTGAGAAAAAGGGATTCCACCATGCGGAGGCTTGTCCTCCCATGTCCCTACACGCGCATCCACAGTCGTCGTTGTCCACTATGCCAATGAGAAGCAGGTCCATGATAATGTTGAGATATTAATCTCACTGTTTGTTAGGTTCAGTTACGATTCATTACATTTAATGTATTATCTGCTAGGTGTCATAGGTAGTTTAGTTTTACTTTAGTCTGCTTTAGTTTTACTCTAGTCATTTATTGTTGATGTTTCCAATGTATTCCTATTCAACTATTTCGTAATATTGAGATGAAAAATTATCTACTCCAGTTCACTTTTTAGTTTCTCAATTCTTTTCATGGCATCAAAGCTAGCTTGCATAAGCCTCCCTGGAGAGCAGCAACAGAGCCAAGAAGGAGCAGTAGCGAGGAGAAGCTGGTTAGCGTGACTGTTAAGCTCATGCTCGTGCCAACGCGCCAAAAAAAAAGGATTGCCGTGAGAATACAAGCCATACCTGTGCCAGTTTTTTGCCTTGCATCATTTTTTTTTTGGTTGCAGTTGTTCAAATTGGGACCATGCCACTCAAAGCCTTTTAAAAAAATTATATGCATTGGAGCAATTATCTACGTTAAGGTATTTGTCATATTTTTCTGTGTTAAATCCAAGAGAAATTGCGTTATTTTTTTTTATGATGAAGGTCAAACGCATAAAAAAAGGCATTCAACGTGATATTTAAATATTTTAAGATCTTCAGGTATCGATTTTAAAAAAATTGAAAGCCCTTTTTTATATCAAGAAGTTTTTTTTTATTAAAGTTTTTTTTATATAAAAAAACCTTAAAATTGTTTCAAAGGTTTTTATAAAGAGAGTTTGAAAGAGTATTGATTTGAAAAAAGGTGAAAGTCCATTTTTTTATATGAACAAGTTTTTTTTTATTAAAGTCATTTTTATATAAAAAAAACTTAAAATTGTTTCAAATGTTTTTATAAAGAGGGTTTGAAAGAGCATATGGTGAACTTCTTTTTTAAAAAAGAATTTTTTTTGGAAGAGAAAATTGAAAAGAAGGTTTTTCTAAGGAATTTTTTAAGTCTTTAAGAGATTTAAAAATTACAAAAGGCACATATTAGCATTTGAAGAAATAATGGCCTCTTCAATTTCTTTGCCACAGACACCAAATATGATTGGAAAAAATTATGAATTATGGAATTTGAGAATGAAAACCTTTCTACAAGAACAAGATTGTTGGGACACGCTTCTGATTGCTTATGTAGAGCCAACCCAAGAAGCATGGGTAGCCATGACCAATAATTAGAGAAATGAAACTATTGAACTCAGAAAGAAGGATCACAGAGCCAAATGCTGGATACAAAATTTAGTGGATGATTCTATTTTTGACAAAATAACTGGTGTGACAATAGCAAAAGAATGTTGGGGTATTTTTCAAGCTGCGTATCAAGGAAATGATGCAGCGAAGACGGTTAAACTGTAAACATTGGGAGCTCAGTTTGAAACTCTAAAGATGATTGATGCCGAGAATCTGGATCAGTTCATGACTATAGTCATGGGAATAGTCAATCAGATCAAACTCATTGGTGAAACCATTACAGATCACAAATTTTTTGAAAAAGTTATTCGAAGTCTACCAAAGAAATATGACATGATTATGACAGCCATTTTGGAATCCAAAGATTTTAAAACTTTCTCAGTAGAAAAATTGACTGGATCACTTTTGGCACACAAAACAAGACTCAATCTAACAGAAGATTCCACGGAACAAGCCTTCAAATCACACCTCTCATTTGACAGAGGCAGAGGCGGCAACAAGCAAGGCAGAGGCCGAAGCAATGGCAGATCTGATCATCATCATGCAACAGAGCAGTGGAGACCTCCACAAAACCAAAATCAGAGTGGAAGGTCATGGAACAGATCGAGTGTTCAATGTTACTACTCTAAGAAGTTTGGCCACTACGAACATGACTGTAGAAAGAAACAATAAGATCAACATAGAGACTATATCAATCTCTCCAACAGTGAAGGAGAATCCTCAGAGACCATGTTTCTTTCATGCCATCTCTCAAAAGACAAACAAAGTGAAGATCTTTGGTTGCTCGACAGCAGATGCATCAATCACATGACAGGAAAAAAGAATCTTCTTTCTTCTCTAGATGCTTCCATAACATCAGAGATAACGCTTGGAGATCACACAAGTATTAAAGCTAAAGGCAACGGTACTGTTCATATTCTTACTAAGCATAATAAAAGAAAATACATCCCTGATGTTTATTATGTTCCTCAGCTCAAACATAATCTCCTTATTGTAGGAAAATTAATGGAACATGGCTATGATGTATTGTTTCAAAAGAACACCTGCTATATATATGACAAAGATCCTCATAAAGGATTGATAGCAAAAGTTGAAAAGACCAAGAGTAGGATGTTTCCATTGACCCTTAGAAGCCAAAATACCAACCAATATTTAGTCCACAATATATCAAGAATAGATAAAACTCATCTATGCCATTCTCGGTATGGTCACATTCCAGTCAAGAGTCTCAGTCTGCTTCAAAAGAAATCTATAGTCATTGGTTTACCTACTATCAGTGAAAAAGTCTGTAATTGTGAAGTTTGTGTCTTGTCCAAGCATAAAAGAGATAGTTTTCCCTCATCAACCTCAAGGGCGAAAGAGCCTTTGGCACTTGTCCATACCGACATATGTGGTCCAATGCAGACATTTTCCATTGGTGGTAGTTTCTACTTTCTGACATTTATTGATGACTTTAGCAGGAAGATATGGGTGTATCTTTTAAAAAACAAATCAGATACCTTCTCTAGATTTCTGGAGTTCAAGGCAAAAGTAGAAAAACAGAGTGGAAAACTCTTGAAAGTACTCAGATCGGACAGAGGAGGATAATACACCTCAAATGAATTCAAAACTTTTTGTCAAAAACAAGGTATCCTAATGCAGTACACAACCAGATACACTCCATAGCAAAATGGAGTAGCAGAAACAAAGAATCGGTCGATCATGAACATGGCAAGATGCATGCTACGGGAGAAGAAGTTGACAAATAACTATTGGGCTGAAGCAGTGTCGACAGCAGTGTATGTTCTTAATAGATCTCCAACATCCAGCCTACAAGATAAAATACCTCAAGAAGCATGGGATGGAAACAAGGTAAATGTGTCACACTTTAGAATCTTTGGATCAGTAGCCTTTTCTCATGTTCCTGAAAAACTAAGAAAAAATATTGATGATAGAAGTGAGAAATGCATATTTGTAGGTTATAATGAGAAGTCAAAAGCCTACAGACTTTATAACTCCATTACCAAAAAGTTCATTATAAGTAGAGATGTGAAATTTTTCGAAAATAAATCTTGGTTTGACCATGTGGATGAAACTTAAAATCAGCCTTTCTATACACCACAGTCTCCAAGATTGCAGGTTCAAGAACAACCAAAACATTCTGAAAATGGAACATCATCAAGCACTGATTCGGCCAGTGATCAAACATCTTTATAAGAGGGACAGAAAACAAGAAGTATCAGAGAGATATATGAATAGGAGCATGAATCTGAAAAATAGAATATGTTTGCATTCCTTTCAACTCAACCTACTCATTTTGAAGAAGCAATTAAAGAAAAGCATTGTGTTGAAGCAATGAACCAAGAAATTGCTGCCATAGAGAAAAATTAGACTTGGGAATAAGTTGATCTCCCAAGAGACAAAACAAAAATTGGTGTAAAATGGGTATATAAGACCAAACTAAATGAAAAATGGAAAGTTGAGAAACATAAGGCAAGGCTGGTTGCCAAAGGATTCTCACAACAGTTTGGTGTCGACTATGGTGAAACATTTTCTCCAGTAGCAAGGTTAGACACTGTCAGAACCATTTTGTCCACAGCAGCTCAACACAAATAGAAAGTCTATCAGCTTGATGTAAAATTTGCCTTCCTAAGTGGTGTATTATATGAAGAAGTTTATGTAGAGAAGCCTTCAGGTTTTGAAGTAAAGGGACAAGAGCATAAAGTATATAGATTGAAGAAAGCTTTATATGGTTTGAAACAAGCTCCAAGAGCTTCGTACAATCGCATCGACACCTATCTCATCAAAAGGGGTTTTTCCAGAAGCAACCATGAACCCACTTTGTATACCAAATCTCATGAAGGTAAAATTCTTATTATATGCCTTTATGTAGATGATCTTCTTTATATAGTAAATATGATGTTAGAAGATTTCAAAGCAGTAATGCAAGAAGATTTTGATATGACAGATCTAGGAGTCCTGAAATATTTCCTAGGATTTGAAATTCACCAATCTGATAATGGCATTTTTTTTGGTCAGCAAAAATATTCCACTGATATCATTCAAAATTTCAGAATGACCAATTGCAAATCAACTGATACACCAATTGCTCAAGGTACCAAACTCAGCAAAGAAGATGTAGCACCATCTGTTGATCCCACATTGTATAAAAGCCTAGTTGGTAGTTTGTTGTATCTAACTGCAACTAGACCAAATATTATGTTTGCAGCAAGTTTTGTCTCCAGGTTTATGCAGTCACCAAAGCTTACTCATTGGCAGGTTTCAAAAAGGATATTAAGGTATATTGCAGGAACCATAGACTATGGTTTGTTTTATACACATTCTGAAAATTGTTCACTTTCAGGTTATACAGACAGCGATTGTGCAGGGAGTTTAGATGATCGCAAAAGTACCTCAGGGTATGTTTTTCATGTGTAGCAGAAAATTTAGCAGCTTGTCAAGCAGTATGGTTGAGAAGATTATTGAAAGACATTTCAAATATTTAGAAGGAGCCAACTCCAATTTACTGTGATAACAGTTCAGCAATTTCTTTATCAAAGAATCATGTTTTTCACAAGAAGAGCAAGCACATTGACACATGTTTTCATTTCATTCGTGAACTTGTCAATGATGGGGACATCACACTTTCTTTTTGTGGTTCCAAAGATCAGCTTGCAGATATTTTCACAAAGCCATTGGGAAAGAATGTATTTGAATTTCAAAGAGAGAAATTAGGCATTGTTAATGCCTCCACTTGTAACAGTTGAGATTAGGAGGGGATGTTGAGATATTAATGTCACTGTTCGTTAGGTTCAGTTAGGATTCATTACATTTAATGTATTGTCTGCTAGGTGTTATAGGCAGTTTAGTTTTACTTCAGTTTACTTCAGTTTTACTCCAGTTATTTATTGCTGATGTTTCCAATGTATTCCTATTTAACTATTTCGTAATATTGAGATAAGCAATTCTCTACTCCAGTTCACTTTTCAGTTTCTCAATTCTTTTCAAATAACACTAGCGCCCCCATTTTTTTCCTCCCAAAACAACTACAACTACCTGGTTAATTGTTTTTCTTTTTTTCTATAACGATACGAAGCTAATAGAGTCTAATTCTATTCAAAAGATATATATATTTTTTAAATAAATAGAATACGTTCTTCAAAATATGTTCAGAAAGATTTACTAAAATTTTAATTGATGTCCAATCGAAAGTTTTGTTGATTCATCAAGATTTTGTTAATTCATCAAGAGGCCAATACTAGAGCTTTGCTAACAGTGTTCTTTTCCTCCTCCCACAGAAAAAGTTCGTTGTGTATGCTCAAAGTTATCTAGCGAGGCCACATCAAATATATTACAAATTTCATTCTATGGTGGCTCAAGGCTCGCGACGACTTCAAACCTACAAAAATCAATACATGCAATTAAACTATTATATTGTTTTAATTTGTAAATCTATTTATAAAGTACGCTAAAATTTTGTTGAGTCGCAAATTTTATTTAATACCGAGCAATATCTCCCCTGCCTCCAATCATACCTAGATTTGTGACAATCAACAATTGCAAAATACACAATGAACATAAATCAGAATTGGTTATCGTATCTTACAACTTGCTTCTATTGGATCTTCCTGATGCCTCCTTTGTCAAACATGGTGTCATAATACTCGGTATTTTGTGCCATTCAATCCACATCGCATCTCGTTATCTCAGCACAATATCTGCCACGGTGGTATATAAACAAAAAAAATACGTTAGTTTTCCGTCTGATGAAGTCTCTTGTTTTAACTTGATGCCTTAATGCTTGGAACTTTTTTTGCAAGCCTGCAAAACAAAAGTTGAGCCATTATAAGAAATTTTGTCAGAAGCAATATTATCGTATAAAACCATAACGATAAACACAAACGCTAAAATATTATGGAGAAAGATTCCATAATTTCATCAATGGGATTTCATCGTTTGTATCTAAACTAGCACATCGTTAAAATTAGTGATTCACATGTGATAGGTACCACACAGCCTTATTTTTTGGGTTGAGTTAATGACATATTTATATTATTATTGTTTAACGGTTTCAATTTTATGATTGTCGCTATTTGAAGTAAGTGGTTATGCATGATTGATGGCGGTGACATATCGTGGAGCTGGTTGTGTATAGGCGATGAATATTGTGCTCTCTGAACTTTGGTAGATTAGCTGTTTGGGTGAAGTGAAAAGAACATCAAGTTGTTGAGGATAATAATTATTCCATTAAACTTGACTTTAAATATATATATTACTCACATTCTCTAACAATTGGCATTCACAAAGTCCCTTGCTCGATTTTCTTACATAACATGTCTCTATACCCTCTTTTAACTTGATGGAATGGACCGACTAGTCTATGGTGTGCTTATGCAATGTCTCTTTTTTACTTTCATACCGTCATTGTAACGGTGCTAGAAAGAGAAATAACTATTTGTTAGTTTGATACAAGTAGAACTCATTGTACGAGTCATATCTTAGGAAAAGAAGCATGGGTGCGAGACAATATGAAATGCGTTAAGATCCTGCGACATGGAGTGCATTAACAAAAAATTTAATCAAAGGTGGTGTGCGTTCAAATGCATGGAAACTAGTACATTTTCACCAGTAATATCGCAACATATCGCTTTGGCACATAATATTGTATGTTAACCATAATAATATTTCGCCGTTTAATATTTGAACGTTAAATGTGATGTATAATCGTTTATTATTAAAGTTAATAATAATAACCATAAATAAGAGTTGACTATACAGTGGGAGGGCAGGGCTTAAGTGGTCAAAATTGTGGCAGATTTGACAAATTCCATGTTTGCATTGTGAATCAATCTCTCCGCATGAAATATGAGCATGGGCAATGTGGCATGTAATAAGTGTTTATGTAGAGAATAATTCATAATAGATTTATGTGAATTCAACCCTTTGCTTCACATTTGTATTAAACGTTGAATTGAAACTCGTAAGAGTCTTCGCTATTTAAAACCAGGTTTTAAGTATTGGAAAAAAATATATAAATATTCATACTGTGAGAAAAAAAATGAGCTTAGGGAGGCGAGGTTTGAAAATGACGATATGTATGTTTTAAATACAATATATAATGGTAGATATGAAATATGGATATATATAATGGTATATATGAAATATGGATATACGAAAGTTTTAATATAGGTAATCATAAGTTATAATATGCACACAATATATATTATATTATGTACCATATATAATAATATTTATATAATATATATATATATATATATATATATTACACTTATATATATGGATATACGAAAGTTTTAATATAGGTAATCATAAGTTATAATATGCACACAATATGTGCAATATATATTATATTATGTACCATATATAATATATATATATATATATATATATATATATATATATATATATATATATATAAATATATATATATATATATAACACTTATATAAGCTTAATTTACGTGGACTCCAAGGAAACGTAGGATGGAAACAAAGCGAATTATGGATTATTTGAAAGTTTATGGAGGAGAAAAGGCACGCGAGGTGATTGGAATAAATGTACAAAATCATTTAATACCAAGTAATGAAAGATATAATAAGGAAATACTCACAAAAAATAATATGGTGGCTACTTTCTCTCACATTTACCTAAGTTTACTGGTCTACCGAGGTAAAAATATGACAAAGAGTTACTATGGTATGCCTGGACCTCCTAGATACAATTAAGAAAGTGGGGCCAACAACAAAAAAGTTATTAGCCTTCCTCAGGAGCTACAAGACCCCGAGGAGCTAAACAACCACCTAGGACCCCGAGCTAGAGTTCTTCTCCATTGACCAAGATGCCAATCATGGGAATAAAACTGCATCCATGCGACTATAGGACTCTAATCATAGGTACACCGCTGCATCCATGTGACTACAATTCCAATTTCTCAGTTCTGAGCCTGCAGCCACGAAATGTGTCCCAACTTTTCAAGGCTAGTCTTGATATCACTACCCAAAACATGATGGAATTTTCCAAAACAATAAATGACAAAAAGAAAAATCCTCTAACACAAAACTTGATTAAGTAATTGACCTAACCAAGCTTAACAATGACAAACATTTCGTCAAACATATAGTAGACATGTAATCTATAGCTCATGAATGCATAGATGAACATAGAGGTTTGATAGTTATCTGAGAATAATCAAGAAGGTATAATGCTCTCTCATAATATCTTCCAAAACATTCATTATTCCATGCATTAATTAACCAATCCATAAATAAACAACTCACCACAAGAGCCATAGAAGGTACACATCATATGAACAACATTTAATAAAAAAATAACTAGTATGTAAATAATGGAAACTCATCCATAATATCACCAACATATACACAAGAATCATAATAGAGAAATATATTTTGTTAACATATGAAAATTAAAAGCAAGTGATGGAATTCCACGTACCACCCGACCATAGAGTAGGCTGAACCAAATCCTCCTTTCAGTCAATCATCCTAGCGCCATATTCCAAGAATTAATGTGGAATGTCATGGAATAACTAGAAAAAAAACAAACTAGGGCTTCCAGAGGCCAACCTTCCTCAACCCTCAACCAATGATTCCAACTCACGACCAAGCATCATTGACCATCGCTAGATCAGTCTCTCTCCAAGATATCCACGTCTCTCGAGAATTTTTCCAACCTAACTCTAGGACTAGTAACTCAATTGACACCCATAGGGAACTTGAGGACCAATCAGAAAAAAAGTGGGAAACCCAGGACACCATGGCTATCCAAGAAATGGAAAGGCATGACTAAGACCATTGTGAATCTAGCCAATCCTCCATGCCAATGATAACACATAACCAAGAAACCACATGCATGTACCATGCATTCCAAAACAAGAAAGGAAATAATACATGCATCTCAATATACAAATAAATCCAGTTGGAGCCTTTGATGCAACTGTTCCCTTGCGCTTTCCTTCATTCCTTTACCCTCTTACCCAAATCTAGTGAAAACTAGAGTGCTCTAATTATGCTCCGATAATGCTCCAAGATTTCTCTTAGTGTGCAAGAGCATGAGAGAGAGAATAGAATGGGAGTTCCAAAGACTAAAATGACAAAATCTAACACTCACAAAAGCCATAAACTGATCCTCATAATCCTTTTTATCATTGAGGCCTATAATTTCTTTATTTTCATTAATTTTTTCTTCAATTTGTTTTTCATGAAAATATGTGACATTTCACTTTCCTTTTCTCCTATTTTCCATTATTTTCATAAATAAAATGCTAATTAATGCCTCTTTTCCTTTGCTAATTCCTTTCCCAATTTCCTTAGCCATAATGAACCGAAAGTGACATCGAATAGGATGGTTTTCCTTCCAATCAGCTTGGAATACATGTCTCATGACCCTCGTCTTATATTTTTTTCACATGGAAATTCAACCAGTGGATCTTATCCCAAGAAATGGTAAATTATAGGGCGAAAAAAATATCTATATTTTAAATGACACAAAATCTATAAATGTCATAGAATAAATACTATATGATCCAAGATACTAATCCACAAGTAACTTCAAAAATGTATCCTCTAACTTATATGATTTAATTTTGGAACTTCTCAACATACCTGAATCATTTCCATCATAATCATAAACTTGGTATAATATGAACCCAAGAATGTTTATTATATTATGTTTAATATTGAAATAATAATGTTTACTGGTAATTATACTTGGGAAAAATGAACTAACCATGTAAATTATAGTATTAAATTGACTTCAATACCACAGGCATGGTGACGACTTTTAGTAGGTGTTTATAGCCTTGACATGGATTCCTTTTAACCAAATCATATACTTTTATTGCATTTTCTAGATATATATTTATAAATACATTTATTTTCTTAGTTATTACCATTTTTTAAAATTAAATAAAGGTTGCTCCCATGGATTGCTAACCAGCCAATGATAGTTCCATTCCTAAGAACCAACAAAAGTTAGCATCTTGGATTGTGATTTGTAACCAAATGTGATTACCCTTGCTTGGTGACCATTAATGATAATTTTACTTTGTAGGAATCCATGATCATGGTAGGTTGGTTTGTAATGAGAACTCTTATCCTTCAGCTAATCCTTTATATTAGAATGAAATTAATATTATTCTTAATATTCAAGAGATTGATTAATAGAAATAGAAAAAAATATGAAAAATCTTAAGGTGTGACATAAAAATTATCAGTTAGTAATATTTATTGATTAATCCAACTTTCTCAAAACCTCATTACATTAAAGTAAACAATATTGTAAATATATATATTTTTTCTTTTTACTACCATCACGTTAAAATCAAAGTTCTTAAAGAATGATGGAAAAGCTCAGAAAAATATTGAACATGGTCTAATAACATATTTTGAGGACCTCACTAAACATCTTTGTTAAGAATTTCCTTAAAGATAATACTTTAGTTTTATATGGAGAAGTATCTATTATTTTCCCAATGAGTATTCCAAAAGAATCGAAAACGATGAAATCAACCCTTATTAAAAGTAAATTGAAGGAATGGGAGAACCTACAAATTCCAAAGAAAATAAAAACAAAAGGATAAAATTAAGCCCAGAGGAAATCCACATACGACAATGTATCAATCATATTGCAAGTCAAAGAATCAACGGATAAGATGAAGCTTTAAAATTTATATATTAATATTTATTGATTAATCCAACTTTCTCGAAACCTCATTACATTAAAGTAAACAATATTGTAAATACATATATTTTTTCTTTTTACTACCATCACGTTAAAATCAAAGTTCTTAAAGAATGGTGGAAAAGCTCAGATAAATATTGAACATGGTCTAATAACATATTTTGAGGACCTCACTAAACATCTTTGCTAAGAATTTCCTTAAAGATAATACTTTAGTTTTATATGGAGAAGTATCTATTATTTTCCCAATGTGTATTCCAAAAGAATCGAAAACGGTGAAATCAACCCTTATTAAAAGTAAAAGGAAGGAATGGGAGAACCTACAAATTCCAAAGAAAATAAAAACAAAAGGATAAAATTAAGCCATGAGGAAATCCACATACGACAATGTATCAATCATATTGCAAGTCAAAGAATCAACGGATAAGATGAAGCTTTAAAATTTTTATATTTGATCCCTATTTGATCTTTTAATAGTGTGAATATGTACTTGTTTTTAAATTAAAAATGTATTAAACATTGTACGAGATGTTTCATAAATTTGGCTTTTTATTAAACAAAAAAATAAATCAAAACAAAAAATAAATCAAAATTGAAAAGTAAACTTCTAAAAAAGGATAAATCAAAATTAGATGTGCAGTCATTATATGAATTTCCAGATAGATGAAAGCATTAACAATTCCATAAAATGATTATTTTATGAGTGATTGATTTAAAATATTCATGTTTCATGATCTTAGAAGAATAATAAAATTAAATTTTTCTCAAATATGTCATAGAAATAAAATAAGGTTACAAATTTCAGATTTAAAAGAAGTGTTAAGTGGAAATGACATAAATAACATAGAAAAAGGGAAAAAAAGCAAATTTCCCTTACAACAACATCATCATGGCTCTTTTTTAGCATGTTTTCATAACTATATTATTCAAGTATATAAAAGAAAATCAATATATTTACAATTAAAGTAACAAAATTAAATTAATTAATTTATTCTTAACTAATTTAATAATCATAATACTTAGTGAAATGGAATTTTCAATGTAATTATGGAAGTAACTTCAATCCTAGAAAGACAAAAAAAAATTCCAATTAGGAAGAATAATTGGAGTATTTCAAAATGGAAAATACACTAATAATACTTACCTTTAAGATATTCATTGATAAAGAAAGTAAGTATGATTTTTTTTCTCAAAATTTTTTAAAATATGAACCCTCAAGCCAATATGTGTTTCTACAATAAAACTCGAAATGTGAATTATAATTTTGAATTAGGTATGAAATTGATAAATACACCATATCACAATTCCTTGGAGAATTCAAGTTATTACTTTAAGCCTTCTCATTGATCAAATAGATTGGTATAAAATGTGGCACAAAGGCATGAAAATTTGATTTAATCAATGGATGGATATGAAATGTAGAATCTTAAATTTCATAAATCAATTAAATGGAAAAATATTGTGACATAAATGTTTCCCTTATGAATAATTAAAGAAAAGAAGCATCATATTCTACATCATAAATGTCACATCTAAAAGTTAAGTCACCCATACTTGACATATCAAAACAACTAGATTGTGATGACATAATCTTAGATCAGGTATATTAAGCATAACACACAAAAATATATGAACATATGATGCTAGGGTACTGGGTTAAATGGATCCTAGCATATTCAAAAACTCATGTGCTTCCAATCCAAATTATTAATCTTTGTAAAAACCACATCATATTTAGTTAAACCAATACATATGAAGGAAAGAGAGCCATACAAATAAATAATGATATAAAACATAAAAACCCTTCGGCCAAATATTACAATGGGAAGCCTCTTGGCTCTCATCCCTTCAGCCCATTTCTCACTCTCTCTGTATTCCTCACTTCCTCACTTCTCTCCATGTATTTTCGCATTCTCCCAAGCTACATATTTATACATAAATATGAATTTATTCCACTCCATAATTTCTTCCACACAAATCTCAACTTAAAATCTAATTTAGATTTATCTTTTTTTTTTACCCAACTAAGTCCCATTTATGGAATTCCTCATCCCTAGATTATCTGCCTAATTCAACTCCACTCATATCCTTAATTATTTAAGGAATATTTACAATAACCCTCACATTTATATTTTCTCTCCTAATTTATTAAATATGAGAAAATTAATTAATAAAATAATTAAAAACTATCACCCCCCCTAATTACATAATTGGATAATGAAAATGTAGCTTTGATGCTCCTACATCAGACTCCCCATGTAGAGAAGTTTTCATAGACTCCTTTCTATGAGGTCTGTCACTTTTCTGTAAGAATGCGACAGCCACAAGTCCTGATAACTTGCTCCCTCCAGGATTCCAAACTCCGTTTTTCCACTGGTCCTTCAAAGTATGAACTCGATTTGGTAACTCATCACTCACTCTGTTGATCGGATTCCATCGGCTTCTCCAATGCTTTATTTTGCCAATTCCTCGGAGAAATTCCTCTTTATCTAAGGCTTTTGTCTTTAATTGAGCTGAACTCTCAACTTCCTGCAATGGAGAATAATCAAGAACTGTTTCTTGATTACAAATATAGTCTTTGATTTCTTTTATAGCAACAACTTTATCATCCAGTGTTGTACCTGCATTCACAAACAAACTGTTAGTTTTAATAATATAAGACCTTTCGATCTCTTCTGATGCTTCAAGCACCAATCTTCCATCATCGACTTCCTAGACTTCAGTAGATCCTGTTTTGAACTACTGGCTTCTTTCATCTTCATCTTGTTGCTTCAATATTTCTACCTCCTTTATGTCTCTACGGACATAACTTCCCTCCTGCTTCTGATCTTCCATCTCAAGACCAAATAATTTCTGCTCAATTTCACTGATTTCGACATCATATCTGTTAATGTCTTTTTCTGTACCTACAGTTACATTATTATCTAAAAAGTTATAACATTCATTCAATTCCATTAATGTTAAAAACATTTCATCTCTATCATGTACAGTAACTGTAATTTCCTTTGGATTAACTTCTGCAAGTTTTACTTCTCCCTCAGGTTCCTTAAGCCATCGTTCCAAGAACTCGATTTCCTTATGAAATCTTTTAAGAACTTCATTACAACCTTCATTCCTAGCTTCATTCTTCTTCAGGAAATCTTCCTGAGTTATCCTGGTTTGAGCATCATCACATTGTAAACTTTTGTCAGCAAATTCACTAAACAAATACATTTGTTTACCTCCTTGGAATATTTCTTCAGCATTTCCATTATGCTCCTACTCCATAATATCTTCAACTTGCTGTCTTGCCCCAAACAAGAATTCATTTATGATTTCTTCCTGCTGTAACAAATCATTACCTTCCTCCTGTGAAAGGAATTCTCCACCAGACTTCACCTTAAAAGTTTCCTTCATCTCTATGACAACTCCATTAGACTGTCCACCATATTTCGCACATCCTGCAAACATACATAAACTGTGAGATTTAAAAATCAAGGCTTCATAGCCTCATTTGCTTCTCTTGCCAATACATCTTTAGATTCTTCAGAACTATCCCAATAGTTCATGAGATCTTCCTCATTGATCTTTTCACCCAAAATTTCACCCTGTTCTGGGCCACAAATGGAAACATCCATTTTTAACTAAGCTTCTCTTAGTTCTTCACACCGCAACATCTGCTCGAGCTTCCTCAGCTCTTCCGTCAACTGTATGCTTACTTGCTTTTCCCTCTTTGCGTGTCGTCTCTGCCACTTTACCTTCTTTCTCATGGTCCAACCATGTTTCTGGTCTTTCACATTTTCCTAAAACAACTCCAATAACAATTCAAGGTGAAATGTTATCTCAACCTTCTCCCACTCATACTCTTCATTCGTCAATTATTCACATATGCCACTTACCTTGCCATTTTCCTTCGTCTTTATTATGTTTTGGTCTTCATTAGATCTTCAAAAATTACTATCAACAGTCATCTTCTCCTCCTTTGTGAACTTCATCTGTTCACGTGTGGATTTCATTCAATTCTCCTTTCAGCAATCCTTCACAAAAAATGTAAGTTCTCCTCCTGCGCTTTTCTTCTCTTGGTTCTCTATCTTGGAACCAATCTCTGGCAACTCTCTTTCTTCACATTGTTGCAAACAACAATTTTAGGAATTCATAGGTTACAATGACCAAAATATTTGGGTGTCGGGCTCCGTCGACCATGCACCCAATTACATTCAAAAATTTTACTTAGCTTACAACTCTTTGACTTCAAACTTACACCAATTCTTCATCTTGGATGAAAATAATCAATCTTAATTCAAACTATCCAAACTTTCATTTGACTCTAACATCTGTTTTGACTTCAAGGCTTGACCCAATAATAATGATAGTGGATATTTTGACTTAATTAAATTTTACAATTCTCCAGCAAACATACACCCCTAATACATCTTTGGGATGTAAAATCTTCACTCTCTTTCATACTTCATTCTAATGACAAATCATCAGTTTGCCCTTATCATTTCATATGATACTGAAGTCTTTAGTCGAAATGCAATTCAGGTTTTTCAAGATTTATTTTAAGGTCAAAATAAATAAACCATTCACTTTTCAACATTCAAATATACCTTCCTGAATTATCATACCTCATGCTCATGTTAAGGTTATTAATGAACCTTCTTTTCTGCAATCTCAATTCTTTGGTTTTCACTCTTCTGTGTCGTCTTTGTCATTGTAAATACTTGCATGTCCTTCATTCAATTTTCTCATCATTTTAGTGCAAACATTTTTCCTGCTCTTTCATGCACCATACACATCAATTCACATTTCTTCATCTGTGTATAGAGAGAAAGCTATTCATATTTCAACCTCTTCGATGTACAACCTATACATCACCTTCATTCTCAATGACACCTCTCAACTTCCTCCACATGATGGTAAAACAAAGATTTTACAACATCAAGAAATTGTGTTTTCAATCACCAATCAAAAGAATTCTTCTTTTTCCAACTACAAGATTTTTTCCAAAATGACTTAACCAAAACTATGAAGAATCCACATTATGCATAATAAACCCTCTCCCCTAAAAATGCATGTTTCTCTTTATATCAAGGTTTAATACCCTTTTGTTACTTTAGCCAAGTGAAAAATTTTCAATAAACCTTACCATAAACCGTTGGCATACCTCGGAATTATATCTATAAATTCAGACTTCATAAATTAAAACCCAAACATTCACCATAGTTTAGGTTAAACTCATATCTCCACTTTATTTCTAGCCCATATCACATCACAATCCTTTACTGGATTTCATTTAACCCAAATTTTATGTTATAAAGTCAACATAGCACTTTATGACTTACCAATCCATCATCCAACGATTTCATGATCAGTAGGCACACATATCTCAAGGCTCTTCTTCCCATCTCCACCGTCGATTTTGGCTTTCATCTCATGCTCATCAGATATATCCTCTCTAACTTTCAAGAGATGGTAAACGATCCATCGCTTGATATTTCCAATATACTAATCATTTTCATTGTATTGGTGGTGACAATCACCTTCTCAACAACCAAATACACATAGTAGAACCCACACCAAACACGTAAATAACAAGTCTACAACCAATACCATCGGTCTTTCAACATTCGTGACCAAAATGCAATTTCGACTTGTGGCACAGTTTGTTGTAAGCGATTATTTATCATAGCCTATTCTTGTGATGACCACACCACGCTTCCACTGCGTGCAGTGACACATTACAGCTGCTCTCACGAACTTCAAACCATGGCTCTGCCTGCAGTGATGTGAAAGTGTGCTACTTACCACGCTCTATGGTATTACAACGACCATACTTCACTCTATGTGCATTATATGTCACAGCGGCTCGAGACATTAGTCACATGCCATGCCATCACATATGTTAAGACTTTCACCAGTCGACCTCACAATTGCTGCAAACTATAAGTTCAGCCGTGGCTTGTCATCCCATGTGATATCTCCTCAAACGCATTAACATCTCCACTTCCAAATGCGCTAATTTCGTCTTACAGACTCACGATTTCCACAGTGACTGCATTTACACATAGTTTTGGCCTTTACACTCAACAGCCATGCCACCCTTTCACCTACGTTGTTACTTCATGCAGACTCCAAAAAATAAAAACCAAACACTATCATGCTTAATTGCCTTTGTGATTCCGCAGAGACTGGGTTGTATCAACTCAATTTATGCTTGTCACACAACATATCTCCTTCATCGCTCTACAGACTTACCTCAACGTTTGCAGACTTCCTCCCATGCTTGCAGACTTTAAATTTCAGGTTCACATTACTGTACATCTATGAACCATTGTTAATGTATGTAATAATAATTTAATTTAACACAAACCGTGCTTGGAATCCATCAAAAAAAATTATTCAACTGAACGTTGAGCCAACGCTCATCTCACATAAATCCGACATGGAAGTCGTGAAGCCATTCACAACATTTACCATCGCTCTTCCACCAAACATTGGCCAAGATGAAGCATCCAACCCGTGGCATAATCTGCTATTACAGGTTTGTTCTTGAAGGCATGAGTTTCCCACACCGCGGCTCCCACGTATTAACGCGTGCAGCGTGAACTCTTGATCATGTGTCGTTATCATGATGCCTCTTTAGCCAATGCGTTAAGGCCTTACCATAGTGTGGCTTTGCCTTTGCCACATGCTTCCGATCCATGCTTCTCCAAAGCTACGATGGCTCCTTGCTGCCACGTCGATACTCTGCACACATTCACACTGTCGATAACACTCGACCACTGGTATTTGTGCTCCAATACGTCCACCCTCTTGCATTCACATGCTCCAACGAATAGCCATATACAAGATTGCAGCTAATTCAGATATCCGAGTCATGATCCACAACGCATATATTTGAGGATAAATTTACAATGAATAACACATAGATCTTAGACAATATCAACAACACATAGATCAAAGGAAGGATTTAATGCGCACGCTTCCACCGAATTTGTGGTGCGTCAATTCAATCGATGCATAAAAACAAAACAAAATTGTAGTAGTAATAGATTTACTCTCTCATACCTCTTGAAAGATTCAAGACCAAGACCACATTTTTCTTTGATACCAAATGATGCCAGGGTACTGGGTTAAACAGATCCTAGCATATAAAAAAACTCATGTGCTTCCAATCCAAATTATGAATATTTGTTAAAACCACATCATATTCATTTCAACCAATACATATGAAGGAAAGAGAGCCATACAAATAAAATACTGATATAAAAAATAAAATCCTTCGGCCAAATATTACAATGGGTGGCCTCTTGGCTCTCGGCCCTTCAACCCATTTCTCACTCTCTCTGTATTCCTCACTTCCTCACTTCTCTTTCTATCTTTTCACATTCTCCCAAGCTACATATTTATACATAAATATGAATTTATTCCACTCTATAATTTCCTCCACACAAATCTCAACTTAAAACCTAATTTAGATTTATCTTTTTTTGGACCCAACTAAGTCCCATATATGGAATTCTTCATCCCTAGATTATCTACCTAATTCAACTCCACTCATATCCTTAATTGTTTAAGGAATATTTACAATAATCCTCATATTTATATTTTCTCTCCTAATTTATTAAAGATGAGCAAATTAATTAATAAAATAATTAAAAACTATCACCCCCCTAATTACATAATTGAATAATGAAAATGGAGTTTTGATGCTCCTGCATCAACATATCAATATATAAATGTTAGAAAATTATATATTACAAATCAATGCAACACATAAAATATGTGGAAAACACAAGCACAGAAAACACATAAAACCAAAGAGACACAGATATACGTGCTTCACCCAGTTTGGGCTACGGCCAGTCCTTTCTTTCTATTATCCAGCAAAATGAAGAGACACAACCTATAGAAGAGACGTTGTAATATCCTTTGTTCTCTGTCACAGTATCCCTATCTGTTTCTTGCTCTGTGAATACACATAAAATACACAACCGCAATACAATACCCTCATAAAATCGAGGGGTTGCCTTCGAGGGAAAAAAACCCTAAACTAAACATAACTTCTACCGTCAGATCATCCGCCTAATGAACAGCCCAAATTGACTATAAATTACTATACTTTTGCAAGGCAATTTTACATATGTTTTTAGCTTTGGGGGTGCTACCCCCGAAACCCCCCACCATGGGGGGCTCCATAAATTCGCAGCTGCCCCCCTGGACCCCCCATGCAGCATTTAATTACGGGTGGCATTGCCACCCCATTATGGTACAAGGGTCCAATGGTGTGATACAAAATAAACAAGGTAATCAGGCTCCACACCCAACAATAAATATTAAGATATAAATATTAAAAGGAATTGGAGACAAGAAAACGAAAAGGTTCTCTTGGACGATTATAAGTGTTCTCCTTGAAATTTCAAGATATTCCTCTTCCCTTACTTCGTCATCTTCACTACAACTTCAGTACAAATTGGTGATAGACTAGCAAGTGTTATATGACCATAAATTTTTTCCTTTTGTATGATTTGAAAGTAAAAACTCTCAAGAACAACTTCATGTCATGCACCAAGATTCACTCCTAAATTTGGTAGAAATTCTTGATCAAGATTAATAGTTAATTTTTTGGTTTTAGTGCCAATATCTCTAATGTGCTCTACTAAAATATTGGAACTGTTAAGATCATTGTTATGATACATTTTCTCTTCATAATTTAGTTTGAGAACTAAATAAAATAAATTTTAGAAGAATATGAAGATACTTTTTGAGTTACAATCAAAACATCTTTCTATATATCCATAGGAGTAGAGGATTGTAAAGAAGAAAGACTAGTTTTATTGTTAGTAGAATTATTCTGAATATATTCTACAATTCTATTTTCTCAATGGAACTTTTAATATTTATATTTTCTATAAATAAAGGATCTATCTCATTTTGTCAAAAAAAATCATCTTATAAATCGATGTAAAGATATCGATGTAATTTATTATAAGGAATTGAATATTTATGAATGAAATGGGACCAAGTATATCAAATAAAACCACATAAATCAATAAGATAAAACTTGAGGAAAACCTCATAAATATTTGTTGAAATTTTTTTTTAATGATAAATCATTCTTAATTAGAGCTTTAATTCTTCACCTATTTTATCAAAATTATAAATCTCAAAGGCATCTAAAAATTCATCCACAAATTTATACCAAGTAAAATTAGAGTTAGAGTTAGCCAGAAAAGATTCAAACAAACCATTATTTGATTCAACTTTTGAAATTTTAAAGGCAAATGACCTGCACAAAATATTTAAATAGTTAATATCATACTTAATTCATTTATACCAAAACATGTAAAGACGCCTTGTAGATATATTCCCTTCACCATCAAAATGGAATTTTTACTAGAGAAATTGTCTCATGAGGAATTTGGGGTAGTCTAAAATTGAAAGCATCCTCACATACATTGATATGGGTAGGAGCCATTGATTTGATGCAACAATGAAGAATTAGACTCTAAGTAGGTTAGTTTTTTATTTAATTTTTCTTCTTGTGTGTTTTTGGGATGAAAAAAAAGGAGGAACTTATAGATGTAGAAATATTAGAGATTGAAGGATAAAAAAATTTAGCATTTAATTTATCTAAGTCTTCCTTTTAGAACCAAAAATTCGACAGGAAGAAATGACCATTTGTCAATCGGAGGAGACAACTTCTAATAAGGTTATTTAAACAATGATCAATTTGTTTGGTGTGGATGTTCCTCGTGGGTTTAGTGGTTTCATTAATGAGATATTTCATTATGTGATGAGAAAGAAAAATTAAAACTCTTCTAAGTATCCTGCATGATTATTTATAACTGTTTAGGGGTTCATAGCCATGTAAAAATATACATGTGATAGAATCACCAAAAAAATGGCTAATTGGTGTAAAAATGTAATTTATAAAAAACTTAAAGAATAATTAAAATTCTAAGAAAATATTAATTCTTAACTATCAAATAAAATTTTCTTTTAATATGAAAATAAATTTAAAAACAATGTTAAAGAACACAGTTATATTCATTAGTTAGTCTAAATAATTTGAAGTAAATTCAATTGTTTTCATAGATTCACATGAGAAAGGGAAAATAACATAAAAATACTTGCTAGATATATTTCGACTTAGAGAATAAGATTTATTAAATTACTAATTATACTTCATTATTTACAAAATAATCTTTCATTCATTACAACTAAAAGACATCTACTCATAAAATAAATTATTGAAAAATAAGATCAAGAAAGTAACATAGTCAAAGTACTCATCTAGTTTTCATTCAATATCATACATGTCACAATCTAAATTCATGAAAATAATTTCTTTTAATGTGAAAATAAATTTAAAAACAACTTGAAAAAATAGAATTATATTAGTTAGCTCCTCTAAGTAATTTGAAATAAATTCAATTGTTTTCATAAATTATCATTAGAAAGGAAAAATTAACATAGAAATACTTGCTAAGTATATCTGGGCTCAAAGAATAAGATTTATTAAATGAGTAACTCTACTTCATTATTTACAAAATAATCATTCATCACAACTAAAATAGATCTATTCATAAAATAAAATATTGAAAAATATAATCAAGAAAGTAAAATAGTCAAAGTACTAATATAGTTTTCATTCAATATCATACATGTGACAATCTAAATTCATGAAAATAATTCCATAAATTTAACTGTGCATAATAATATATTGAGACAAAATTTTGTTGATAATAATAGCAAGATAAAATATTATTTGTAACTTAGGAAATTAGGATGAGTAAAAAAGTGGAAATATGAATCAATATTGAAAATATCAATTTATTGAAACAAATTTATCATAAATATTCAAGAAAACCACATTATCATTTGAGAATCTAACCTGTTACCAACTACTTAGTGTAGTTCATCATTAGAAAAGTTGTTGAAATTGACAAAAGGTCTCATACAATAATTGTTGGGTTCAGTAGTTATTCTCTTAGTTTAATTCTTTCTCCTTTTTCTTTCTTTTTTTCTATCTCTCTTCATGTATAATTTTTATTGCCATTATTATTATTGATTATTATATATAGTTCCAATATCATTTATGATTATTTTTTCTTTATTTTCTTATAAATAATATAGTTGTAATTATATTTATGGTTATTTTACCTTTTTTTTCCTTTAAATAAAATTTTATATCCCCATTCCTTTATTATTATTTTTAGGGATTTTATGTTATTGTTATATAAATTATATTAATTGTGACTTTATGTTGCATATTTGGGTTATTTTTACTATTGTCATTATTTTTTATTGATTTTTATAATTTTTACTATTTTATTATTGTTAAAAATAATAATTTTAATTTAATTTAATTTAATTATTTTAATATTTTATTTCTAACTAATTTGACTAAACCTATGGTTAATATTGGTATGGATATTCTTAGTTTATTAATATTTTAGAATAATGGGTAAATTAATTTTGAATTTCAGTTTATTTAATCTTAATTATGTTACCTTCACATTTTTTTGATTTGTGTTTTTATTATTTTATTATTACTGCATTAATTTTTTTTTCAATTTAATTAGTATTTATATATTTTTGACTTTGTTTTTATTTATTTTATATTTCTTTGATGTTCATTTTCATTAATTTTAATTGCTGGTTATTTTATTCACCTTTAAATTTTTGCATTATTTATAATGAATTATCTAGATCAGCCATACGATTAGTCCCTGATTATGAATTACACTAAGTAATTTGAAACTAGTAGAATTCTCAAATAATAATATGATTTTCCAAAAAAATTATGATAAATTAGGTATTTACACTCTCAATTATTTAAACATAGTCAATTAAGCAATATTAAATTCAAACTTCAAAAATTATTGAATCACTGTCAAAAATTTCACAATAAATCAAATAAGTAACAATGAAATACTTTAAATAGATTCATGTAGCCTATCCTAACAGTTAGATTAGTGTCTTTTTGTATAATGAAGAAATAGAATCCCTTCTTCAAAATATTTTTGTATAACGAAGAAATAGAATCCCTTCAAAAATATGTTCGGTAGGGTTTAGTAAGATTTGCTTTGAATTCAAAATTAAGGTTCTCTTGATTGATTTATCAAGAGGCCAATGCTAGAGATTTTCTAATTGAGTTCTTTTCCTCCTCCCGCCAAAAAAAGGTTTGTTGTAAAGTACCTCCCAGTCATACAACAATTTTTCTTTTCCTTTTACTTTAACATTACATTAATAAAATTGAGGATTATTCTAAAATATTAGTCTTGTATATCGATTTTTGTACCTCCTTACTGTGTATTGTACTACTAGTACATATTATTAATTTTCATTCCATTTCAAGGAGTTTCTTTTGGATTCTGAATATTAAGTTTTTATTAATTAAAGCTTTGTCTATATATAGTTATGGTTTTCAAGTAACATTTTACTGTCAATTAAATTTGTTTATTGCACTGCATATCGATTTCATTTAATATGATTATGACTCATGTCATCCTGAAATCCTTATATAACACCACTTGGGTTACATTCTTGTTCCCTCGAAATCCTTTCAAAATGTGACTTTTTTTTTCTTTCTAAGTTAGTCCTTTACAGTATTTCTACTCGTTAGGCTCACCTTTGTTCCTATTTACCTTTTTCAAGGTTCCCTTGAGTCAAAGTAAATTATAAAAAGGTAATGTTTAAAAATTTTAGTATAGTGTTGATAAATTTAAGGTTATTAACTTCAATACTAACCTCTTTTCCTCATCTGACATTTTATACCAAAGTCAACGTGAGTATCCAAATTATCAATTCAGGCCTTACCATTGCCATATTTCTTATGATAAAAAATTAAATATTCTTTAGATTTAAAAAAATTAAATATTCTTTCTACTTTTAATACTCAACCATTTTTATTCTCTCATACATACGAGATATGGATCGTATTAAGGGATTAAGGGATTCACCCTAGGATACACTTGGAACTATGGCTGGATGCCACGATACCCAGTTCATGTGATTTTAACATGGATGGAGGAGAGTCGAAGTGCCAATGGCCCAGATTGAAACTCTATATCTAATGGTGGCCATCTATTAGGGTTAGTTAGAACACTCAACCCCAATTTGCAACATCATTTCACTCTTTCCATTACATTTACGCTTAGAGGATGCTGCTCTGCAATTTTGCATGGTGTCTCAGATTTTTCATATTCATATGTTTTTGCTTAAACACCTGGAGATTCTGATAGAACAGATGGCTATGAACACATTTTTCCACCTTTTCTCTATGAGAAGAAATATTTCTTTCACATTTATCTATTATGGGTGTATGAATATCATTTCTTTACTTTTTACATACCTCTTCATTACCATTTGTACCTTTTACTTACCTCTTCATTACGGTTTGTAATTATTCTTATTCATTTTCATTTCCTTGCTCACAGGTACTCTATATAATAGTTTTAATGGATATTTTATGGGCTTTTCCTTAATTTGAATTGAAGGTCTCACCACTAAAGATGCCCAACATGAAGTAAATCCCTTATTACACTGAAATTTTCTTGTATTCATTAGAAGTTTCCTCTATTGGTCTTATCCTTAGTAACCCTAATCCTTGGTTACAGAGAAGGAGTGATTAGGATTGGACTTTGTTCCTTTCTTAGGAAATGGCTAAGGAAATTTAAAGGTTAATTTTCTTTCTCCTTCGTTGTTAATTTGGCAAGAACCTTTATTAAAAATTATGTGATATGTACTTTCGTGAGTTGAGTCTCTAGCTTAATTATGGACCCTACTAAGATCATGCATGAGTGACACGGCGATTTCTTTTATTTTTTATTTGAATTTAATAATGAGTTTTCTCAATATAACCCTAAGGGTTATAGTTATTTTTTATACGATTGTTCCTTTCTACGGTCATGTCGCAAGACATTTTTTTAATAAATATTAGCATGAATATTTTTCTTTCTTTGAGGATTTATTCCTTTCCATACTAACTATCATAATCTTTGGCACCCGTAGCCCTGGATAAGGTACACTTATGTTTCATGTTCTCGTATGCTTCAACTAATAAACACCATCATGTTTATTTAGGTATCCACAAATACCCATTTTCAATTTCTTACGTTACGCTTCATGATACTAATTACTATGCTCTTTCAAGTACAATTTGTAGAAGGGAAAAGCACTTAATACATATGATCCAAGGGTTTCTACTTATCTCAATATTTGACTCAAGTTTTTCTTTAAGATTTTGTTGGCTTAGAAGTTGGCTCCTCCAATTTACTATATTTGGATGTGTGATTTAAAATTGATTTTATGGTTTTTTCTATTGTATTTCATTCACACTCTACACAATTTGGAATTGTATTTGTAAAACTTAGCACCATGACATTGTAGAAACTTATATTTGTTCAGGCTCTACTCAGGCCTTTATATCTATATATGTTTTTCATTTATTTTAATTCATATTTTCCTTTGAAAATGAGTATAGAAACTATACTTTGTAATGTATATGGATTGCTTTCTTAGCATGGGATTTTCCAGTTTCTCTAGTTTCTTATAAATGTTACAAGCACATATAATATCTCACTAGTTTATATATGTATATTGTCATTGATTTGCATTCTCTACTACAATAATTTTGAGAGTTCTCAATTGGCATTTAGTATAGGGTTTGTATGCTATAGTTTAGTCTAATTTATCCTCTTTATTGTGTATTACTTTAGCATTCCTTTTTGAATTACTATTCCCCTATTTTTTTTTAGCATTTCTTTTTGAATTACTATTCCCCTATCTTTCATTAAAGTTTGACTTATTAATATTTGTATAATGTAGTATAAATAACTTGGTCTTGAATTCTTCTAAGATTTTATTCCCTTTTGTATTATAATATTTAATTGAATTATGAAAGAATAATAAAAACACTAGCCACTTAATTTGGCTATTATAATTATTAAATAAAGTTACTAGTCTTATGTAATATATAATGTCTTACTCAATATTATAAGAGTTTAAAAAAAACTAAAAAATTATCATCATTTTAAGGGAAATGTAGAAGCATATATTCACTCTCACAACCACTTCATTCTCTTTTCCAAACTCACAAACATAATGAGTAGTTTATTACTTCATAGGAAAACATTTAATATTCCATGTTTCCTTACGTGGAGAAATAATTAACTTTCATCATGCAAAAAATATTTTCATAGTATTTCCAATAAGTAATGTATGATCTAAAAGAATCTCTAAAAAATCTCGCATAACTTTACATATTTATTTATTTGTAATAGAATTATATTACACATGTATTCATATATGTACTCCTATTAAAGTATTGGAATATAACTAGAGAATTAACTGTTCTTTTATTTTATTTTGCATAAATCTCAAGGATAGATTTGAAAAAAATTCTCTCATACATATGTAAGAACATCTTGGTATCAATTCAAGAAACTATATTGTATAGTAAACTATACAATCTATCATGAATTTATGTTGTTACCTTTATGTTGAATAATAATTCCAAGATAATTCGTTTAAATACTTCTCCTTTGCTCAATTTAGAGCTTATACCCACTAGCTCAAATTTGTCTCATGTGAGATGTTTTAACTATGCATGTACAATATATCTCATTCAAAAATATAGACCTTGATTCACAATATATTATCACATGTCTAATCATAATCATGTTCCTTGTTAATTAATCTATCTATGAATTCATACCTTTTTCATATACTAATAACTCTTTTCTTCCCTATTCATCTAGTGAGTTCAACAAGAAATTAATTATCTTCATATTGTGAATATAATAATAATTGCAATCTTATATCTTATAAATGTGATTTCTTCAAAATAATTTAATATATTCATGCAAAACAAGTAACTTATACAATTGATTCTCTGAATTCCATGTTCAATATGCCTTCTAACTATAACAACTTTAATGTATTCCAATATCAACATATAAGATAGAACAAAATTATGCAGAATCATAATTAGATCCTTGGGGAGTATTCAGGAATAGATAAAATTCCTCCTAACAATGAACTATCTGCAAAAATTCCCCCAAGATCACACCTTCTTTCCTTCGGGAATCAACAACCCTTCTAGGTTCCAAAGTGATTTTTCTTATAGATTCTCCCCAGTAGATTTTGCCTTAGCAATTCCCTTCTTTAAGAGTTTGAATCCATTAGTTACCTAGGTTTTTTTTTTATTTAAGAAAAAAATACTTTCTTTTTCTATAAGATCATACATTTCTCTCCCAATGTGCTTTATTTTTATTTTCAACCAATATTAGCATTTCTCCATAAATTATTAACATAATATTTATCTCCGATTATGTTAACATATTTAACAACCTTCTCCTATAGTTTTTTGGGAGAATTTTTGGGAATGTTAACCATGTGCAATTTAACAAGTAACAAATTTTTATAAGTTGGAAAGGTGTCTCTAATACTCTAGTGGTTTTCCGTAAATATTTCGAGATAATTCATTTGTTAATTCCTTAAAATGAAACATAATTACATTTTCACATAGTTTCAATTATGGCTTCCATATCCATTTAGTTCAAAAATAATTTAAAAGTGTAAAAGTAGCCATGTCTAAAAAGAAAAACATATGGGTTTTACATCTCTCCCTCCTAAAATAAAAATTTTCCTTGGAATTTCCTTTTACTTCCCTTTCTCTTGTAACAATTCTACAAACGCCTGACATATTTTGTCCTAAATCTCGTAGGAAACCTCCTCTCAGATAAAGTGATTCCATTGCACTTTAACCTGGGCGAGGGCTTTATTTTGAGGCATGGTTTCTCCCCAATCTAATATTTGTAGTGGTTCTACCTGGAAATATCGTTTTTTCCACTGTACCACATTTCAATCAATCATGTGAGAATTTTCATGAACATAGTCTTTTAATAAGGAGAGAGAAAAAAATTTATACACTTTTATATGACTAGGAAGTGCTAGCTGGTAGGTCATAGACCCAACTATAGCTAATATCTCAAAGGTTCTGCATAATCTTGGTGCTAGCTTAATAAAGGTTCCTAGTAACAAAGCTCTCATCTTCATTTTGACCTTAATGTATACATGTTCTCCCAATTTCAATTATTTCTGCATTCTCTTTTCATTTCCTTAGCTTTATTGCATATCTTGGGAAGTCTTCAAAATTGTCCTTATTTTATTTACTTCTCATTTCATTTCTTGGAGAGAATTAGGCCTAACACCAACATGTCTTTCGACTGACACCAACATAGATAAGTGTGACACTAGCTCCCAAAAATATCTTCAAATGTGATCATTTTTATAGATGGATGATAGGTTTTATTGCATGTAAATTCCTCCGACGTAGTGGTTTTATCCATAACATAAATTCTTAACATGTCTTTGAAAAGTTAGAAGAAAACTTAGTGTCTCTATCCAATATCACTAGTTTTTAAATTCCATGCAACCAAAATATTTCCATCATGATTATATCTATAATTTGGGCTATATCTGTAATGGGATAGGATAGTTTAGAAAAACCTTCAGTGAATCTTCTACCATAACCAGTAATTCCCATGAAGGAATTAACATCTAATACATCCTTAGGTATTGGCCACCAAATTAAGATGGCATTAATGTTTTGAATATCAACAAATATGTCTTCTTTAGAGATAACATGACCCAAGTACTCAATTTTGTCTTTATTAAAGTCACACTTGCTAAATTTTGAATACAATTGGTGTTATCTTAAAGTGTGAACCATTATTCTTAAATGGTATTCATGTTCTTCTTGGTTTTTAAAATATAACAAAACATCATCTATGAAAACCAAGATAAAATAATCTAGATACTTACTAAACATGTTTTTTATTAAGAACATAGAGGTAGTAGGCCCATTAGTAAGGCCGAAAGGTACTACTAAAAATTGCTAGTCTTTGTACCTTCTTCTGAATGTTGTTTTGTGTACATATTCATATTTTATTGTTAACTGATGGTAACATGATATCAGGTAAATATTTGAGAACATTGTTTCCCCTCTTACTTGATCAACTAAATCTTGTATGTGGGGTAAAATATTTTTTTCTTAAAGCTCAATGTTTTCAACTCCCAATAATTTATACACATCCTGAAATTACCAGCTTTCTTCTTAACAAACAACATTCGAGATCCCTAGAAGGAAATAATTGGTCTGATATAACCTTTATCTAATTATTCTTCTAGTTGAATTTTCAATACCATAATTTCATGTGTGTTTATTCCATATGGTGCCTTTGACATATGGGTAGCTCCTGGTACCAAGTTAATTTGTAATGTTTAGGTCTCCCCTTGGTGGTAATCTTGGAATTTATTTTAGGAGAACATATTATCATTCTATAATTATGTCCAAATTATATATATTTTTATCCCTTGGTTTCTGAGTGTTTTCTTCAATCTAGGAAGGAAATAGTTTAAAAACTTTTTGGGTACTTCTTTTCATCTATAAGGCTAATTTTTTTCTGGTGGAGTTAAGTTTGCCTATGAATTTAGTTATTTGTACATTTCCTTCATTATTTACACAAGTAACAATATGTTATAAGTAGTTTATAACAACTCTATTTCTCTCCAACCAATACATTCCTATCAACATTCCATAAGAGTCTAAACAACTTGTTACTTTTCTCTTTGACCCTATAGCTAATTCAACTAACCATGAATTTTTCAAATTTTCAACATTTAATTTTTATTTTTCCACAATTTGTGAACTAACATAACTAATACTAGCTGTTGGATCTACTAGTACAAATACAGGCTCGTCCAATATAGTACCTTCAGTTCCGATCATGGTGGATTTATGCTATGCTTATCTGTCCTCTACCACACTATTAATATATGATATATTTCTGGCAATTTCATTTATTTTAGTTTCCTCATGTAAAAATTTTAATCCTTCAATACATATAGTATTGTGTGGAAAATTCCTCGATATATGGGATTCTCAACATCACCAACATTCTAGAGGTTCTCTTTCTCTCCCATTGGTCATCCCTTTATTGTTCAAATCAATTTTTTTGGAACCATTTTGAGAGTATGCAGGTTGTGGCTAGTTATTGTGGTTGAACCTTTTTTGTTGATGGTTTCTTCTAAATTTCTTCATAGTACTATATTTTGGCTTCTTAACTCCACTTTCAAATTTACCTTTTTCTTTGTTAGACCATAATTTTGAGCTTTCGTCATTTTGTTTAAACGACTAATAATAGAGCCTTCCTTTTCTTACAACTTCATCCATGGTATTTGGATTGTCAAATTCAATCATTTCTTTGTAAGAGAGTGGAAGATAGTTCAAAAATCATAGCATCTTCACTTTTCCCTCCACTTAGAAATTGAGCATACAAGCTCTATTAATTAATCAAACAAATAGAGCTACATATATACATGAGGATTGTCTCAAGATAGAGAAGCTATCTTAGACGCACAATAATTTGGTTGAGAAAATATCTCAACCTCAACACCAAACTAGGAACTAACCTATCAAATAGGAACATACTCTAACTGAAGACATGTAGGAATTAGATATTCCAACACTCCCTCTTAATGACTACTTGTCTCAATATCTATCTGCAAAATCTACAACTAGTCATGTTTCGTAATTACACTGGTTCTATTTGGTAATTACACTTTGTATCTTGTTCATGCTATTATCGATGTCCATATAAAGGAACAACCATCTACTAAAATGCATGGGTTCCAACCGCTACAACCGCCAGTCTACTAGGAATTCCTTCACATACATGGTTCATCCAACCTCTCGATTAACTCCCCCTTGATATAAAATTTCACCTTATGGAGTCTAAAACCAATACGGTCCACCCAAGTGTATCCATCCTGCATGACACACTCTTCCAGGGTGTTAAAACTCTCTCACAAAGGGAACATATAACAAATGGGTATACATGCCTCTCTGGGTCTTATAGCACATAGAAACAATAAATGACATGTAGATTTGATTCTAATTACAAACTGTGACTCATACTCATTTTCATGAGTCTATTCCAAGAAACTCACACAAAACAAACCTTCACAAACTTGATTTTCCATCCTCCTTTGCCCTCGCCATACCATTCATATGCTAGAGCTTTCTCGCTTGAATATTTCTATCATAGATTTTGTACTTTTTGAATTTTGGATGTACTGGTCTTGAATCTCCATGCTATACCTGTCATTAGTTAGAGTCGCGAATTCTAACAAAATGACTTCATATTGAGGTCGCAAATCTCAATATGTATAGAAACTTTCAAGACTGGTCCACATTTACCCATACCAAATAAAAAACAATACCAAATGACAATATAAGCATAAGCGATAACCATGACAATAATACAATATCCATGAAGAAAAAAAATATTTGGCATGCAAATGTTTAACACATTGCAATGCCATTCACTGCTGCGGATAGACTGTCCTAAATTTCAGTTCACCAGAACACTGCCCACACTATTGCTGAGAGCATATCTAAGATCATACACTACACATTTTCTTCGATCTCATCCCTATCAGATCACTGACAACTGATCTCTCCACGTTGCTTGATGCACGAGAAACACCCTTTCACCTGCTTACTAGTTCACATTTCAACAAGCAGTAATTTACCTCCACCGCTCAGGCACTCAGCCTTGAAGAGATACAATGTAGCCACGAAGCTCAACTCAACCACCAAGGCTTATCACAGCCACGAAGGCTCAAGAAAGCCACGAAGGCTCACCACAGCCGTGAAGGCTTATCATAGTGAAAAAGGCTCACCACAACCATAAAGGCTCAACAAAGCCACGAAGACTTATCACAGCCACGAAGGCTCAACATAGCCGCAAAGGCTTATCACAACCACAAAGGCTTATCACCACCACGAAGGCTCTCCAGCCATCCAAGCTTATCACCGCCATGAAGGCTCTCCTGCCACCCAGGCTTATCACCACCATGAAAGCTCTCAAGCCACCCAAGCTTATGACCGCCACGAAGGCTCTCCAGCCACAAAGGGGCCACAAGACATTAAGTCTTACCAGCTCTTCTCTAGAGCATGCAACGACACACAGGTCAGATCTGCAGTAACGTCGCCACAATAACGAAACTAACACAACAAACATCCATGCTCATTGCACCATATTCAGCTCTCCATCATCGTTGATGGACATCTAGTGTCGACACAAGAGATTTCCAAACATGCCTTCTCACATTGGTTATCAGGTTGCAAAAATGAAGAACTACTGCCAGGCTAATCTCCTCGCACTTGAACATGTAGATCTGTTTCCATCACACTCGACACACACTAACTCAATCATCCTCCAATTTTTTATGTTTCTTCGGGCACTATACTTAGATGCCATTTTCATTGTCATGTCTTCATCATATCTGGTAGTAAATCATTCCTGCAAATAAATTTTTCTATTGTTGGAATGGCCAATTCCAACATAGACTCAAACTCATGACAGTAGTTGGCCGAACTACATGTCACAATAAATAACTCAACTAGATTTACCTTATTGTTTGCATCTTCAAAATATTTGACACTTCTTGTTGAAGGCTGACTTGCTCCTACCTAAGATGAGTTTTCTGCCAACATAAATTTCAATACACATGGTTTTACATTTGCTTATGTAAAACATTTTCACCTCATTAATGGTGGCATTGATTGCCTCACATTGTGTATTATACCGCCAAACAACTGTGATCCTATATGAGAAAATAAATCAGTCATCCTTACAAATGTGCAGCAACTGCCTGCTCTTCAACCACATCTCCTAGTTGAAGAAGTGTGTAGAAAAGGTTGCGGTCACCATAGACATTGTCCACTCGTCCTATTGAAGGCCATAACTTGGAGGCACGAACCCACGATGGAGGGAATGCATCAATTTCCCTCGAATAAGGTTTGTTCCATTCATTTGCCATCACTAAAACTGACGGACGGGGAGCTCCCTTGAGAACATTGTGGTGAGAATCGATTTCCCATTCTCAATTTCCATTATTTCCTTTATGATTGAGATAAGCGCATTACAAAACCTATCCATCTCTGCCTTTCTGCAGTTACATTCCAATTGCAATCTCCTTAATGCAAACCTGCCAGTCCTTCTTGGCTTCCACGCAAAGCTTTATCCCACACAAGTTGTCGCTACCCACCAACAGCGCATGGAAAAATTATGTGTTGAAGAGCGGATCCCAACCAGAATACATTCATCCATACCTTTTCCAATCCAACAATGGTGCCCTCACCATCTGTTATCCTGCACGAGCCATTCAGCCAGCCTTCATATTCCAGGTATTCATTGCCAATCTCATAATTTCCTATGCCCCTAAAGGTTCCCATTTCGATGATCTCAGTGTCACATTATACCTCCCGGGATATCTCCCAACGACAGCTTCCAAGCCTATCCAGAACTATGACAGCAACTTCCATTAAAACTCAGACAGTTTCCACTGCTTCGCAATTTCTAGAAAGTCATTATATCTGCAAGAAAAACAAAAATTTGATAGAAATATGGGCAACACTGATCGCACCCAACAAATTTACAACTATACAAGGATCAAGGTAGATCTGATCCGATCCAATTCGGATCCTCAGAGATCAGCTGCACACTGTAGCCTCTCGTCCCTGGCAGGGATACAACAATAAAACGTCGTAGATTCAAATCTCGATCACAGTCTCATGCAGCGCACACAACGAATAGTGCCCCTGTTTGAACCTCGTCAATGACCGTGGATTCTAGATCTACGAACACAGCTCTCAGCAAGTGTTTGCTAGCTCCTGTCTCACTGAAAAAAGTGTTGAACACATCATATTCATGTTCGTCGACCGTTGGAATCTTGGTCTTTTTAGTTTGTAACTCAAATATGAATTGTGGGGATTTATGCTGATGTAGAGAACCTATAAAGGAGACTTAGCAAAATCTTAAGAAATATTGTAACCATCAGAGAACATGCGAGCATTCAAGAACTAAAAGAGAGGTGTCTGATTCCCCCCTAAAAACGAGTGTTTGCGTGATCAAAAACAGAAACTACTGATCAGGAGAAACGATGGCCTTGCTCTTTCAAGTTCATTTTAGCATGCATGCTTCCGTTGCTCTATCTGGTTTGTGGTTTTTCCTCCCTCTCTGGCATGTCTGTCTTTGTCGCGTTCCTTCATGGGTGGAGGGGATAGCGGAGTTTGTTTCCCATTGAATTGAGCAGCTGCTCTGCTATGGCTCTCGCTAGTATTGCTAGCTGATGAGAAGAAGAATAGGGTTCTAGCTCTGCAGGGAGGCTTGGAAAGCTGGGATGCACTATGAAAGTGAAAAGCTTTAAAACCGGTCATTTAAATACTTAAAGGCGGCCTTTCACCCTAAAATGGGTTAGGTCAATTTATGAACTCAACCTTGTAGGAACTGTCATTCAATGTCGCCCAAAAGGAAGGAGCGGGCAGTAGCGAAAGCGCCAGTTTGTGGTTAAAGGTTCGCGCTTCATTTAGTGCTCTAATATCTCTTTCTGGGGGGTCGCCTCAAACCCACAGTTATCATAACACACAGTTGCACCTTACGCTGCAGTTCACCTCGAGTAGTCCTCAGTTTGTCATCCCCAGCCCCCCCCAGAGAGACACGATACGGGGAATATTAACACTGTGAGTTAGTCAAACCTGCGCTGATTCTTTTTATTTATGCTTGCCAAAGGTAGGTCTCTTGCCTTATTGTACTATCCCTGGAAACGCTGGAAACGAAGGAAGAAATTGTAACAGGTTGCTTGCTTTCCCATTTCCCCCCTTCATACATTGAGAGAGAGGTCTCCCATACCCCTACAGAAAGGCACTTACCGATACGGAACACAGGGTTCCATAGATCATAGCCATAGATCATACGCAATAAGTCATAGCCGGTCAGAGCCTGATATCATATGCCATATCAATTGTGACCAGGTTGGCGCCATACGCGAAAGAGAATTCCCCCGTTCACCTTACCCCGTTTGCCATACCCGAGGGAGAAAGAAGGTTACCATCACATGATACCCGATAAAAAGAAGGATAGCCCCCATGTTACCCACTAGGCGATATATAAATTGAGGTCACCCAACGATCCACCGAATGAGAGATTGAGGAGAGGAGAAGAGCCATGTTGTTACTAGATAAGCATATCAATGAAGTTCCCAAGTTGCAGATAATATATTGTGATTTAGCTTACCAAGTTTTGGAGATATTTAGCCAAGTTCTTAACATACGATATCTTGCTTGAGCCATGTTACTGCTATACGAGAGAGAGGTAACAATGAAGGCACTAAACTCCAACCAAAGACCCTGGGACCAGTTTCAAGAATAGCAAGAAATCATAGCATGGTAGCATTGGAAATATAAAAAAAATGACTTTTTGCAGTCGCACAGCGAGTAGTCAATTATAAGAAGCTTTCTCTTTTCTCTGTGCTAAAAATGAATGCAGAATGCAACAGCCAAATCTCCAGCTTGTCGATCACTTCACACAACACTGGTAGCTCGAGGTATGCCTCTCTCACTCGCACTCAGAAAACCCAAAAAAAAAAAACTAAAACAAAAAATATATATATTTTTTATTTCCCTCAGCCCAAGAGGGGTCGAGGTCTAGGCCTCGGCCCAAACGGGCTCTGATACTAACTTAGAAATTGAGCATACAAGCTCTATTAATTAATCAAACAAATAGAGCTACATATATACCTGAGGATTGTCTCAAGATAGAGACGCTATCTTAGACGCACAATAATTTGGTTGAGAGAATATCTCAACCTCAACACCAAAATAGGAACTAACCTATCAAATAGGAACAGACTCTAACTGAAGACAAGTAGGAATTAGATATTCCAACACCTCCTGGATATAGGGAACATATCTCAACAAGTTTGTAAACATTGTTACAAAATTATCCATACTTAGTTTTCCTACACTTATATCATGAAATTCCTTAGCACGATGATTGAAATACCTTTCAGTTAATTTTTTTTACTTGAAATGTTACTAAAATTCTGCCCAATTGATTGTTCTTTCATCAAGACTATGCAATGTTTCTACTTCTTCACGCCATAATGAAACCTTTCCTTGTAGCTAATACATTGTCAATCTCGATTTTAAACTACTTGCATATTTTTATACTTGAAAATTCTTAGTAATATTGAAGAGACAAGTTTCAACATATTCTTCTTTCTCTCCATCAAATGTAAAGGTCTTATCTTTTTGAATTCCCTTGGGAGTTTTGTTTTCTTTTTCTTTCTGGGTTTAGTGGACATTGGAGATATTTTGTCATAATATTTTTCATTTTCATGTTCATATTTATCAGTTTCATTTTTAGAATTTTTTCTCTTTAAGGGGTATTCCTTTCCCCCTTCTACCTATGTATTAAAAGGCTTATGTATTAGATTTCTAGTCAAGTCTTTAAGTCTTTTAGGAGCTTCTCTTACACCTCACTTCCTTTCAACAAGCATTAATCACCGTCTCTGATTTTGGCCAACTCCAGTTTTAACTCTCTTACAACATGAAAAAATGGGTTGTTAGAGGTGTGTTTTCCCCTCCCAACTCAATCCAAAGCTCTCCTCATTCACCTAAGAGGTTGGTTAGAGTGTTCTCCCATGTTGAAATTCCGTTCTTCTTAATATTGTACATTATTTCATAAAAAAGTAACATGATTTTTTTAAAATTGATCGTATCCTAATTTAATACCCATCCTTGGTTATAGAAAATTAGGAATTAGTTCTCGAGTTCATTCCTTCTTTACGCAATGGCTAGGGAAATTTATAGGTTAATCTTCTTTCTCCTTCATGTATAATTTGGCATGGCCCTAAATTAAAAATTTAGTCATATGTATTTTCTTTTGATAACTCTCTTTACCTCTATACTAGAGAAAGAGTACCTCAATTATGAACCCTATTAGGATCATCCATGTTGGAATTAATGGAGAAATCCATAGTTATGTTGTTGTTATCATAGAGATAGGATTGAGATTCTAATCATAGATCTCATATCCTGATATTAAGGGAGTGGTTGAAAACATCCCGTTAGTGTGAGAGCCTATATAATTAAGGCTCATCTCATTCAATGTAATAGAGTGTGTGTATGTGTGTATACACTCTCCAGGTTCTCACCTGAAGAGCTATTTGATCAATAGCTAATTTTATCATGGTATTAGAGCACAGGATCAGAGGCTTGTGTGTATTTTGTTGTGAGGAAATTCTTAAAGCTGCGTGATGCTTTTTTGAGTGCTACGATAGTGAAAGAAGCGTGGCTCGGCGTGGAGAAGAGAAACCCCTACGATTATTTTGGAAGACAAATGGTGCTGATGAGTGCTAATCAGAGAGAAAAATGAGTGTTGAGCCCGTGGATGCTGGAGAAAGCTATGTGGATCTGGCATGAGATCTGCTATCTGCGTAAGCCTATGGCAGAGGAGGCCGTGGCTATGGAGCGCAGCAAGGTTGGCTGTTGGATTGTGCGCAGCTCGTGAGGAAGTGAATCCCATGGTGGCAGCAGTAAAGGAAAATTCGTTTGAAGCCTAGTGAGATCTGTTGGCGTTGAGATCTGGTTGCTACTTGCCTAATTGGTGGATCTACGTGATTGATGGATACATCAGAAGCTGCTCATTTTATGAATATAAGGGTGGTCGAGTACCTATATCTGTTGCCACAGCTTCGAATGTGTTTAACAGAAATCTCCTCGGCTCAATTTCTCTCGCCATTTTATCAAATTTTTGAGCTAGCCAACTTGACTGACTGAAATATTTTCTAAGATGAACCCACAAGGTTTTTTATCGATTTTCAGAAGTCCCATAGCATGGTGTAATATTTTTTTCTATTTCGAGGTGCTCAGAGGTTTCTAGACAAGGAAGGCGTGATAGTTTCGTTGGCATTCAGGGAAAGGATGATACCACAGTGATCTTCGGGGAGATGATGGAGGAGTTCATGATCTGCTACTACTCCCAGAACTGAGCACCCAGTTGTACGACAACAAAGAGCTGCGAGCAAAGAGCTGACTACTGAAAACAGAGCTGAACATTTTCAACGATGCCTTCACAATGAGCAGCGAAATCTTTGACAATGACTCAATCATTTTCTGCAGCTCCTACAATGTATGCCATAGCAAGCCTTGACAAGTAGCACTGTGATTTGATCTTAATTTTCTGCGTGGGGACCGATAGTTGCAATCACTTTTTTTATAAACGTCACTCAAAGGTTAGAGCTAGTAGTTTGTTAAAAATATTGATGAGATATGTGTCATTCTCTTTACGTGGGGCAGCAATGCTATGTTAATAAGCCAAAGCTTTCTAGATCTGTTCATAACATTTTTTAGTGAAAATAAGGTAGGGATCACTGTTATATTTACTCTTGCAAAAACTTAAGTTGTTGTTATGAAAACGTGAAAGTGTTTTTTTTCTGATTTGAACCCATCTTTAGAAATATGTGTTATTAGAGATTGCTAATCACATGCATCAGAATTGGATGGCGATATCGTTTCCAGCTTGTTGAGAGGTCGTTTGTTGCTCGAGCCATGGGCACTGAGACCTACGTGGCATAGAAGCCACATTCTACAAGGTTCTCCTGTTGAAGAGCTGCCAAAGGGAGGATTTCCGCCTGCGTGGAAACGAGGTTGTTGGAGCTCGTAAGAGGACCGAGTGGAGTCGAAATATGGAAGCAAGATAAAACTAGATAAGCTGGACTTTTTAACAACATGTCTATATTTTTAGATATTTTTGATGATGATGATGATGATGATGATGATGATGATGATATTCTCATGTTGGCATTTGGAGGCTTTAGCATGAGTAGTATTTTTAAGTCTAGAATTTTTTCAGAAAAACAATGTGGTTATGTTGATGACCACGAAAAACAAGAGGCACAATCTGTTGTGCAAGATCCTGATATTGAAGAGTCACAATTTGATCTTCAAGAATGATGTAAAGAGGAACAGAGTATTGAATATCAATTCGACGAGCCACATGAAGATAAGGGCAAAGACATGGCAGAAGAAGACAGAGCTAGAGATAATTTAAAATGTGATAATCTCATCAATATTTATGTGTGTGCAGATGAAAATATTGCTGAAATTTACATGCGTGACACCAGAAATGGTGAGAGAAAACAGTTTCCTGTTAAGCCTGTCATAATTTTCAAAAGGGCGAGGATAAGCGTTTAAGCTTTCCATCACTTGGGAAGAAATGAGACAAAGAGACATCACTATCTCATGACAAAGAAATTGAATATGAAGCCTCATCCACGAATGAACAAATATGGTCTCGCAAGCATAAAGACTAAGATGAAAACTCTGCTACCAAGTTTTTTATGTCTTTTTACCATTGTAAGCCTAGCTGAGACTAGACCAACAGGCGTATGTTATCATATGTACCCTTTCTCCATTAAGGGGGAGTGTTGGAATTAATGGATAAATCCATAGTTAGGTTGTTGTTATCATAGAGATAGGATTGAGATTCTAATCATAGATCTCATATTCTGATATTAAGGGAGTGGTTGAAACCATTCCGTTAGTGTGAGAACCTATATAATTAAGGCTCATCTCATTCAATATAATAGAGTGTGTGTATGTGTGTATGTGCAGGTTCTCACTTGGAGAGCTATTTGATCAATAGCTAATTTTATCAATCCATATGTTTGGAAAGTTTTTTTTTTTACTTTTCATTTGATTTTATTAATTTGTTTTCACAATATAACCCTAAGTGTTATTAAGTTATTTATATAGTTCTTTCTTTCTATGACCATGGAAATGTGAGCAATTCTTTTTTATAAATATTAGTTATAGTATATTTCCTTCTTTAATTTCCTTCCCATACTAACTCGCATAGTCTTTGGCACTGGTAGGCTCTAGAGAAGATACACTTATGTTATGTGTTTAGGTATGCTTCGACTAGTGCATACCGTCCTTTTTATTTTGGTATTAAGAAATAGCCACTTTTAGTTTATTACTTCATGTTTTACGATACTAATTACTGTTGTATTTCCATGGGTGAAAGTGCGGTTTGTGGAAAGGAACAACACTTAATACAAATGTTCCAAGGGTTTCTACTTATATCATTCATTTTCTCTAGTATTCTTTGGACTATATTTCGGCTCTTCCGATTTGCTCACCCTCTCTTTGAAGCTACTATAACGTATATCTATATTTGGATGTGTGATTGAAAATTGATTTCACGGTCTTTTTATTTTGTTTCATTCACACCCTATAAGATTTTTAATTTTATTCTTAGAACTTGGAACCATGACATTGTAGACACTTATATTGGTTTAAGCTCCACACCAGATTTAATATACATATATGGTTTTCATTTATTCTAATTCAAATTTTCTTTTAAAATGAGTATAGACATTATAATTTGTAATGTATATGGAATGTGTACTTAGCATGGTATTTTCCAATTTCTCTAGTTGTTTGTAAAAGTTACTCACACATATAACATCACACTAGTTTATATATGTATATTGTAGTTTACTTACATTTTTTACTAAAATAATTTCTAGACTTTTGTATTGTATTGAGTATAGGGTTGTATATGTATAGTTTATTGTAATCTCTCTTCTTTATGGTAAATCTAGGTTAATATAGATATGTGCTGGTTAACACATCCCATCATTTATACATTTAAAAAGAAATCTAAATAATGAAGAAATGTTTTTTTTTTAACATTTTATTAATGTGTTTCTCATATATATATATATATATATATATATATATATATATATATATATATATATATATTTCCTACACTATGAGAAACACATTAATAAAATGTTACAACAAAAAAAAAAACGTTTTTTCATTATTTAAATTTCTTTTTAAATGTATAACTGATGAGATGTGTTAACGAGCACATATCTATATTAATCTAGATTTACCAAGCTCAAAGACGGATAAAATATTTTGAATTACAAACCTATTTTAGAGTGTAAAATTTGACGAAAAGAAAGTGCCCTAAGAGATTTGATCGCTCTTTATTTTTGATATATTTTAGTTTATATAATATGTGTATGTGTGTGTGTGTGTGTGTGTTATTTTGAGAAACACCCTAATAAAATGATACAATAATAGAATCTTAAATTGACCTTTTAAATGTATAAAGGGTTTTAATTCCTTGAAATAATCATTGGGTTCTTAGATGTGTAGAGCACACAAATTAAACTTGCAAGTATATCTACATTTTACACTAAATTAATAAAAACAAATATCATTGAGAAAATATCAACACTCAGAATAATTATACTATCAAAATTCCTTAACCATAAGAGTTTTTTAAAAATGTTTTATATAAGATATAAACAAATTATTTCAATCAATATGGATATTAAAATATCTTATTTATGATCCATATTTCCACTTTATTTTATTTTTTTGTTATTTCATGTTTAAATACTCTTCTCATTTACATTACGAAAGATGTCTTTTTTTTTTTTTTGGTTACTAGAGTGAGCATAGAAATAGACCACGACCAACCCATATATCTAATGGAAATAAAATATACCCCAGAGGGGGATGATATCAACAAGACTATGCCAAGCTATCATAAGAGTGGGATTATACAACTAATATTGTTCTTATCTCTCACAAGATTGTATGAAGCTTTTCTCAAGATTTTGGCATGTCAATCTCTCACAAGGATTGTGTTAATCACCATGACTGTGCCATTATGGAATAATGATATACCCAAGAGTGAAATTCTATCTCCACTCTTTTCCCAGGATTTCACCATAGTGAGATGCTATCACTAGGATTGTGCCAAGATCTCACCATGATTGTGCCAATCTCTAAGATTTTGTCATGCAATTATATCATTAATAGTATTCCAATCACCAATATTGTGTCAAGATCTCAAGTGGATTGTGTCAAACTCCCACCAGGATCATACCAATCATTAGAATAGCTCCATCCCACTAGTATCATACCAATCATTAGGATTGTGCCAATTTCTCACTAGGGTTGTTCCATGACAGGCTATCACTCGGAGTTTTCCAAGCTCGTTCCAAATTAGACACCCCTTAGGATAGCTTAATTTCCCCGAAGTGGTCTCCATATTCAACGTCTTCCCATGAAGTTTGAATATGAGATATAATGGGGACTAGTGCCCAATAAAACCAAGTGGTATACACCTCATAGGTATTAGGAAGCATATTTATAAATATATGATACATAAATATTACTTAACCATACATATTGAATTTTTTTTTATTAATGTTTTTCAAATGCCAAACTTTAACTAAGAATTGAATGAAGAATTATTTATATTAGGAAGTAATTATTTATTTTAAGATTTGTTTAGATTCATTGGGAAAATATGGATCTAAAGAATTTACAGAAAAGGGTTTAGGTGAGGAAGTTGTGGATTTGAACCAGAATTTAGTTCAGAATCATCTTGTATAAAATAAAATAAAATTAGGAAAAAAAATACAAAAAGGTCAAAATAGAATAACCAAAGAGGAGCAGAAAAGTCAAGGGTTATATGTCGATCTCGTTACATATAGATACAAGAAGAGAACCTGTTTCAAGGTATATGTATATATAAATATTTATCTTAATGAAACATAAATATATTATATGATTGTCTTTGTATTTGAACCTATGTTTGAATACATGAATTTTTTTAATGAGGGAAAACATATGATGTGAAAATATGTCCGTGCTTATGTTGATTTGTTGTAGGTGAATTTTAAGGTTCTACATATCAATCCACTAGATGAGGATTGAGGGCCTACATGACCAATCCTATAGGATAAGGAAGGAGCTTATTATTAGTTTATCGATGTATAATATATTTGCGAGATCAAGGAAACAATTCCATACCATGAACGAGGATTAATGAAAACACATTTGAAGGCTTCTGATTTATGGTTAACCAGCCTAGATCCATCTTAACTCCGGATCTATCAAGCGCTGAGGGGGATCAAATCTCTTGAGGTGAAAATCTCTTTTTTGAGTTCAAAACTTGAGGAAAGGTTGAGATTTGATCCCTCTCGGTGCTTGATAGATCTGGAGTTAAGATGGATCTAGGCTGGTTTCAGTCATGTGATGCCAAGGAAAATATATCGAAGATATGATTAATTTTATCAATAATATGTAAATATATCAAATATTAATATAATCATTTTAAATATGCTAAATATTTTTGAGATTAACTTGGTCATTTTAATTTTATTTTCTTAGTTACCTCAGTTCGTTGAGATAATAAATATTGTTAATAACTATAATGATGAGAAATAATGAATTTTTTTTTTGAATGCAAAGTGCCAATAATAGTGTTTAAATATAGAAAATGTGAATAATAAGAATGCACTGATGTTACAAATTGTCTTCATTGTGACCAAATCTCAAACTATTTTCTTCTACTATTCTTATTTACACCCTTGTTAGTTTTGTTATATTTTCATATCGATTATATGTAAAAGAAAATTTAAATCGTAAACCACTTACATCTTTAGCTCGAGCTGTTGTAGTAAACATGATACTTTGTCTCTCTTGCTCTCCAATATTAATAGGTTAAATTACTATAACACAAAAATCACTGTACATTGTCAATAACTTTTTGTGCTTACACTAAAATCAATGCATATTGTTAATCCAATCACTTTAAAATTAATGTACCGTCATATATCCAGTTACATCAAATCATAAATCAATGTATACATTGAAATCAATGCATTTAATGCAAGCAATCAAATAATATTAGAAAATAACTTCTACATTGAAATCAATTCACCTAATGCAAGCAATCAAATAAGATTCGAAACCAAAATCTACACTGAAATCAATGCATTTACTCAAAGCAATCAAATAGGATTAGAAATCGCCATCTACATTGAAATCAATGCATTTAATGCAAACAATTAAATATGATTAGAAATAATCTACATTGAAATCAATGCATCTAGTGCAAGCAATCAAATATCATTATAAATCGACGTCTAAATTGAAATCAACACATCCATTGCAAGCAATCAAATAGTATTAGAAATCACCACCTACACTGAAATCAATGCATCTAGTGCAAGTAATCAAATATCATTAGAAATAAATATCTACACTAAAATCGACGCATCCAGTGCAAATAATCAAATAGGATTATAAATCACCATCTCCACTTAAATCAATCCATCTAGTGCAATAAATATTCTTCCCTCTCTCCACCCTCCATCCATAACTATATCCCCCTCCATCTCTTTTTTTTTGTCTCTCTATCTCACCCCATAAACACACCGCACTCCGTATATATCATTCTCTTTTTCAATCACCCCCTCTCCCCATCTCTCTCTTCTTCCCTCTCTTCACCTCCATCTATATCTCTATCTTTCCCTTCTCTCCCTCTCCCTTGCTAATATCTCTCTTTCCTCCTTTTGTCCTCTCTCCCTCTCTCTCCATCTTCCTTATCACTCACACTCTCTCTCTCTCTCTAGAAACCAACATCTACACTGAAATCAATGCATTTACTTAAAGAAATAAAATAGGATTACAAATCACCATCTACACTAAACTCAATGCCTTTAGTGAAAACAACCAAATAGGATTAGAAATCATCTACATTGAAATCAATTCATCTAGTGCAAGTAATCAAATATAATTATAAATCGACATATAAATTGAAATCAACACATTCAGTGCATGCAATCAAATTGTATTAGATCACCACCTACACTGAAATCAATGCATCTAGTGCAAGTAATCAAATATCATTAGAAATAAATATCTACACTAAAATTCATGCATCTAGTGCAAATAATCATATAGGATTAGAAATCACCATCTCCACTTATATCAATCCATCTAGTGCGAGAAATATTCCTCCCTCTCCCCACCCTCCATCCATATTTATATCCCCATCCATGTATTATTTTTTATCTCTCTATCTCACCCCCCTAAACACACGTGCTCTAGCACTCCATATATATCAATCTCTTTTTCAATCACCCCCTCTCCCCATATCTCTCTTCTTCCCTCTCTTCACCTTCCATCTATATCTCTATATTCCTCTTCTCTCCCTCTCCCTGGCTAATATCTCTATTTCCTCCTTTTTTCCTCTCTCCCTCTCTCTCCATCTTCCTTATCACTCACTCTCTCTCTCTCTCTAGAAACCAACATCTACACTGAAATCAATGCATTTTCTCAAAGAAATCAAATAGGATTACAAATCGCCATCTACACTAAAATCAATGCATTTAGTGCATAATAAAATAGGATTAGAAATCCTCTACATTGAAATCAATTCATCTAGTGCAAGTAATCAAATATAATTATAAATCAACATCTAAATTGAAATCAACAAATTTAGTACAAGCAATCAAATTGTATTAGAAATTGACACCTACACTAAAATCAATGCATCTAGTGCAAGTAATCAAATATCATTAGAAATAAATATCTACACTAAAATCGATGCATATAGTGCAAATAATCAAATAGGATTATAAATCACCATATCCACATATATCAATCCATCTAGTGTGAGAAATATTCTTCCCTCTCTCCACCCTCAATCCATATCTATATCCCCCTCCATATCTTCTATTATGTCTCTCTATCTCACCCCCCTAAACATAGACACTCTTGCACTCCATATATATCAATCTCTTTATCATTCCCCTCCTCTCCTCATCTCTCTCTTCTTCCCTCTCTTCACCTTCCATCAATATCTCTATCTTCCCCTTCTCTCCCTCTCCCCTGCTAATATCTCTCTTTCCTCCTTTTGTCCTCTCTCCTTCTCTCTCCATATTCCTTACACTCACTCTCTCTCTCTCTCCACATTTATCTCTCTATGTATTTCTTCTTACCCCCCTCTCCCTCCCCCTCCAATTCCATCTCTCTTTTCCTCCCTCTCTCCACTCTCTCACATCCTCTCTCTTCCTTCCTCTCTTTCCCTTTCTCTCCCATCTCTCTCTCCCTCTCTCTCGGTCTTCACCCACCGACTATGTTACTATATCCCTCCCTCTCTCCTTATATCTCCTTCTCCCCCCCTTATCTCCATATCTTCTTATTTGTCTCTTTATCTCAACCCCAAACATACACGCTCTCTCTCTCTCTCTCCCTTGTCACTCCTCTCTCTCCACTTCTCACTCTCTATATTTCTTATTTCCTAAATCTCTCCCCCTCCAACTCCATCTCTCTATTGATCCCTCTCTCCTCCTCTCTCTCAAGTCCTCTCTCTCGTCCTTCCTCTCTCTCTCTCTTCTAACTCCCTCTCTCTTCCCTGATCTCTCTCTCTCTCTCTCTCTCTCTCTCTCTCTCTCTTCCAATACTCTCTCTCTTCCCCCATCACTCTCCTCCTCTTTCTCATGCTTCCTCTCTCTCCCTTTCTCTCCTACCTCACTCTCTCTTTTCCCTCCAATCCTCTCTCTTCCCCCATCTCTCACTCTCTCTCTCTCTCTCCGTATTTGCCTCTCTCTCTCTCAATCTCTCTAATCCTCTCTCCTCCCCAATCTCCCTTAATTTCTCTCTCTCTTTCTGCCCCTCTCTCTCTCCAACTACATTACTATATCCCTCCCTCTATCCTTCTCTCTTCTTCTCTGCCCCCTTCTTTCCATACAACTTACTTTGTCTCTTTATCTCACCCATAAACATAACCACACTCTCCCTGATCTCTCCCTGATCACTCTCTCTCTCTCTCTCCACTTCTCTCTCTCTCTCTTTCTTCTTTTTAATGTAAACTAATGAACATAGATATTCATAAATACAAAGAAGATTATGGAGTAAATATGAAAATAGGTTTTATTTACTTACCATACCTCTGGTTTATTTATATTTTTATTTATTTACCATACATCTTTTATTTACTATGGTATTTGGCCCATAGGCTTGTTATACAATTTGATTTTTTCTTATAATCCTATTTGATATATTGTCATTTATTTACCTTACCTCTTTATATCTCTTTTATATTTATTTATTTACCATACCTCTTTATACCTATTTTATATTTATTTATTTATCATACTTCTTTATACCTCTTTTATATTTATTTTTTACCATACTAATTTTATAAATATGGTATTTGTCCCATGGTATCAATATTAATTTGTCCCATGGTATTCGTCCCATAGGCTTCATCTAAATAAAACCTCTTTTTTAAGTTTTTTTAAATATAAAAAGGTTTATGGAGTAAATATAAAAAAGAATTTTTATTTATTTACCATACATCTAGTTTATATATATTTTTATTTATTTACCATAGCTCTGGAGTAAGTATAAAAATAGGTTTTATTTATTTACCATATCTCATATTTATTTAAATTTTTATTTATTTAAATTTTAAAATATTGCAGCTTTGATGGGGAAATATTTATGTCTTTAAATATTTTAATTTATCCATAAAATATGAGTTTTCTTTTTAAAGATTCATTTTACAAATATTTAATTAAAAGCAATATTAAGAGATTTTGGATTTTGATTGTTTGTGTTGAATTAACTCTTTTCCTTTGATTTAGGAAATAGTATTGACTTTAGTAAAGAGTAAAGTTGTTTAAAATTTTACTTAATTTGGAAATTTAGTGGTAATTTTTTTTCTTAAAGGTAAATGTAACATACAACTCAACCCTATGTATTTACGCATGGTGAATAAATCTTACATTAATTTATTTTAACTATTTAATCAAGAAAACAAAGAATTGGTTTAATGTAAAAAGATTCTTGAATCGGTTAAAATGAATATGCGTTGCATACTGAATGGGAGGTGTGATGGTTATTGTCATATTTTCCGTTACACTGCACAATGGTGAAATTTGAACGGCATGATGAATGGGAAGGGGTAAAGTAGTTCTGGAGCCAAATGAAGTTGGTGTCACCTACTGCGTGTAGCATTCATATATAGCCACTGGTTACCGAGTGTGGGCATTTCTGTTTTTTTTACTTGCAAAGACTTTGATCATGGTGGTAACAAAATGTCTATGTTGGGGAAGTTCTTTGACACAGGGGGGTCTCGTGCATGGTCTATCATTTATTTCTTGTCAATCTCGTAAATTTCTATATTCCATATTCTTGACATGGCCTGCTTTCAACAGAGTTGTGCAGGATACTAAAGTTTGGTTAATTTCTTTCTTTATGATGTTTTTTATTTGACTAACCTGGATTAGAAAAGAATTGGAGGTTGATTTTTCTTCCTTTTACTTTTTTAAAATCCTTAATTACGGTGATATTATTTGTCTAAAAGGTTATGCATATAAAAAATTTATGCTAATTTTCTTTGTAAAGAATATATTTTTAGAAAGAAAATATATAGTGAAAGATAACAAATTTTATATATAATAATATTGCATATGCATCTTATTTAAGAAAGGATAGGATAATTAATTATATATATAATATTGCATATGCAAATTATCTAAGAAAGGATAGGATGCTTGTTCTTTCTTAAAAGGGATTTCATACATGTGTAGGCAATGATAAGAAATCCAAGCTATTTTAAGAAATGCAAGCTATTTTCTTGAAAATGAATATAGATTAAAGAGGGTAACTCTTGAAATATTTTCATGTGTAGTGAAGAAGAAAAGAGTGTGTTAAAATATAAGAAATCCAAGTTCTTTTCTTGAAAATGAATATAGATTAAAGAGGGTAACTCTCGAAATATTGTTATGTGTAGAGAAGAAGAAGAGAGTAAAGTTTCTCAATTTAATATTCTTGGAAGATTTTTTATGAATATGTATGTATACATTAACCATGTTGTAAATATTAGTTATTTAATAAATCCATGGATAGTAATTATTTGATAAATCCATGGATGGTTTACCATGGTGAATGTAAAGATTAATTATGTAATAAATCCATGGATAGTAATTATTTAATAAATCCATGGATAGTTTACCATGGTGTTGGTAGAGATTAATGAATTAATAAATCAATGGGTAGTTTACCATGGTGTTGGTAGAGATTAATTATTTCATAAATCCATGGGTAGATTACCATGGTGTTGGTAAAGATTATTTATTTCATAAATCCATGTATAGATTACCATGGTGTTTGTAAATATTAGTTATTTCATAAATCCATGGATAGATTACCATGGTGTTGGTAAAGATAAGATATTTAATAAATCCATGGATAAAGGAGCTATTCAGTATATTTCTTTAGGTGAACAAACTGCGTGATCACTTTTATATTATCATGATTATGATGTTAATTCCTTTTGGAATAAGATCATGCATAGACATGCAATATATGTATTAACTTTCATTAGAAATAATATACATATTTGTATGTGGGAAAAATAGCATGTTGTGTTAAACTACATTGGAAATGATTATATGTATTAACTTTCATTTGAAATAATATACATATTTGTATGTGGGAAAAATAGCATGTTGTGTTAAACTACATTGGAAATGATTGTTAGTATAATATTTGAAAAAGAAGACATGTATTTGTATGCTTATTTACATTAGTGTAAAAAAAGAAAACTTGGGGTTGCATGCTCTTTTGTATAAGCATTCCTTTGGGAAAACTCTTTTGGAATTTATATGCAGTTGTATGCATGGGAACAACATTTGTTATGTTAGCTTTCATTTCATACACTAAAAGTAATAGCTTAAGGGTTAGCTATTTTGATTTAATTTATGAAAATCACATGCACGAATATCGTAACTGATGTATCAGTTTATTTTAAAGAAAATCCTGGGAGATGTAGCTATTGTCTTGCAGGAATGTGTGCTTATGCGACGGAAACTTTAGTTAATGTGATGACTTATAACTAGCACATATGTAGTATGTGTTGTTAAAGGAAGAATGTTAAGGTATTTTTCTTTCATGTCATGAATATACATGAGTAAAGGAAGAAGCTTCTCTAGTATTTATTATGAAGTGATTGATTTATACTTTATGAATCTTGACATCAATGTGTGTTGAAGGCAACATTAGTAGGGAATGATGGTGACTTGTACAAAGGAAATATTATGCTTAACATGGTGGCAGGTAAATGTTTAATGGTTCATGCAGATGGTTTTAATGGCTCATGTAGATGAATGCGGGCTGCAGGATGGTCCATTTTGTGTTGGTACATTGTGGGTACAGCCATTCCACCAAGACATGAAGATATGAAGATTAGTGGATAAATGTTGTCATATTTATTGTAATGGCTTTAAGCTAGATATTGTATATTTCCTTGTAAGATTTATAACAATGGTTAAGGGATGGTATCCCTTATAATCCATTGAGTGAGGGCTGAACACCCTCACGAGCGTTTAATAATAAAATTAAACGTTTGCTGGTTTTTCAGCCTACGGGGTTTCCAGGGTATATTGGTGTTCAATGATGTGATTGATTATTGTGTCAAGTTGATCATGTTGATTCCTTTCTTGCTGTGAGGTTCATAATGTCAAGTATGTGATGACTACATGAATAATGAAATGAATGAAAGGTATCTCATACAGTTTTATGTTAATTTACCATAATAGATATTTTTAATGGTTAAGCAACTTACTATTCTTATACTAAAATTACACTATGAACTGGTGAAAATTCTATCTAATGATGGGTAAGGAATATTTAATATTGATTTGGATAGTTACCATGGGTAAATTTTATATATAAAAAAAAATTAAGTCCCTGCATTTCCATGTGAAGTTATCGTTGTATGTTACAAGTGGTATCAGAGCTAAAGGTTGCAGCACTGGCGCCTTTGGGATTTTTTAAGCGAAAAGAAATTGAGGTATGCTACTAATGGACATCAGTTAAGTTATGATTCTAGAAAATTACATATTGATTGATATATGATTCTAGAAATCTACATATTGAATGATATATGTAGTAGTCTACTATTGACATGAGATGTGTGATTCATGTTTATAACTACATTAAAGAGTAATGAGTAATAAATGTTGTTGCAAAACGGTTTTCATAACATTGGAATCTTGTTGAAGATGAAAGACAATAAAACCTTTGTTGTATTTATGAACAACCTTAGTACTCACTAGTGAAAGTGAGAGGTGTTTATTAACAGTGGTTATATGACATATTACTCATATATTTAGTGAACACAACTGAAGTTACCATACACTACTTGAAAAAAATGAATGTGTATACTTATGGTGTATGAAACTAATGCATGAATGTAATAGGTGAGGAAAGTCCTCATCTAAGATGATAGAGTGTTTTAAAAATTAAATTGAATGAAGCCTTTTAGATGTTAAAAAAATACTTAATGGGTCAAGTAGTGAGACTTGACTATAATGACTAGTTTATTGACTCCTTTTTTCATGAGTCGTCATGAATGCATTAAGATTATTAGTGGCATTGAATGACTAGTTTTTGAATGACTCGTGTCATGGATGCATTAATATTATTAATAGAGTTGATTAGTTATGAATGACTAAATAATCAAAGTTATATGCACAAATCTATTTTGACTAAATCTATTTGAAATTTGTGAACAAGTGATTACAGTAATTACTTCGTGTGTTAGTATGTTGGTAATAGAACAATATGGGAATTGGAAATGTTTTCACTCATACCCTAATCGTTATTGACACATACACATTAATGAATATTTATATATACTTGTATGCATGACAACATTTTATGGAGGAAATTAAAATGATTGCGTAAGATAATATGTGCTTAAGAAATGCATATTTACGATTAGCATTGTTGCTTATAGTAAGCATGGGTAGCTTAATGGCAACAAAAAACTTGTGAAAATAAAACATCGCAAATATTGCAATGCGAATTGCAACAGTAAATGTTAAAGTATCATGTTATAATGTACATGATTTTGTTATTTGGGAAATAATAATGTACAACACATGTATGTTAGTCATGTTTCTTATTAATCTAGATATCATTGGACCCGTGTTAAGGGCAAGTATGATGTATGATGTACATAATGTTTCTTTTTGTATAATGTGTACGTATTTTATTATGTAATTTTCTATGGGAAACAATGCTAAAAGAGAATTTTAAACTGCCAGACAGTTGAAAACAATTAGGAAAGGCTAGGAGGCCTTGGGTTGATGGTGGTTGCCTGCCCGGAGGGGTTGATGGCGCTTACCTGCCCCGATTTCCTCTCCCTAGAGATATATGATCTCAGTAGGGAAGCGAGTTGGCTAAGATGGTGAAGTGAAAAAACCTGAGGCAACTCTATTGATTTTGGAGCCTGTTGGAGGTGGCCCAAAATTCCTCATAGACAGGATGTTCTTAAAGGAATAGGAATGATGTTGCCAAGAGGAATCCTATACTAGACCTTGAGTGGTCATTGGAATTCTTGAGTTGGTTTGCCAGTGGAATTCCATACTGAACCTGGAATGGGTTTTTGTCAAATAACTATCTGGATGTGAAAATGACTCGATTTGGTTGTGGAAACCAGCTCCCATGGGTTGGGAGGAGCATTTTTTTTACCATTGTGGTTCTCATAGCGGAAAAAGTTAAGTAATAAGTTATGTGTTATATTAAAATGAATTTTTATATGATTGTGTAAATATCTTATGTATATATTAAGAGGAAAGGAGCTTAGCACTAGGAAAATGAATTACTGAATGTATAAGTTCATTTATTTTATTACTAATTTGTTTGAATGTCTTAGCATAAGCTAGGATATGCCCATGGTGCATCGATTGACCATTGGTACGATTAGAGAGCTAGGTTCTCTCTGAGTAATTTTTGAAGTACTATGTGGATGTCTTTAGCAGGAGCTAAGACAGTGTGCACGTCATGCATTGATTAGACAGTTGGTGCTCTTTGAGTACTTGTGGAAGTACTCTGATTAAAACATATTTTTATATTGCATGAAAGTTTGATAGTTTCAAGTACTTCATTTGATTGAAACTATGTGACTAATGTGATTGAATTTGTTAGTCATACATTACAGGCTCTTTCCATGGAGTGTTGATGGGTTTTTCAACCATTCTCAAAGAGCTTGTGTAAAATTCATCATTACTTCCAATAGTGATTGGTAAGTAATGGTAAGTTCGTATAGAGATTTTTTCTATATTTTTATGAATTGAATAATGGATAAGTAGTCGAAAATGGAAATGGAATATTTTTGTTGAGCTATACATGCTTATGACTATGGATAAAAACATTATTGTCTCAATTAATGTCATTTAAGGAAACAAAAGTTTTTCATTGTGAAGGGAAAGGTCCCCCTTTGGGTTGTTTATATTATTATACCATGAGTATAAAGTTTAAATTTCAGTGAGAGAAGCACACCGAGGATAGTGTTCTCTTAAGGGGGGGAGTATGTAACATACGACTCAACCTTATGTATTTACGCATGGTAAATCAATCTTACGTTAATTTATTTTACCTATTTAATCAAGAAAATAAATAATTTGTTTAATGTAAAATGAATATGTGTTGCGTATTGAATGGGAGGTGTGATGGTTATTTTCATATTTTCCATTACAATGCACAATTAAGTATTGTTTAATGGTGAAATTTTAAGGGCGTGGGTGTAACACCCCTAGTTTATGTGTTTGAAATTCAAAACTAGACATTTGAACTTTAATCCTAAGGGGAGTGGACCCCAAAGGACAAGTATTTGTGGATGTAATTAAATAATTAATTTGAGAAAATGAATAAAATGACTTTGTGCAAATTGACCAAAATGAGAATTATGATATCACTTGCTAAATCCATGAGGATGGATAAAGGCAAATAATTTCCCCACAATCTTTCAAAAATCCTTGAAAGAATTTCTAAATTAGATTTTGAGGAAAATCTAGTTTCCCCAATGATGTCGAGAGTAGTTGGGAAGAGGTAAAAAGCTGGGAAAAGCATAAAGCAGCTTTAAAAATTCCCTAAAATGGGAAGCCTATGCAAACAGGAACAAAATCATCCTGATATTCTAGACGCAGAATTAGAAACAGGCTTTGGGAAACAACAGCTTAAATAAGCTGCTCCTAAACAGATTAGAGGTTGATCTGTTCTAGAGGTGTTCTCAGCTCAGGGGTGAGTTCTGGAGATAGAAGGACTCTACGGTTGGGAGGACTGGTCAATTACCCAAGTGGTATGCTCATAGCTGTTATAAAAAAGTGATTATTTAATGTTGATTGGATAGACTGTAGCTGTATAGTTATGTTATGTTTTCTTTTGGAGTTGTAATAGTATTCCATACATTTACAGAAATTCTAGAAGAAGTGCATCCTCTTGAATCTGTTTAGTTGTAGGAACGGTGGGATTGGAAGTATCCACCAGAATCTCTAAACCAAAACATGGTTTAAATCTAGAGATACTATTATTATTTATTAACACAGTTGTAAAGTAAATAATCTCAACTATTTTTGATAGAAAGACTGCATACATAAACCTCTGTGGAAATTGAAAAAAAAACTTCAGTGTGACTAGAAAATAAGGGATCTATACTGTTTGGTAATACAAACACCCAATGAAAGTATTTTACTTCAATGGCTAGAAATAAGCAAGACAGGGTACCTTAGAATTCATAACTTTAGAATACTGTGAAATCATTATACACTATAAAACTTTTATACATTTGCAAGAAGAAAAGGAGTACAAAGGTACATTAGTGAGAACAGTATGGTAACCATCACTGTTTACGAAATTCAAAGCAACTATAACAAGTATCAACTCTACATATTACAGAATAATAACAAAATTTAGGACAGAAAGATAGATGTCATTGATATCTTGTATATCACATAATTCTTTCCCATAAGCATTTTATGATATGCAACTACTCCTATGCTATACTTCCATAAATAAATAGAGACCTGCTTAAACTATTTCTCTGCCATGATAATGCATATGGCAGGAACCCAGATATCAGGAAAAACCAATCTGAATATTACGGGTTCCTTATAGGAAACCCAACAGTAGAAAAAAATTGTTATGTGAACTAATGTACAGTGGCAAACTATTCAAAATCTGAAGGAGCAGAATAATTCTTTACCGACACATTATATTATCCACACAAGATATTATCTAACCACAGAATAAATAAATACTAGGCAAGGACAGAAAAGCGAATATTAGTTTCATAATAAAAGTGTTAGTGTAAGAACTGGTTAAATGAGGAAAATTCTTCAGCAAGAAAAAAATTTAACCACAGAGACCCCTATACGGTCTCGCACGAAGCACCAGATTCATTATCCATAGTCACCCAAGATATGAGAAATACTAGTGATATATGAAAGAACACAGTCCATAATTATTTCAAGTATGCATGTATATGGGCCAATAATCAAGTTGAACGGCATAGGCAAGTCTAGTTAAAATAACACAACCCAATTTGTAAGTTCAGTACAGAAATCATGTGGAAAAGCTAAATGAATAGAAGAGCGACGAATCTGGGAATTGCTAGACAATGATTTATGAACCTGAAATAAAATTAGAAGAGCACGAGTTAATATAGTTCTGAGCTCTCACGGTTTGTGAGGATTTCACAATTGTGGGACGGAACAAATCGTGACTATTAAATCCGATGTTGATACCTGTAGCCAGACAATAGTGTATATTCAACATACTAAAGAGAAACGAAGTATATAGATATATTCCCCGTAACCTAAACTGGAATGAACCGAAAAATGAAGTTAAAAATTCTTTTACCTGTGGAAGTTGCCGAGCTGGTTATAAAATTTCATCTGGAAGAAACCAAAAAACTGAAACGAGTGAGACCTAAATTACATTAGAGGAGTGCCGAGCGCGTAAAAATCTCCTAAACGTGAAAGACAGACAAACGAATTCCAAAACATGAACTCAGTCTCACCACTGAAGTAGGTTTCGCCAATCCGAATATGGAAGGAAGAATTTCGAGGAGTCATCGAGCTAGGAGCACGTTGATGAAATATCGCCTCGAACATACCCTGGCAGGAAGCCACAAAAATGGCTAGAGACAAGGGTAAACAAGTTAAACGACGCCTTGTGAAAACGCCAAGTGAATCTCTGAGATACAACGTATGAGACAAACCTTTCTACGATTCAGAGCTAACGTTGCTACTACTGACAGAACGAATCAAACTGAGGAATCACTCTAGGTAAGAGGAAATAAAAATATGACATCTACGTGCAGAGAAACGCAAGGATTGCGAGACAAATCCCATGCGCATCAAGATCAACAGAAATCGATTTAAACCGGGATTCTAACAAAAGAACTTGTATAAACAAGAGTATCGGGGAGAAAGTTAATTTACCTGGACATTCCGCAACTTAGTAGAGAATTGCGAGCCATATAATGAAAGCGCACTGGTATCATCGAACAACTGACAGTGCTCAGAAAAAAATTCCAGAGCTAAAGCAGGAAGACGAAATGAGCTTGCTCGTCAAGAACCTGAATCAGATATACCTCAACAAAACCCTAAGGAATGACACAATTCGACCATCCACGTGTAGGGCGATAACGCCTACATCGTAGAGGAGTACCAGTACTTTTCATAAAAGTAAATACACAAGAATATAATATGTATATCAAATCGTGGAGTCGTAAGGAAAATCCCTGGCTCGAATACGATCGTACTCCTTAACGCATTCGCATTGGGTTATAAAACATCACATTTGAGAACAGAACTTCAAATACACTTAACATATAACAAGTGGGATATTAATGAGGTTCTCGGAAACAAAAACGAGGAGTATACATAGCCAGAAGTATAAATGGAATTTATGATACCACAAATTTCGCAGAGCCGAAGTGGGATTACCAATAAAAATGAATACAATAAAGCGATCAAACCAGATCTAGACGCGATTAGAAAAGCCTGAGACGTAAGGCGACGGACCCATACGTCTAGTTGCATGTTAACCCAATATAAATCCAAAGGAAACTTAAATTCGAATGATACTCCGTGAATTCACCTATGGCTAAAAGGATCAACGATTTTCATGACAAACATTTAGGCATACCATAAAATCCTATGTGGAAATCCGACGTGTTATGAATATAGATCTTATTGGAAGGCTCAATTTCAGAGTTATGACATATTAAGTTGAAATTTGATAGCTATGGTATATCAAGGCCAAATGTTATATCTAGGATATAGCTATGATATATCCCCATTTTAATAGGTATAAAGTGATATGTACTCCAAAGTGAAATACGAATAAAACGAACCAAGGCTAGAGAAAGTGTATTGTTATTTAATGTAACAGGAAATAAAATTCAAAGGATTCATAGAGGAATGTGTACAAAAAAAAAAAAAAAAAAAAATTGGGAAGTCGAGACGTTACAAATGGTATCAGAGCCCATGTTATAGAAAACTGGGTTGTTGTCATTGTGCTCACTGTTGTTGTGTGTTCACTGTATAAATTAAATTCTAGAATGGAAGAAGGTGACGAAATTTATGTTGATCTGCGTGATGAGGATAATACACCAGATCCCAATGCGCCCATGATGGCTATGTTGCGTAGGTTGCAATAAGAATTGGCTGAGATAAAAAGCCAGAATGACAGATTGTCATTAGCCAGTGAGGAGCAGGAAAAGCTCATCAGAGAATTAACTTCGCGGAACAGCCAAGAAGGTGAAGGTTCCAGAAAGAGGAAGACTGATGAGTCTGATGATGATGATGTTGTTAGGCATCAGTATAAACAAAAAAAGGAATTACAAGGGGAATTCTGAAAGATCAAACCTCCCTCCTATGATGGGGAGAAGGAGGAAGATGCTGAAGCCTGGTTGCTGAATATGATTAAGTATTTCTAGGTCTATGAATATGAAAGCAATCTGAAGGCCAGATTAGCTGTTTACCAGCTACAAGGTAAGGCTACCTTGTGGTGGGAGGAGACAAAAATGGTTCATGCCATTGATGAAAAGACAGTTACTTGGGAAGATTTCCAGGTTAAGTTCAAAAAACGATGTCTAACTGAACGTTACTATGATGATAAAGCCAAGGAATTTCATAAACTTAGACTGGGACAACTCACTATTGATGAGTTTGTCACTAAGTTTACAAATCTGTTGAGATATGTCCCTTATATTAGGGAAAAGAAGGCAAAGGTGCAAAGGTTTCTGAACTGTTTGCCTGCTGTATACAAAGAGAAGATCGAGTTTGATAACCCAAAAACAATGGACGAAGCTGTTAGAAAAGCTATATTGTGCTACCAGCAGTTTAAAGGAAAGGCTGAGCAGGGAAAAGGCTGGCTAAACAAGGGTGAGTTCAAAGGAAAGAAACATAAAGCAGCGTATCTGAAGAACTTTGGCAGGGACCACCAGAAGAAAAAAGTTTAATAAACCCAAAGAAATTCAAACTACTCAGTCCCAAGTGACTTCAAAATAAATAGATGGAGACAATAAGAAAGAGGGCACAGTTAAAATGAGGGAACCTTTGAAATGTTGGGGATGCAGAGAACCCCATCTGTTGAGGGATTGTCCCCACAGAAACATTCAGATGATTATGAGAGACCGGGAAGCGACCACAGTAAATGACATAGCCTGAAACATACCCACTATCAGTGCAGCCTTGGAGAATGGACAAGCAGAACATCAAGCTACCATGGTTGAAATGGAGGGTAAGATTTCTGACCAATCCGTTACTGTTTTGATTGATCCGGGTGCTTCTTTGAGTTACATTAGTCCAAAAATAGTAGAAAAATGTAATCTTAAAATTGAAAATTTCAGCAGTCATGGTTGGTTCAGCTGGCCACTGGAACCAAGAGGAAGTTAACACACAAACTACCCCGAACAACAATTAAGCTAAACTATTTTCAAACAGAAGTAAATTTGAATATTTTTCCATTAGGTTCATACGACTTACTGATAGGAATGGACTGGCTAGAAAAGAAGAAGGTCATGATGAACTGTTGGGACAAGACCCTACATTGTATAGATGAAGAGGGGAAACCTTTTATTCTCAAGGGAAAACAAAAACCTATCTCTGTAAGACAAATATCAGCACTGCAATTAAAACGAACAGCTAGAAAAGGATACCAATTTTATGCAGTACATGTGGAAGAAACAGAACAGAAAACTAAAAAAATTTTGCTGGATGCTTTACTAGTGGTAAGAGAGTTTAAGGAAGTTTTTCCAGAGGAGATTCCTCATCTTCCCCCCAAAAGAGAGATTGACTTTTCAATCGATCTGGTGCCGGGAGTAGCACCTGTTTCCCGAGCCCCTTATCGAATGAGTCCCCCTGAACTCATGGAACTGAAAATGAAATTGCAAGAATTGTTAGATAAAGGTTATATCAGACCGAGTGTGTCTCCTTGGGGAGCACCAGCGCTGTTCATGAAAAAGAAAGATGGAACCTTTAGGATGTGCAATTATCGTCAATTGAATAAGTTGACCATTAAAAATAGATACCCCTTGCCTAGAATTGATGATCTTTTTGACCAAGTGAGAGGAGCTTCAATATTTTCGAAGATTGATTTAAGGACTGGTTATCACCAGCTCAGAATTAAAGAATAAGACATCAGAAAAACAGCCTTTCGAACCAGGTATGGTAACTACGAATTTGTAGTCCTACCTTTTGGTTTGACAAATGCCCCTGCCACCTTTATGTGCTTAATGAACAGTGTGTTAAATAAGTACTTGGATAAATTCGTACTTATGTTCATCGATGATATTTTAGTTTACTCAAAAAGTGAGGAATAACATAAAGAGCACTTGAGAATAGTATTACAAACGTTGAAAGAAAACCAGTTATATGCCAAGTTAAGTAAATGTGAATTCTATAAAGACAAGATTCAATACTTGGGACATATTATTTCTGAACAAGGGTTGGTTGTTGACCCTGAAAAGATAAAAGCTATTAAAGAATGGCCTGTACCAACTGATGTTTCAGCAGTAAGATCATTCATGGGGATTGCAGGTTATTATCGCAGATTTGTGGAGAGATTTTCTGCCATAGCACATCCCATAACATCATTACAATGGAAGGGTGTCAAAATTTGAGTGGACTGAAAAAGGTCAAAACAGTTTTGACCAATTAAAACTAAAACTTACCACAGCCCCTATACTGAATATTGCAGATCCTGATAAGGAATTTGTTGTTTGTACAGATGCTTGTAGAGAGGGGTTAGGAGGAGTCCTTTTGCAGGAAAATGCAGTTATTGCATATGAATCTAGGAAACTGAAGATACATGAACAAAACTATAGTGCCTATGATTTGGAGTTAGCTGCTGTTATTCATGCCTTGAAGATGTGGCGACACTATCTACTTGGAAAAAAATTTACATTGATGACTGATCATATTAGTCTCAAATATTTCTTTTCCCAAACTGATTTGAATGCTAGACAGGCCAGATGGATCTCTTTTCTAAGTGAATTTGATATGGAAATAAAACATATCAGGGGGAAAGAAAATAAAATTGCTGATGCTTTAAGTAGAAATGCTTTTCAAATTATAGGCAGCAGTGGAAGTAGTGCCCAGTTTGATCTAGAAGAGTTAGTGAAACAGGCAGCAAACCAGGATCCAAATTATGAGAACATACAAGTGAAAATCCTAAAGAAGGAGATGGCTAATTTCACTCAAAACCAGAAAGTTCTGATCTATTATAAAAACAGATTATATATTCCCAATGTAGAGTCCTTGAAAAGAGAGATTTTAGATGAATATCACAAACAGCCATATGCAGGACATCCTGGATATCAGAAAATGTTAACAGCTTTGAAAAAGAAGTTGTTTTGGCCAGGAATGAAAATAAATGTAGCAGAATATTTAGCTAGATGCATGGAGTGTCAACTAGTTAAAGTTGAACATCAACATCCTACTGGTCTTCTAAACCCCTTGCCAATTGCAGAATGGAAATGGGACACAGTTTCCATGGATTTTATAACAGGATTACCCAAAACCAAATACTAATATGATTCAATGATGGTGGTAGTAGACACTTTAGCAAAAGCTGCACACTTTATACCAGTGAAATCTACCTTTGGGACAACTCAAGTAGCGAATGTGTTCCTGAAGGAGGTAGTAAGGCTCCATGGGGTTCCGAAGGTGATTGTTTCAGACAGAGATTCTAAGTTCACAGTAGCTTTTTGGAAAGGTCTATTTGGAGGTATAGGTACTAAGCTGAATTTTAGTACTGCCTATCACGCTCACACCGACGAGCAGACTGAGAGAACTAATCAGATTTTGGAGGATATGTTGAGAATGTATGTGATGGATAGGCCATCAAAGTGGGAAGATTACTTGCATTTAGCTGAATTTTCCTATAATAACAGCTACCAATCCTCTATAAAAAATGAGTCTGTTTGAGGCACTGTATGGAAGAAAATGTCGGACTCCTTTGAGCTGGAGCCAGCCAGAAGATAAACTAATGTTGGGACCAGATGCCTTACAAGAGATGGAAAGAATTGTTAAACAGATACAAAGAAACATCAAGACAGCACAAGATCACCAGAAAAACTATGCTGATAAGAAGAGAGTACATCGAGAATTTAAAGTAGGAGAGCATGTGTACTTGCGTATTAAACCAAAAAAGAGCACACTTTGTGCTGGAAGTTATGCAAAACTGGCTCCTAGATATTGTGGTCCTTTTTAAGTGTTAGAAAGGGTGGGACCAGCGGCTTACAAGCTGGCCTTACCACCCCATGTTAGAGTTCATGATGTGTTTCATGTTTCATTATTAAAAATATATATACATGATGCTTCTCACGTAGTGGATTGGAATGTGGTACAGGTGGAACCAGAAGGGGATTTTCTTCCAGAACCGCTTCAAATATTGGAGCGGGAAGAAATTGAATTGAGGAACCGAACGGTAGCAAGAGTAAAGGTGCAGTGGAAGCACTTTACTGCTGAAGAAGCTACCTGGGAAAGAGAAGCTAAAATTATGGAAAGATATCCATTTTTGTTTGAAAAATGAACTCTAGTAGTTAAATAACAACACCGAGGACGGTGTTTTCTTTCAGAGGGGGAATATGTAACACCCCTAGTTTATGTGTTTGAAATTCAAAACTAGACATTTGAACTTTAATCCTAAGGGAAGTGGACCCCAAAGGACAAGTATTTGTGGATGTAATTAAATATTTAATTTGAGAAAATGAATAAAATGACTTTGTGCAGATTGACCAAAATGAGAATTATGAGATCACTTGCTAAATCCATGAGGATGGATAAAGGAAAATACTTTCCCCACAATCTTTCAAAAATCCTTGAAAGAATTTCTAAATTAGATTTTGAGGAAAATCTAGTTTCCCCAATGATGTGGAGAGTAGTTGGGAAGAGGTAAAAAGCTGGGAAAAGCATAAAGCAACTTTAAAAATTCCCTAAAATGGGAAGCCTAGGAAAACAGGAAGAAAAGCATCCTGATATTCTGGACGCAGAATTAGAAAGAGGCTTTGGGGAACAATAGCTTAAATAATCTTCTCCTAAACAGATTAGAGGTTGATCTGTTCTAGAGGTGGTCTCAGCTCGGGGGTGAGTTTTGGAGATAGAAGGACTCTACGGTTGGGATGACTGGTCAATTACCCAAGTGGTATGCTCATAGCTGTTATGAAAAAGTGATTATTTAATGTTGATGGGATAGACTGTAGCTGTATAGTTATGTTATGTTTTTTTTTGGAGTTGTAATAGTATTCCATACATTTACAGAAATTCTAGAAGAAGTGCATCCTCTTGAATCTGTTTAGTTGTAGGAACGGTGGGATTGGAAGTATCCACCAGAATCTCTAAACCAAAACATGGTTTAAATCTGGAGATACTATTATTATTTATTAACACAGTTGTAAAGTAAATAATCTCAACTATTTTTGATAGAAAGAGTGCATACATAAACCTCTGTGGAAATTGAAAAAAAAACTTCAATGTGACTAGAAAATAAGGGATCTATATTGTTTGGTAATACAAACACCCAATGAAAGTATTTTACTTCAATGGCTAGAAATAAGCAAGACAGGGTACCTTAGAATTCATAATTGTAGAATACTTTGAAATCATTATACATTATAAAACTTTTATACATTTGCAAGAAGAAAAGGAGTACAAAGGTACATTAGTGAGAACAGTATGGTAACCATCACTGTTTACGGAATTCAAAGCAACTATAACAAGTATCAACTCTACATATTACAGAATAATAACAAAATTTAGGACAGAAAGATAGATGTCATTGATATCTTGTATATCATATAATTCTTTCCCATAAGAATTTTATGATATGCAACTACTCCTATGCTATACTGCCATAAATAAATAGAGACCTGCTTAAACTATTTCTCTGCCATGATAATGCATATGGCAGGAACCCAGCTATCAGGAAAAACCAATCCGAATATTATGGTTCCTTATAGGAAACCCAACAGTAGAAAAAAATTGTTATGTGAACTAATGTACAGTGGAAAACCATTCAAAATCTGAAGGAGCAGAATAATTCTTTACCCACACATAAAAGAATTGGGGTTGTCCACACAAGATATTATCTAACCACAGAATAAATAAATACTAGGCAAGGACAGAAAAGTGAATATTAGTTTCACAATAAAAGTGTTAGTGTAATAACTGTTTAAACGAGGAAAATCCTTGAGCAAGAAAAAAATTTAACCACAGAGACCCCTATCCGGTCTCGCACGAAGCACCAGATTCATTATCCATAGTCACCCAAGATATGAGAAATACTAGTGATATATGCAAGGACACATTCCATAATTATTTCAAGTATGCATGTATATGGGCCAATAATCAAGTTGATCGGCATAGGCAAGTCTAGTTAAAATAACACAACCCAATTTGTAAGTTCAGTACAGAAATCATGTGTAAAAGCTAAATGAATAGCAGAGCGACAAATCTGGGAATTTCCAGACAACGATTTATGAACCTGAAACAAAATTAGAAGAGCACGAGTTAATATGGTTCTGAGCTCTCACGGTTTGTGAGGATTTCACAATTGTAGGACGGAAAAAATCGTGACTATTAAATCCGATGTTGATACCTGTAGCCAGACAACAGTTTATAGTCAACATACTAAAGAGATACTAAGTATATATATATATTCCCCGTAACCTAAACTGGAACGACCCGAAAAATGAAGTTAAAAATTCTTTTACCTGTGGAAGTTGCCGAGCTGGTTATAAAATTTCATCTGGAAGAAACCAAACAACTGAAACGAGTGATACCTCAATTACATTATAGGAGTACCGAGCATGTAAAAATATCCTAAACGTGAAAGATGGACAAACGAATTCCAAAACATGAACTCAGTCTCACCACTGAAGCAGGTTTCGCCAATCCGAATATGGAAGGAAGAATTTTGAGGAGTCATCGAGCTAGGAGCACGTTGATGAAATATCGCCTCTAACATACCCTAGCAGGAAGCCATGAAAATGGCTAGAGACAACGGTAAACAAGTTAAACGACGCCTTGTGAAAACGCCAAGTGAATCTCTGAGATACAACGTATGAGACAAACCTTTCTACGATTCAGAGCTAACGTTGCTACTACTGACAGAACGAATCAAACTGAGGAATCACTCTAGGTAAGAGGAAATAAAAATACGACATCTACGTGCAGAGAAATGCAAGGATTGGGAGACAAATCCCATGTGCATCAAGCTCAACAGAAATCGATTTAAACCAGGAGTCTAACAAAAGAACTCGTATAAACAAGAGTATGGGGGAGAAAGTTAATTTACCTGGACATTCTGCAACTTAGTAGAGAATTGCGAGCCATATAATGAAAGCGCACTGGTATCATCGAACAAGTGACATGGCTCAGAAAAAAATTCCAGAGCTAAAGCGGGAAGATGAAATGAGCTTGCTCGTCAAGAACCTGAATCATATATACCTCAACAAAACCCTAAGGAACGACACAATTCGACCATCCATGTGTAGGGCGATAACGCCTGCATCATAGACGAGTACCAGTACTTTTCATAAAAGTAAATACACAAGAATATAATATGTATATCAAATCGTGGAGCCGTAAGGAAAATCCCTGGCTCGAATACGATCGTACTCCTTAATGCATTCGCATTGGGTTATAAAACATCACATTTGAGAATAGAACTTCAAATACACCTAACATATAACAAGTGGGATATTAATGAGGTTCTCGGAAACAAAAAAAAGGAGTATACGGAGCCAGAAGTATAAATGGAATTTATGATACCACAAATTTCGCAGAGCCGAAGTGGGATTACCAATAAAAATGAATACAATAAAGTGATCAAACCAGATCTAGACGCGATTAGAAAAGCCTGAGACGTAAGGAGACGGACCCATACGTCTAGTTGCATGTTAACCCAATATAAATCCAAAGGAAACTTAAATTCGAATGATACTCCGTGAATTCACCTATGGCTAAAAGGATCAACGATTTTCATGACAAATGTTTAGGCATACCATAAAAGCCTATGTGGAAATCCGACATGTTATGAATATAGATCTTATTGGAAGGCTCGATTTCAGAGCTATGATATATTAAGTTGAAATTTGATAGCTATGGTATATCAAGGCCAAATGTTATATCTAGGATATAGCTATGATATATCCCCATTTTAATAGGTATAAAGTGATATGTACTCCAAAGTGAAATACGAATAAAACGAACCAAGGCCAGAGAAAGTGTATTGTTATTTAATGTAACAGGAAATAAAATTCAAAGGATTCGTAGAGGAATGTGTACAAAAATAAATAAATAAATAATAAATAAAAATTGGGAAGTAGAGACGTTACAGTGGGGAACAGGAAGGGGTAAAGTAGTTCCTGATCCAAATGAAATTGGTGTCACCTACTGCATGTACCATTCATATATAGCCACTGGTTACAGAGTGGGGGCATTTTTGTTTCTTTTAAATGCAAAGACTTTGATCATGATGGTAACAAAATGTCTATGCTGCGGAAGTTCTTTGACACCAAGGGGATATCGTGCATGGGGTATTATTTATTTCCTATCGTCTTGGTAAATTTCTATATTCCAAATTCTTGACATGGGCTGCTTTTAACAAATTTTTGCACGATACTAAAGTTTGGTTAATTTCTTTCTTTATGATGTTTTTTATTTGATTAAACCGGATTACAAATGAATTGGAGATTGATTTTTCTTCCTTTTACTTTTGTAAAATCCCTAATTACAGTGATATTATTTGTCTAAAAGGTAATACATATAGAAACTTTATGCTAATTTTCTTTGTAAAGAATATATTTTTAGAAAGAAAATATATCTATCTGTAATAGTGAAAGATAAGAAATTTTATATATAATAATATTGCATATGCATCTTATCTAAGAAATGATAGGATAAGCAATTTTATATATAATATTGCATATGCAACTTATCTAAGAAAGGATAGGATGCTTGTTCTTTCTTAAAAGGGATATGCAAGCTATTTTCTTGAAAATGAATATAGATTAAAGTGGGTAACTCTTGAAATATTTTCATGTGTAGTGAAGAAGAAAAGAGTGTGTTAAAAGATAAGAAATCCAAGTTCTTTTCTTGAAAATGAATATAAATTAAAGAGGGTAACTCTCGAAATATTCTTATATGTAGAGAAGAAGAAAAAAGTAAAGTTTCTCAATTTAATATTTTTGGAAGAGTTTATATGAATATGTATGTATACATTAACCATGTTGTAAATATTAGTTATTTAATAAATCCATGGATAGTAATTATTTAATAAATCCATGGATGGTTTACCACGGTGAATGTAAAGATTAATTATGTAATAAATCCATGGATAGTTTACCATGGTGTTGGTAGAGATTAATGAATTAATAAATCCATGGGTAGTTTACCATGGTGTTGGTAGAGATTAATTATTTCATAAATCCATGGGTAGATTACCATGGTGTTTGTAAATATTAGTTATTTCATAAATCCATGGATAGATTACCATGGTGTCAGTAAAGCTTAGTTATTTAATAAATCCATGTATAAAGGAACTATTCAGCATATTTCTTTAGATGAACAAACTGTGTGATTACTTTTATATTATCATGATTATGATGTTAATTACTTTCGGAAGAAGATCATGCATAGGCATGGAATACATGTATTAACTTTAATTGGAAAGAATATACATATTTGTATGTGGGAAAAATAGCATGTTGTGTTAAACTACATTGAAAATGATTATTATTATAATATTTGAAAAAGAAGACATGTATTTATATGCTTATTTACATTAGTGTAAAAAAATAAAACGTGGGGTTGCATGCTCTTTTGTGTAAGCATTCCTTTGGGAAAAGTCTTTTGGAATTTATATGCATTTGTATGCATGGGAACAACATTTGTTATGTTATCTTTAATTTCATGCACTAAAATTAATAGCTTAAGGGTTAGCTATTTTGATTTAATTTATGAAAATCGCATGCACGAATAATATAACTGATGTATCAGTTTATTTTAAAGAAAAGATTGGGAGATGTAGCTATTTTCTTGCAGGAATATGTGCTTATGCGGTGGAAACTTTAGTATGTGCTTATGCGGTGGAAACTTTAGTTTATGTGATGACTTGTAACTAGCACATATGTAGTATGTGTTGTTAAAGGAAGAATGTCAAGGTATTTTAATTTCATGTCATGAATATACATGAGTAGAGGAAGAAAATTCTCTAGTATAGATTATGAAATGATTGATTAACACTTATAGAACTTGACATCAATGTGTGTTGAAGGCAACATTAGCAGGGAATGATGGTGACTTGTACAAAGGAAATATTATGCTTAACATGGTGGCAGGTAAATTTTTAATGTTTCATGCAGATGGGTGTGATGGCTCATGTAGTTGAGTGCGAGCTACAGGATGGTCCATTGTGCATTAGTATGTTGTGGGTACATCCATGCCACCAAGACATGAAGATATGACGATTAGTGGGTAAATGTTGTCATATTTATTGTAAGGGCTTTAAGCTAGATATTGTATAGTTTCTTGTAAGATTTATAACGATGATTAAGGGATGGTATCCCTTATAAGCCATTGATTTAGGGTTGAACACCCTCACCAACGTTTAATAATAAAATTAAATGTTTGTTGGTTTTTCAGCCTACGGGGTTTCCAGGGTGTATTGGTGTTCAATGATGTGATTGATTATTGTGTCAAGTTGATGATATTGATTCCTTTCTTGCTGTGAGGTTCATAATGTCAATTATGTGATGACTACATGAATAATGAAATGAATGAAAGGTATCTCATAGAGTTTTATGTTAATGTACCATCATAGAGGTTGTTAATGGTTAAGCAACTTACTATTCTTATACTAAAGTTACACTATGAACTGGTGAAAATTATATCTAATGATGGGTGAGGAATATTTAATATTGATTTGGATAGTTACCGTGGGTAACTTGTATAAAAAAATTTTAAATCCTTGCATTTCCATGTGAAGTTATCGGTGTATGTTACAGTAAATTTATGATCCATTAAAATTCACATATATAATTTACTATCCATTCAAATTATATAAATAATACATAGTTGTATTTTAACAATTAATCTCAACCCATTACTACGTTAAAAAATTTATATATAATGTAAATATTCAAGCTATATAAAATTCAAGTTAGGTTAATTCTTTGGTAGACATTAAAAAAAGTAAAAATTATTACTTTTTGAGAAGGTGACATACCCGAAATCGAGGTCATACAGGGTTGTATATTGCACCTCTGGAGGCAATCAATCTCTCCCCATATCTCTCTTCTTCCCTCTTTTCACCATCCATCTGTATCTCTATCTTCCCCTTCTCTCCCTCTCCCCCGATAATATCTCTCATTCCTCATTTTTTCCTCTCTCCCTCTCCCTCCATCTTCCTTACACTCACTCTCTCTCTCTCTCTCTCTCTCTCCACCTTTCTCTCTCTATGTCTTTCTTCTTACCTCCCTCTCCCTCCCCCTCCAAGTCCATCTCCCTTTCCCTCCCTCTCTCCACTCTCTCACATCCTCTCTCTTCCTTCCTCTCTTTCCCTCTCTCTCCCATCTCTCTCTCCGTCTCTCTCTCTCTTCACCCACCAACTATGTTACTATATCCCTCCCTCTCTCCTTATATCTCCTTCTCCCCCCCTTATCTCTATCTCTCCTTATTTGTCTCTTTATCTCAGCCCCAAACATACATGCTCTCTCTCTGTCTCTCCCTTGTCACTCCCCTCTCTCCACTTCTCACTCACTATATTTCTTATTTCCTACATCTCTCCCCCTCTAAATCCATCTCTCTATCGATCCCTCTCTCCTCCTCTCTCTCGTCCTTCCTCTCTCTCTCTCTCTCTCTCCTAACTCCCTCTCTCTCTCTCTCTCTCTCTCTCTCTCTCTCTTCCTTCCAATACTCTCTCTTCCCCAATCACTCTCCTCCTCTCTCTCATGCTTCCTCTCTCTCCCTTTCTCTCCTACCTCCCTCTCTCTTTTCCCTCCAATCCTCTCTTTTCCCCCATATCTCTCTCTCTCTCTCTAATACTCTCTCTTTCCCCAGCTCCCTTTCTTTCTCTCTCTCTTTCCACCCCTCTCTCTCTCCAACTACATTACTATATCCCTCCCTCTTTCCTTCTCTCTTCTTCTCTAGCCCCTTCTTTCCATACATCTTACTTTGTGTCTTTATCTCACCCCTAAACATATACACACTCTCTCGATCTCTCCCTGATCACTCTCTCTCTCCACTTCTCTCTCTCTCTCTATTTCTTCTTAGTTATGTAAACTAATGAACATAAATATTCATATATATAAAGCAATTATGGAGTAAATGTGAAAAAAGGTTTTATTTACTTACCATACCTCTGGTTTATTTATATTTTTATTTATTTACCATACCTCTTTATACCTATTTTATATTTATTTATTTATCATACTTCTTTATACCTCTTTTACATTTATTTATTTACCATACTTATTTTATAAATATGGTATTTGTCCCATGGTATCAATATTAATTTTTCCCATGGTATTCGTCCCATAGGCTTCATCTAAATAAAACTTATTTTTAATTTTTTTTTAAATATAAAAAGGTTTATGGAGTAAATATAAAAAGAATTTTTTTGTTTTTTTTTTTTACCATACATCTAGTTTATATATATTTTTATTTATTTACCATAGCTCTGGAATAAGTATAAAAATAGGTTTTATTTATTTACCATACCTCATGTTTATTTATATTTATATTTATTTAAATTTTAAAATATTTCAACTTTGATGGGGAAATATTTATGTCTTTAAATATTTTAATTTATCCATATAATATGAGTTTTTTTTTAAAGATTCATTTTACAAATATTTAATTAAAAGCAATATTAAAATATTTTGGATTTTGATTGTTTGTGTTGAATTAACTCTTTTCCTTTGATTTAGGAAATAGTATTGACTTTAGTAAAGAGTAAAGTTGTTTAAAATTTTACTTAATTTGGAAATTCAATGTGGTAATTTTTTTTGTTAAAGGTAAATTTATGATCCATTCAAATTCACATATATAATTTACTATCCATTCAAATTATATAAATAATAGATAGTTGTATTTTAACAATTAATATCAGCCCATTAATAAGTTAAAAAAGTTATATATAATCTAAATATTCAAGTTATATAAAATTCAAGATTAGGTTAATGCTTTGGAGACATTAAAAAAAGTAAAATTTATTATTTTTTGAGAATGTGACATACCCGAAATAGAGGTCATACTGGGTTGTAGATTGTGCCTCTCGGTGAAACCAATGGTTAAACCTGTGTATTAATTTGAGTTGTTGTTGAAGTGAAAACCTTGAGGGAGTGTTTGAGAAAATTTTGACTCCATTCGACTGACGAATATTGTGATGGAAAGAGGAAAAGTATGGTCTCATATAAATCATATAGAGTCACCATGTGACTAAGTAAGTAGAGAAATTAAGTCGTTACAAGGAATTAGAGATTGGAAGGTGGAAGGTGCGATGAAGATGAGAAACTATCCCTATGCAGTAGCAACATTAGATCTATGGTACCATAATGTGAGGACGAAGATGATTGTGATGCTAGTAATAGGCATTTTATTATTAATTTTATGCACCATCGCAGTGTTGGAAAGTAATGAAGGGTTGATATCTACATTGAATTATCAGATCACATAGATGCTACAAAAACATATACTTGAGGGTCAACTTAGGAATTTTTGGAAACAAAAGTGGATATATAGATAGCTCCAAGCATTGGGCGATAAAAAATGAGAGATACATGTAATACAATCATTGTAAAGTGATATTGGCTTGCATCAATTGGTATAAGAGCAGTATGTGGTGTAACTTGTTTGTAAATAAGTGATAGATGTATGCATGGGAAAGTCAGTTGGAAAGTATGCCGATAACCAAATCACATCATGGATTCAAAAATTCACATTGGAGTTCCACCACAAGGTGAAGAAAATATTCACTTGGAGATCTAAGAGTAAAATTTTAGAATTTTGTGTGAACTCTCCAACGAAGTTTTGATAATTGAACCCATGGAATGTTCTGCAACATTAAGAAATCCACATCATTTGGGTTAATGGCATGGACCTATATATATGACTTGGTACTGTGATAAGTATATGACTTGTTATAAAATGGAAGAGGCTTAATGTAGCTCACACATGAACTGTGAGAGTTAAGAAGAAGGAAAGGTGAATAGGGCTAACGATAGTCATATGATGGGTTGGAAGGTCATAGTAAAAAAAGGAAAAATGTCAAGGTAGTTTTCATGACGAAAATGAGTGATCAAGAAAGGGAGAAGGAAATGCATAAGATAAGAGTAGAGCTCATTAGGATAAATTATAGGCTTCGGGAAAAATAAAAGAACCAGTGTTATGGTTGGATAATGAAGAATAATGAGTTTAAATGGTGGAAATGAGGCTATGGAAAAGGATGTATGATAGGTTGAAGGGAGAAATCAGTAAAACTAAGTATAATTTAGTTGTTTATGAATAAAGTATGTTCCTTGATCAAAGGGCAATTAGTGATGTTCAGCAAATAATTATTGATAATTTGGTGGATTATTGGAATAGCTTGAATCACTATGGAGGAATGATCGTTGAGGAATCAAATAAGGAGGAAGTAGGGTACATTTTTTCACCATAAGAGTGACTAATCCTGGCAAAGGAGGAAATTGATGGAGATGATAAGAAGAGACCTTTTGAGAGTCTCACTAATCATTTAGAGAGTCAATATATGATGGAAAAATCATTGAGGGTGTTATCACTCCATTAATTTCCTAGGGTTGTTAGGCTTTTTTTTTTCAATAAATATTAGAGGTAACCACAAACCTACTTTTGCGATCAGGATCTAGCTATCCTAATGCTCAGATAAGGCTCTCTCTTTATGATTTAACTTTGTTGTTTTTAGTTGATTTTCGGCTAGTTATGTTAGATTGATTGGTTTTGATTTTGGTTTGGTTTGGTGGTGGAATTAATGATTCAGATGGATAGATGAATGTCTATTTACCATTGGGTTATGGAGTCAAAGTGTCAATAAAACAAGACTAAATCAAGGTCTAAAGGAAGTGTTCACAGGGCAGGGTAGCTGAGAAAATTCAGATCTTTTAGGCTAGATGGTGAAGTGGTTTCAATCGGGACCAAGAAGCAGCTAAGGATTCCTCAAACCAGATAATGAGGGAGATGAAATAGGTCAATCAAAACTAAGGAGGAATGAAGAATTCCCTAATCTGGATATTATAAAAAACCATCAAAATGAATAACATTTTAGAATAGAGTGTACTTAAACAATTTCTGCAATAATATTTCTGTTATAAAATTTAAATTGGAAAGCATGCAAGTATGTGAAATACTTGAGAAAATAACAATTTAACAATAGAAATATACTTCATTGAAGTGGCCCAAAACATGAATCCTGTGATGCAATTGCCTTTATTACTTAGTCCAGTGTGCTGACTTGAAAAAGTTACAATAAACGCTCAGGTTTCAGATCAATACAACTATAGAAATGTTCAAAAATCCACACCTAATACTTTTAATTATGAAGTATTTATACAAAAACTAATACAAAATATCCTAAAAACTGATTTAGGAATTATTCAAGCAATACAAAATATCTTCATGCAAGAAGATAGAGACAGCTAAGTAACTAACGCAAGATGTCTCTCTTTTATTGATTTCTTGTTTTCTTTCTTTCATGTTTTGTTTCTTTATCTCATTAATTGTTTGCTTTCACGATGGCTGTATCTTTACTCTGCCTTGTTATCTGATACTCTTTCTTATTTAACTACCAATTATTTAAACTTTGTTAATTATCTTTATCTGTTACTGTTGTACTTTTAACCTTTGACTGCTTTTTACCTGTTTTAACCTCCATGCTCTATTTTCACTTTGATTGTTATGTTTTCATGTCTTACTTTTCACTGTCACAGTAAATCATTCAGTTTCTCCACGCTTCTTCATCAGGTAATTTTATTTTTACCATTCTTCTGAAAATTTCATCAACCTCTGTATATTTAAGTTGGCTTGTTTATGAATAGGTGATTTACCTCATGCTGGAGGTAAAAGAGATTCTCAAAATCTTGATAGAGAACTTTTCCTGTAGGAATTCCTTTCATGGAAGAATTTTTGGAGTGTTCTTTGGCTACTTATCTCATTTTCTTTTCATAGTCTTCATGTTTCATTAATCTGTCATTAATAATCAAAGGATTAGCTAGACCTTTCTGCCTCAAAACATCAAATTTCACCATGAATCTAGTTATTGCTAACTCCATGTTTTGACACTTATCTTTAAGTTGTGTCATTAAGTTCCTCTTGGAAATTACTTTTCTTACTTCTAGAATTGTTTCAATTCTGTCACTTATGCCAATTTCTTATAATTCCTGTTTGGTCTTGGAATTAAGAAACTTAATGATCTCAGTGGCCTCTACTGGCTTTTTCCGAAGTTCCTCTTTGACTTTTTGAATAGCTTCAGTTTCTTCCAACATAAAATCCTTCTGATCAAATATAGCTTGGATGGACGGAAAAATATCATTAACAAAGTTAATGATATTTGCCCACATCTATTGCTTTGCTTCGGCAAGTGGCTCTTTTTGTGTCAATTCTGTCTCTAACTTTTGTACTATGTCAATCAATCTGTTTGACTTTTGTGTTTCATTCTTATGCATGATTTGTATCAACTTCTTTTCATCCTCTAGAATTTTTGTTTTTTCTTTAAGTCTATTTATTTCATTTATTTTTATTGACATATCTTGCATGGCTTTAATCAGTTAACATGCTTCATCACTAGGATGTGCTGATGTTGTTGTTGAATCTGTTGTTGATGTAGTGGCTGATGTAGATGGAACTATTGTAGCTACTAGAGGTGTTTTTTCCATTGGAGCTTCTGAAGTAGAAGGAAATTTTGTAGTAACTGTAGGAATAGCAGTGACAGGGATTTCTTCCATACTGCCTTTTTTTCTCCTGCACCAATTTGTCCATCTCATTCTCAATTTCTTTCAGTTGAGCTATCAAATAAACGATGAGATTCATCATTTCATATTTTTTTCCTTCATTTTCCAGAATTTCTTTAGCCTATGGATGTTTAGTAGGAGGTAATTTAGGTTTTTTTTTCAATGCAACAATGTCTGCATTCTTTTTCTTGATGAGTTCTCCTCCAACTTTGATGTTGTGGGGATCATATCCTACTTCTATGAGTAATTCTTCCAGTAATTTTATTATGTTGTCCTTGGCTTGTGAGGAAGCCTTCTCTAGTTTTAAATGTCCTTTGATGTTCTCTAAAGAATTATGAAGTTTTTGAACACTAATAGCTTTATTGGTCATAGTAGAATATATCATTTCACCAGCCTGCTTATGAAATTCAATTTGGTCTACAGGATAAACATCCTTAGCCATGACTTCATATTTTGTTTTCCAGTAATCTGTTGATTAGTTTGGATGTTGTACTATGGGTTGCAATAAGGTCATTTGCATCTTCCCAGTCTTGTAATCAAATGCTAAAAGCAACCTATTCTAGTCACTAGGTGTCTGCTTCCAATATTGGGCATAAGTCACTACTTTTAATGCCTCATTCCTGAGTTTGATTTGTTCTTTATCTGCTAGTTTACTTGATGAAGATACCTCTACACTATGTTGTTTTTGAATAATATGAGTATTATAGGTTGATGGTTGATGAGTTTCCTCTGAAACTCCAAGTGGTGCATTGTCATTAACAACTATGTCTATATCAATGATTTCAATTTTCTCAACTTGATCATTTACAGGATTTAGCTTTGATTTCTTCCTGTACATTAATTTGAATTTGATTTCAGTAGTGGTTTGAGATGAATATGATCCTTCTTCTCTTGGCCTCTTGGAGTCCCTATCTTGTAGGGTTGTAGTCTGCAGAATAGAATAGGTCTCAATTAGTTTCTCCAAATCTTTCAAAGTATTCTCCAACCACTCTGATTGGTTGGAGTACTTCTTTATATGTGGTTTGGAATCATGGAAAAAAGGAGTTAGTTTAAATTTGACTCTTAGTTTGTTGATAACTCCTAAAGGATCATACTACCACTTAAAAATTTCACTGAACTTGAATTCTTGTAAACATTTTTTTGCCTATTTACCAACATTCCTGTTATTTCAAATGAAAGTTCCAATCTAGTTTTTTATTTTAAACTGTGTTTTCTCTTGGTTGACAGAAAATTCACTTCATAAGAGTTTAGGATCTGCTTGAAATATTCAAGTGCAAATAACCTCATTGGTAGGTATTTGGACAACTTATATGGAGTTATTTTACATCCATATACTCTAATTTAAGTGTGGTTCTGGTATAAATACCAGTCTCCTGTCCTACTATGTTCAAAAAACTGCAATACTTTATTTATCTCATCGTTGACTCTTGGTTGATTGCTACTGCTTAGCATGTTGACAACTGGATGCATGAATGCATCAATGAGGTTGTTGTAGGTAAAATATGTTGAATCTTTCCTGATTAAGGAAGTCCAGAAGAAAATTGATTGTGGATTACCCTGAGTGTCTAGTATTTGGAGGTTTATTGTAAACCTTTTAGATTGAAAGTATAGGAACATATGAAACAAAAAAGATGAATACTTAAAGACTCCTTCCTCAGGTAATTTAACTAATTTCTCATGAATGTCATCTGATAAGTACTGAGCAAATTTAAAAGTGAAAGCTGGAGGTTGTGGTGGGCAAAAGATGGACAAAAAACCTAATATTGAAGCATCTACATACTCATTTGTAAAGTAACCTAGAATACAAGACAACATAGTGACAATTTGTCTTGTTCTTTCTGAGAAAATTGAGGTCGAATAGGGAGGGTTTCTCTTTGGGTTTTCAACTAATGAAGGTAAAAAGGTTTGGAAGATCTTAAACCACTTTGTAAAGTCAATTTTTAGATATAATTCTGTGAGGATTTCAATAGACAAAGGGGCTTCATCAGGCTTCGGTTAGATTTGAAACATCTGGTTTATTGATTTAGTAGTAATTTTGAACAAGATCTCTTTGTTATGGGTTACTAGGGCTCTTTCATTGGGTAGATAATTAGCTTGACAGAGCTTGATGATTTGTGGGAATTGGAAAGTCTATGGGAGGATGTACTTGGGTAAATTTGATTCCCAAAGGCAGATATAATCACCCTGGTCAATGGATTTATCATGGCTCCAACAATGGATGTCAAGGAGTTTGAAATCAATGATAGGGTCACTGATTTTGAAATCTTTGTTTGCAAGGGGGCTATGTTCAATATCAACAACTGGAGGTTGTAGGGGATTGACTGTCATAATCCCTTGGGAAGCCATATATTTGTTTATTTTATTCAATTAATTACTAATTTGCTTAAGAAATATGTTGCAGGCCCTCAGGAATACTGTGAAAAGATTATTTCGGTCTACAAAAAGGGTTTTGGAGGGAATAGTGGCTTTATTTTGGTTTGTAAAGCTTTTAAACTGGTTCAATTTAACTTAGTACTTTCATTTAGCTTAATTACAGGCCTCGGCATTTAGGAATACCTCAAAAATGAAGCTTTCAATTTGCAGAATGAGTTTTGGAAGCAACAGGGGCTTTCTAGCAATGAAATAGGCTTCAATGGTCTTTATAATGTGCTCCAAACTAAATTTGCAGCGTTTCTGGTAGCAAAAGTCCTAAATTCTGGTTGAAATGGCTTAAAAATAGTTTGCCAGAGGTCTTTGCGTTAACAAACAGCTTTGGTAGAGCTTTTTTTTCACAAATCTGAACAGAAATGGTGAAAATGATTTTTAGGGAAGTCTTTATGGTTTTTAACCAATATTGGTTAAATTTATGGGTGCGGGGTCAAATTCAAATGAGGGTGGTTTCATAGTAATAGGCGGAAAACAACCCAACATTTCTTTCATCACAAAATGAGGGTAAGTGGTATTCGATTTGAGGATGCGATAGAATTTGGGGCTGCCACGTAGCAGGGGAATGGAGTTGTGAAACTGCTCATTTCGCAACCCCTAAGTGTTGTTAAAGTTTGGCCATTCGAGGGTGCGAAAGTCGTTATTGGCCATTGGATTTGAGAAATGTAGATCTAACGGGTGGACGAATAGGATTGTGAATCAGGGATTTTGAAAGGGAGGGCCCAGGAATATGTATAGGTGTGGTGATATATGCGAAATTTTATAATATAAGCTATATGCTAATGATATATGGGATTGGGAGTAATACATGCGAGAGTTAATATAATACAGGGGGGGTTAACAAAATATTTGAATGGTTTTAACTATATATATTAAACATGGTTTAAATATAAAGGGATGTTAATGAAATATGAAAAAAAGGGAAATATGTATGCGGGATTTCAAAAATACACTAAGAAATGTTTAACATAATGTCAGGGAGGGATTTAGTAGTGGGGCCTAATACATTATTTAAAACTTAGGATAAATGTATTTAAGTGTGTTTTTAAATGAAAAAGGGAATTAGTAAAGGGATTTTACTTTTCAAAGGAAAATATATATTTAAACTAGGGAAAGGGGTTTTAGTAAGGGAAAATGAGTGAAACAAGGGGAAAAAGATTAGGATGAAGGGGAAAAGGTTAAAATGAAGGGAAAGGGATATTTTACAAGGGGAAATAACTTTGGAAGGAAGTTAGCAATATCAAATGAGCCAATTGATGCCCTCCATGCCCTGTGAAAATTGCTTCTGCCTACCCGTCATTTACCCTAACATTTTTTCTTCATTTATTTGGGTGCATTTGAGGTTACCGACCCGTTTATTTTTCTTTGATAAGAAAACTATCTAATTCTATCCTTATGACTTTCAATGGCTCATATTAAACTGATGAGGTCATTTTATTCTCTACCTAACTATTGATCTGTCAATATTAAATGGTTTGGCTAGATCTTTTCCTCTAACTATCATCATGAATTTTAAAGCATGAATGAATCAAGATTAAATTGTTTGATCATCATGGATTGTGGCATTTTTTACAAGCTTCACACAATATTATTTTCAAATTAAAGTAAAAAGTAGTGGCATTTGAATTTGCATCACTTTCAGGATCTATTTTTATCTTTTTTTTTGGTGGGGTTCATATTTTATATTCTTTTTTGACTTTTTCTTTTATTAGTCCTTTGATTTTTCTTTTAGGACTTCCCCTCTTTACATTTTGTATTTTAATATGGGAAAAAATTTTGCAGAAAGCAAAAGTATGTACAATGTTAAAAGACTAAAACATATTCAATTCAAAATTATGAACCCTATTATTATAGGACCCTAACAGTGGCTCCACATGGGGATGACATCTCCTGGTGAGACGTCGAGAACGTTAAGATCAGTAGCCTTGGAACTTTGACTGTGCTTTCCTTATAACTTTTTTCTTAGCTCTGCTTTATTTGTAAATATCATATTATGTCTTTCAAAGCTTAGGGCCTTCTCTTTTGGCTTCAACTTTGCAAGAAAAACATATGATCCAATCTAAACTCAACAATGTTATGTACAATGAGAAAAGTAAACAAATGAACTAATGTTAACCTGGAGAAAAGTAATGCTTCAGCATCCTACCATTGACTGGTCCACCTGGTAGATTTGTTCCATCAATTTCCTTTAAGAAGAATGCATTGTTACCTCTGTAACCATAAATGATATAGGGGGCTTTCCATAGAAAATCAAATTTACCATGTTTACATTGTTCTTCTCTTCTAGAATCTCATTTAAGTACTTTTTCACCTATGTAAAAATCATCATCTTTGGTTTTCTTATCAAATATATTTTTAATTTTATCTTGGATCACCTGTGATTTGATGTAAACCTCTTCCCTAGTTTGCAACAAATGAATAGTCTGATTTATCCTTATTTTGATATCATTTGGTTCTACCTACAGTTCTTGAATCATATTTATCATTGGCACTCCTAATGAGGATGGAAGAACATCATCCATTCCATATACTAGTTGGTAGGGAGATGTGGCAATAGAAATTTTGGTAGTCAGTCTGTTTTCCCATAAGGCATTAACCAACCTTTTGTTATAGGGCTTCTTGTTGTCTTGTAATAGTTTCTTGATGATAGTTACTAGGATTTTGTTGCAAGATTCTGTAATTCCATTACCTTGAGGGTAATAGGCAGTGGAATGGCCAAGATTGATGTGGTATTTGTTACAAAAGTCTACCATATTTTTATATTTGATAGCAGCTGCATTATCAGTAATGAGATTTTGTGGGCATCCAAATCTGGAAAGGATATTATTTTCAAGGAATGAGATGATGATAGAATCAGCGGCTTATTTATAAGGAATGGCTTCTATCCACTTGGTGAAATAATTAGTGGCTTTCAAAATCCATTGATGTTGGGCAGAGGAGAGTGGGTGAATTTCACCAATGAAGTCTAAACCCCATTGCTGAAATGGAATTTCTGTGGAGATTGGTTTGAGGGGTAAAGGTAATATTTTTTTCTTCCCTTCTAATATCTGGCATTTGTGATAGGAGGTCACATACTTTCTAACATCTGCAAAAAGAGTGGGCCAGTAAAAGCCTACCCTCAAGATTTTATCAAGAGTTGATTTCTAGTAAAGATGTCCTCCACAGTCACCTGCATGAAATTATTTTATAACTTTATCGGCTTCATATTTCAATAAAGAGTTTAATAGAATTCCATCATAATATTTCCAAAATAAAGAATTATCTATTATGCAATACTTCATTGCTTGCATTTTCAAAAATCTAGCTTTAGTTCTAGATAAACCAGGAGGAGCTTGTAGATTTAGTAAAACAAATATGATATTTGCATACCAAGCTGAGTCAATGAAATCTTCACTGATCTGTGGAGTCACCATCTCTTCTTGATCATCTAATTGAGCAATAAAATTTATATCTAAGGCCTGACAGTTCGATTCAGCCATGACTTTGGCTAAACCTTGGCCTTTAATCAATTCAGTGGGCTTAATTTTAATATCATATTCCAAAATAGTGGAAATCCTTTTGCCTCTCTTTCCATCAGGCCCATTCTGAGTCAAAATTTCCTTTACTACAAATTTGGAACATATGCAATAATGTGTGAATACAAGATGTATACTCTGAAATCTTTAATAGCCTTTACTAAAGCAAGTGCTTGTTTTTCCATTATGTTGTACTTTAGTGTGGCACCTCTTAAGGATTTTCTGAAAAAAAGCAATCGGTTTTTCATAACCCTGATCATTCTTTTGCAGCAAGACTGTTGCAATGGTATGTTCTGAAGCATAAGAAAAAATGATAAAATATTTTTGGAAATTATGACTCATTAGGACATGTGTTCTTGTAAGGGCTTGTTTGATTGATTCAAAAGATTGTTTGACCTCTACTATTCATTTAAGTGTTTAATCTCTCTTTTAACATGTTATTCAAACTCTCTGATGAGTTCTGCTAAATTAGAAATGAATCTCGTGAGAAAATTGATTTTACCTAAAAATGCCTGCAATTATTTGATGATTCTAGGATGACTTATGTTAAAATTGCCTCTATTCTAGCTGGATCTATCCTAGTTCCCTCTTTTGAAATTATGTGTCCTAAGAGTTTACCTTCTTCTAGTCCAAAGAGTGCCTTTTTGGGATTCAGTGAAATGACAAATTTTCTGCATTTAATAAAAACTCTTCGCAAATGATTTAGATGTTCATTGCCTATTTTGGAGAATATTGTTATGTCATCTAGATAAATGACTCAAAATTCGTGAATCTCTTTGGAAAAAGCTATACCCATGGCTCTTTGGAAGGTATCTCTTGCATTCATCAATCCAAAAGTAATTTTCAAATACATGAAAGTAACCCAAGGAGTGGTAAATGTTGTCTTTTCTCTATCTTCCGGTTGAACTAGAATCTGATTGTATCCAAAAAGGCCATCAAGTAATGAAATTCTAGATGATCTAACTACTCTATGTAAAATATGATCCATTTTGGGGAGATGATAGTTATCTTTCAAGGACACTTTGTTTAAATTTTGGAAATCAACACAAAGTCTGAATTACCCTATTTTCTTCCTAGTGGGAAGTAAGTTTGAAACCCAATCAAAATATCTGATAGGTGCTATGATTTTTGCCTCATACATCCTTTTTACTTATTTTTCAATCAATGGCATAAGAACTAGATTTATTCCCCTAAGCTTATGTTTAAATGGTTTTTGATCTTCTTTGATGGGTATTTTATGTTGAATGATGTTGGTGTCATAATATTTAAGGTCTTCATAACTCCAAGCAAAGACGTCTTGAAATTCTTTAAACAAACTTATGCATTTTAGTTTTTCCTCTTGAGGTAATGCTTTGGATAATTTGATGAGCTTAAGTTTTTGTTATGTTCCTATGTTACATTCTTCTATGTCTGATCTTAAAGGCTCCATTTTTGGTTTTCTAGCTACATCATTTGAATCAAATAAATCTTCTAACGGGGCTAATCCTTTAGGAAAAAAGTTATTTTTAAGGTTTAAAATATCAGAATCATCATTTGTTATTTCTTCTATTTCTACTGTTTCTAATTTATCTATTTCTACTTTAGTAATTTTAGTTGGTTCAGTCAAATATAAATTATTTACATCTATCTCATTATGTATAGTGTCATCTAATGTACAATCAATATCTATGTTACAGTTTTGAAATTTTCCCTCACCATTCATAAAATTGTAGATTTGAGAATCTTAAGAAAATATCTGCCAGTATTTTAAGTTATCTGGATTAGTAGGCCTGTGTCTTACCTCTGTAGTGTACTGGTGGTTTGGCTGAAAATGAAATTTGTAGGTACTGGCAAAAGTAGCCAAACTATGAGCCTCCATATTTTGTTTCCTTGGAATGACAACAAAGTCAATTTCAAGCAATTGTTTAATCAAATCTAGAACAGTTTCTCTATATTGGTTAAGTCTAACATTATTCACAGAATACTCTCTTTTGATTTGTTTTATGATTAATTCTAAATATCACATGATAGAGACTCTCTTGGCTCCTAAATTTTTTACAATTTGCAGTCCTAAGATTAAATATTCATACTCAACCATGTTATTTGTGCATTTAAATTTTAACCTAAAGGCATGACCTTTAGAATGATTATTTTCCATGTTGTGAATCAAAACTCCTGCACCTGCTCCTAATTTGTTCACTGAGCCATCAAAATCTAGGTGCCACATAGATTCATGAAATATATTATCACTGTCAACTTCTTTATGTTTCTGTTTTACAACTATGTTATTGTCATTTCCAGTGTCTGAATTACGTAAGATGAAAGAATCCATATCAGAATGTACAGAATAAATAGGATAGTTCTATGGTTTTTGTGCACTACTGACCATGTATTTCATTAAATTTTCTCTGTAAAGCTTTTTGGGCTAACCAAATACTGAAATTATGGCATATGACATGTCTAACTATAGATATCTCTGCAATTTTTCTCCTCATGACTGAGATAATAATATTCCATACTTTGGAGGGATATCAGCAACTACAATATCCATGACAATATTGTTACCTGGGTATTGGACTAAAGTGACACACAAGTCTTTTATTACGCCAAGACATTTAACTTTTCTAGAATTGAAAGAGAAAAGATCTTTGTATGGTTTTGTGATATCTAAATCCAATGTTTCCAAGATTTCCTTTGGCATTAATTTGTGTGATTCTCTTGAATCTAACATAGCATTGTGTAAAATTTGATCATGAATACTCAAGCTAATGTAAAAAGGAGGAACACCTCCTTCTTGATGTTTTCCATTTACCTCAGGACCAAATAGTAATTCTGGTTGATCATCATTTAGATTAACAGAGTCTTCTCCTTCATTTATGCTCAGTGTTTCAGTGATTTGTGATTTGTATAAATCATCTTTCACCAATTCTGTTAAAGGAATTGGTATTTTCAATTTGGATATTTTAGTTTGGATATTGAATGGTACTTGATTTTTTCCTAACTAAGTGATTTCTTCTTTACCAATTGCAGTTCGAGTGTTTTTCTCTTCTTTATCTACAGTTGGGTTTTCAGTCTGTATTTCCACTGTTTTTTTATTCTCAATCTTCTTATCTGGGATAGTTTGGGTGGCAGCTGTGGTTTTGGCAGTAGTTGAAGTTTTGCAATATCTAATTTTTGAATAGCAGCTGAAATTTTAACAATAGCTGAAGTTTTAGCAGTAGTAGTTGATTGAGTATGAGTTGAAGTTTTAACAGCAGTAGATTATTGAGGATAATCAGGTGTGACATCTACAATTTTTGGACTGGGTGTAATCTTTGAAGTGAAATTTTTCTGAACTTCCCTACGAATAATTTGCAGTATTTTAGCTGCAGGAGCTTCTATTGTTTTCTTGGTCTGAGTTTGGGCAATTTTCTTAGTAGGGGCTTCTGTGTTTTTCTTACTCCTATGGTTATATTTCTTATGAACTTCATCAATGGAAATTTCATAACCTTGTTTATAATCAAAAGACTCTCAATATTCTAATTGTAATTGTTGTAACATATATAATTCATGTTCTTCTTGGATAAAAAAAATAGTATTATCATCATTTATTCCCATTAAGTTAATCTGAGTGTCTTCATATTCTTCATTTTGGTGAGAACTTTCAGCATAGTTCTCTTTGAAAGGTGGTCTTATTTGTTGATCAGGTGTTGATTCTATAGATTTACCAGTGTTGGGATTCTTTCTAAAGTTTGGATTTCTTATCTGAGTACCTTGTTGTTGATTATCCCACTGTGGTTTTCTTTCCATATTTTCTAATCTATCCATTATTATTTCCATACTCTTAGCTAAATTTTCTATCTTACTATCTGATGTGGATGGTTCATCCCTAATAGTTACTCTTCTTTCATTTATCATTCTAGCTCTTCTCGCTAACAAATTTGCTTCTACATTAACACAATTAATAAATTCCATCTGCTCTAATGTTTCAGGGTTTCTTTCTCTCCGTTGGTATGACATATCAGTATCAAAACCATCAGGGAATTTGATTAAAGCTATATTTGGTGGGGGTTTGATGTTTGGTGGAATAGCATTTTAAATACTATTAAATATATTACAATAGTCTTGAAAAGATTCATTAGGTTCTCTTCTTATTTTTTCATATTTAGACAATATTTGTAAAGGATTATTCTTTTTCTCCCATATTTTGATAAACAATCTGTGGAAAGTTTCTAAATTAGCAATATGATTGGTAGGTAAATCTTCAAACCATTTCTTTATATCTCCAGCTCATGTTTGGGAAAACAGTCTCATTTGAACACCAGATTCATCAATTTCATGCAATTTAAAGTAATCAGTGATTTTATTAACATGTTGTTGTGCAGTATATTGACCTGTACCATCAAATTGAAATATTTTAATTTGGTAATATTGGGGCATGACATGTAATTGAGCTGGTAATACCAAAGGGGCATATCTAGCTGCGATGGCTAAGATTATAGGTTGGATAGGAGGTAAGTTTGTGGTGCTTGGTGATGAGCTTGAAGTAGTTGCAGATGAAGTTGGGATACTAGAAGATGTACCTAGAAATGAGATTGAAGTACTAGAAAATGTAGCAGAAGTGCTAGAATATGGACTTGAAGTGTTTGGAGATGGAAATAAAACTCTAGGTGGAAGAGGAAGCTTGGGGATGAATGATTCAATGGAATGAAGTGTAGTGGAAATAATAGATGAGGTGGTACTAAATAAAGATGAATTTATAGACTCTGAAGTAATGGTAGAAGGCTTTGAGGTATAAACAGTTAATTCAACAGAATGTTTAAAATGAGCTTCATCAATATTCTTAATCAAAGTTCAGTCAAAGAATCAAGTTTATCAAAAGGTTCTAGAGCTTTTTGATCTGAATCAAGTGAAACAATCTCCTTCTTTGTTTCAATAAATTGAAGGAAATTAGGATCTATTCCACTATCATAGATTGAACTTTCAGATTTAGTTCTAAACAAATAGCGTTCAAATGATAAATTGAATTCAATATATTTTAAGCTTGATAATTCTTTGGGGAGTGAATTTTCTCTGATTAATTGACTTGTACTCCCTAGAATTTATAATTTTTTATTTTTCTTTAAAATTCTGTCAAGATCATCCACAATTATAGCAGGTTCTAGGTCACGATGAGACCTGGTATTTTGGAAGCTAGAATTTTAATTTTTAATGATAGATCTTAACAACCCTAAAACAACCTTAAGGTGAAAAGATGAGGAAAAATGTTTCTTTTAAGGTTTATTTTAAACTGAGGACTGATTTTCCGAGTATGGTCCCCAATATGTTATCACTCCAATAATTTCTTAGGGTTGTTAGGATTTTTTTTTCAAGAAATATTAGAGGTAACCACAAACCTAATTTTGAGATCGGGATCTAGCCATCCTAATGCTCATAGAGGTCTCTATATTTATTATTTAACTTTGTTGTTTTTAGTTGATTTTAGGCTAGTTATGTAAGATTGATTGGTTTTGATATTTGTTTGGTTTGGTGGTGGAATTACTTATTCAGATGGATAGATGACTATATATTTACCATTGGGCTATGGAGTCAAAGTGTTAAGAAAACATCACTGAATAAAGGTCTAAAGGAAGTGTTCATAGGGTAGGGTAGCTGAACAAATTCAGATATTTTAGGCTGGATGGTGAAGTGGTTTCAATTGGGATCAAGGGGCAGCTAAGGATTCCTCAAACCGGATAATGAGGGAGATGGAAGAGTTCAATAGAAACTAAGGATCAATTAATAATTCCCTAATCTGGATATTATAATAAAACATTAAAATGAATAACAGTACAAAAGAGGGTGTACTTAAACAATTTCTGCAATAATATTCCTATTATGACATTTAAATTGGAAAACATGCAAGTACGTGAAATACTTAAGAAAAGAAGAATTTAACAATATAAATATAGTTCACTAAAGTGGCCCAACACATGAATCATGTAATGAAATTGATTTTATTACTCAGTCCAGTATGTTGACTTGAAAAATTCGCAATAAAACCTTAGGTTTCAGATCAATACAACTATAGAAATGTTCAAAAATCCACACCTAATATTTTGAATTATGAATTATTTATAAAAAAACTAATAAAAAATATCCTAAAAACTGATTTAGGAATTATTAAATGAATACAAAATATATTCATGCAAGAAGATAAAGACAGCTAAGTAACTAATGCAAGTTGTCCCTCTTCTATTTATTTTTTGATTGCTTTCTTTGATATTTTGCTGCTTTATCTCATTTACTATTTTCTTTCACACTGGCTATATCTTTACTCTTCCTTTTCATCTGATACCCTTTCATATTTAACTGTCTCTTCTTTAAACTCCGTTAATTATCTTTATCTGTTACTGTTTTACTTTTAACCTATGACTGATTTTTACCTATTTTAACCTGTATGCTCTATTTTCACTTTGACTGCTATGTTTTCCTATCTTATTTTTCACTGTCATAGTAAATCATTCAGTTTAATCAAAGCTTCTTCATCTGGTAATTTTATTTCATTCTTCTAAAAATTTCATCAGCCTCTGTATATTTTGCAAAATTTGGCTTGTTTATGAATATATGATTTACCTTATGTTGGAGGTAAAAGAGATTCTCAAAAGTTTGATGAGCACTTTTCATGTATGAATTCCTTCCATGGAGTAATTGTTGGACTGTTCTTTGGCCACTTCTCTAATTTTATTGTCATAGTCTTCATGTTTCATTAATTTTTAATTAATATCCAAATGATTAGGAAAACCTTTCTACCTCAAAACATCAAACTTCACCATGAATCTAGTTATTGCTAACTCCATGTTTTGACACTTATCTTCAAGTTGTGTCATTAAGTTCCTCTTGGAAATTACTTTTCTTACTTCTAGAATTGTTTCAAGTCTGTCACTTATGTCAATTTCTTCTAATTCATGTTTGTTCTTGGAATTAAGAAACTTGATGATCTCAGTGGCCTCTTCTGGCTTTTTCCCAAGTCCCTCTTTGACTTTTTGAATAGCTTTAGTTTCTTCCATTATCAAATCCTTCTACTCAAACATAACTTGGATGGATGGCCAAATATAATTAACAAAGTTAATGATATTGGACCACAGTTTTTTCTTTTCCTGGGCAAGTGGTTCTATTAATGTAAATTCTTTCTCTAACTTCTGTACTCTATCAGTCAATCTGTTTGACTTCTATTTTTCCTTCTTGTGCATGATTTGTATCAACTTCTTTTCATCCTCTAGACTTTTTATTTGTTGTTTAAGTCTATTTATTGCATTTGTTTGTATTGACATATCCTACATGGCTTTAATCAGTTTACCTGCTTCATCACTAGGATGAGTTGATGATGTTGTTGAATCTGTTGTTGATGTAGTGGTTGATGTAGATGAAACTGTTGTAGCTACTGGAAGTGTTGTTGCCACTAGAGCAGTTGAAGTAGAAGGAAATATTGTAGTAACTATAGGAATAGTAGTGACAGGGATTGCTTCCATACTGGATTTCTTCTCTTGCACCAATTTTTCCATATCATCCTCCATCTCTTTTAGTTGAGCTGTCAACTAAATGATGAGATTCATCATTTAATCTTTTGTCCTTCATTTTCTAGAACTTCTTTAGCCTATGGATGTTCAGTATGAGGAAATTCAGTTATTTTTTCAATGCAGCAATGTCTGCATTATTTTTCTTGATGAGTTATTCTGCAACTTTTATGTTCTGGGGATCATATCCTACTTCTATGACTAATTCTTCCAGTGATTTATTCTGTTGTTCTTGGCTTGTGAGGAAGCATTCTCTAGTTTTAACTTTCCTTTGATGGTCTTTACAGAATTCTTAAGTTTTTGAACACTCATAGCTTTATTGTTCATAGTATAATATAGCATTTCACCAACCTGCTTATGAAATTCAATTTAATTGTCAATAGGATGAACATCCTTAGCCATGACTTCATATTCTATTTTCTTGTAATCTACTAATGACTTTGGATGTTGTACTGTTGGTTGAAAGAAGGTCATATGCATCTTCCTGGTCCTATAATCAAATGCTGAAAGTAAACTATTCTAGTCACTAGGTGTCTGCTTCCAATATTGGGCATATGTGACTACTTTTAATGCCTTATTCCTGAGTTTGATTTCCTTGTACTTTTCCATTATATCTTGTTCTTTATCTGTTGGTTTACTTGATGAAGATACCTCTACATTGTGTTGTTTCTAAATAATCTGAGTATTAGAGGTTGATGGCTGATGAGTTTCCTCTGAAACGGCAGGTGGTGCATTGTCTTTAAACACTGTGTCTGTATCAATAATTTCAATTGCCTCAACTTTCTCATTTACAGGATTTAGCTTCAAATTCTTCCTGTATATTAATTTGAATTTGGTTTCAGTAGCAGTTTGAGCGGAATATGATCCTTCTTCCCTTGGCCTCTTGGAGCTCCTATCTTGTAGGGCTGGAGTCTGCAAAATAGAACTGGTCTCAACTGGTTTCTCCAGCTCCTTCAAACTATTCTCCAACCACTCTGATTCGCTGGAGTACTTCTCTATCTCTACTTTGGAATCATGGAAAAAAAGAGTTAGTTTAAATTTGAATCTTAGTTTGCCGATAACTCCTAAAGGATCATACTACCACTTAAAACGTTCACTGAACTTGAATTCCTATAAAAAAAATTATGTCTGTTGACCAGCAGTCATGTTATTGCAGATAAAGGGACCAATCTAGTTTTTTATTTTCAACTGTGTTTTCTTCTTGGCTGACATAAAATTCACTTCATCAGAGTTTAGGATATGCCTGATATATTCAAGTGCAAATAAACTCATTGGGAGGTATTTGGGAAGCTTATATGGTGTTATTTAACATCCATATACTCTAATTTCAGTGTGGTTTTAGTATAAATACCAGTCTCTTGTCCTACTGTGTTCAGACAGCTGAAATACTTTCTTTATCTCATCTTTGACTCTTGGTTGATTGCCATTGTTTAACATGTTGAAAAATGGATGAATAAATGCATCAATGAAGTTGTTGTAGGTAAAATTTGTGGAATCTTTCCTGATTAAGGAAGTCCAAAAGAGAACTGATTGTGGATTACCCTTAGTGTCTAGTTTTTGGAGGCTTACTGTAAACCTTTCAAATTGAAAGTATAGGAACATATGAAACAAAACAAATGAATACTTAAAGACTCCTTCCTAAGGTAATTTAACTAATTTCTCATGAATGGCATCTGATAAGTATTGAGTAAAGTTAAAAGTGAAATATGGAGGTTGTCCTGGGCAGAATATGGATAGAAAACCTAAGATTTAAGCATCTATGTACTCATATGTAAAGTAACCTAGAATACATGACAACATAGTGAAAATTTTTCTTGTTCTTTTTGAGAAAATTGAGGTTGAATAGGGAGGGTTGCTCTTTGGGGTTTCAATTGATGAAGGTAAAAAGGATTGGAAGATATGAAACCTCTTTGGAAATTCAAGTTTCAAATATAATTCTATGAGGATTTCAATAGACAAAGGGGCTTCATCAGGATTGGATTGGATTTGCAACATTTGGTTTATTGATTCGGTAGTAACTGTGAACAAGATCTCTTTGTTGTGGGTTACTAGGGCTCTTTCATTGGGTAGATAATTAGCTTGATAGATTCTGATGATTTATGGGAATTAGAAAGTCTGTGGGACCATTTACTTGGGTAAATTTTATTCCCAAAGGCAGGTATCATCAGCCTTTTCAATGGCTTTATCATGGCTCCAAAAATGGATGTCAAGGAGGTTGAAATCAGGGACAACGTCATTGATTTCGAAATATTTGTTTGCAAGGGGGGTATGTTCAATATCAACGACAGGAGTTTGCAAGGGATTGATTGTCACAATTCCTTAGGAAGCCATAGATTTTTTATTTTATTCAATTAATTAGTTTTTTTCTTAAGAAATAGGTCTCATGCCCTTAGGGATACTGTGAAAAAATGATTTCGGTCTGCAAAAAGGGTTTTGGAGGGATCAGTGGCTTTATTTTGGTTTGTAAAGCTTTTAAACTGGTTAAATTTAACTTAGTACTTTCTTTTAGCTTAAGTACAGGCCTCGACACTTAGGAATACCTGGAAATGAATATTTCAGTTTGCAAAATGAGTTCTGGAAGAAACAAGGGATTTTTGGCAGCGAAATAGGCTTCAAGGTCTTTATAATGGGCTCCAAACTGAATCTACAGTGTTTCTGGTAGCAAAAGTCCTGAGTTCTAGTTGAAATAGCTTTAAAAAAGGTTGGAAGAAGTTTTTCCGTTAAGAAACAACTTTGGCAGAGCTTTTTGCTCACAAATTTGAATAGAAATGGTGAAAAGGCTTTTTAAGGTGGTATTTATGGCTTTTACCCAACAGTGGTTAAATTTATGGGCGCGGGATCAAATTCAAGTGAGGGCGGTTTCATAGTAACGAGGGAAAAACAGGCCGGCGATTTTCGCATTGTAAAAGGAGGGTAAGTGATATGTGGTTGGAGGATGCGATAGAATCTAAGGCTGCCACGTAGCAGAGAACAGGGTTGCGAAACTACTCATTTCGCAACCCCTTGATGTTATTAAAGTTTGGGAATTTAGGGGTGTGATAGTCGTTATTGGCCATTGGATTTGAGGAATGTAGATCTGACGGGTCGACGAATAAGATGATGAATCAGGGATTTTGAAAGGCAGGGCCTTGGAATATGTATAGGTGGGGTGATATCTGCGAAATTTTATAATATAAACCATATGCTAATGATATATGGGATGGGGAGTAATACATGCGAGAGTTAATATAATGTGGGGGGTTAACAAAATATGTGAATGGGTTTAACTATATATATTAAACAGGGGTTAAATATAAAGGGATGTTAATGAAATATGAAAAACAGGGAAATATGTATGCGGGATTTTAAAAATACACTAAGAAATTTTTAACATAATGTCAGGGAGGGATTTAGCAGTGGGGCCCAATACATTATTTAAAAGTTAGGATAAATGTATTTGAGTGTGTTTTTAAATGAAAAAGTGAATTAGTAAAAGGATTTTATTTTCAAAGGAAAATATGTATTTAAACTAGGGAAAGGGGTTTTAGTAAGGGAAAATGAGTGAAATAAGGGGAAAAAGATTAGTATGAAGGGAAAAAGGTTAAAATGGAGGGAAAGGGATATTTTACAAGGGGAAATGAGTTTGGAAGGAAGTTATCAATATGAAATGAGCCAATTGATGCTCTCCATGCCTTGTGAAAACTGCTTCTACCTACCCATCATTTACTCTAACATTTTGTCTTCATTTATTTGGGTGCATTTGAGCTTGTTGAGACTTTTATTTTTCTTTCATAAGAAAAATATCTAATTCTAGCCTTATGACTTCCAATGGCTCATATTAAACTGATGAGCTCATTATATTCTCTACCTAACTACTAATCTGCCAAGATTAAATTGTTTGGCTAGATCTTTCTTCTCTAACTATCAGCATGAAATTTAAAGCATGGATGAATCAAGATTAAATTGTTTGATCATCATGGATTATGGCATTTTTGATAAGATACACAGAAAATTATTTGCAAATTAAAGTTAAAAATAGTTCCATTTGAATTTGAATCACTTTCAAGATCTATTTCTATTTTCTTCTTTTTGGCGGGGTTCATATTTTATATTCTTTTTGATATTTTTCTTTTATTGGTCCTTTGATTTTTATTTTAGGACTTACCCTCTTTAAATTTTTTATTTTAATATGGGAAAACATTTTGTAGAAAGAAAAAGTAAGTACAATGTTTCAAGACTAAAACATAGTCAATTCAAAATTATGAACCCTATTATTATAGGACCCAAACAGAGGGAAGATAAATCCCATGATGATTTTAAATTTGATAATGTATATATGGATTAATATATTATTGTATATTATGAGTAGTACAATGATTATATTATGCGTAGTGAAGAAGAATAAGATTTGTACATAGTACTTAAGAAGTTGTAAGACACACAACACACAAACTAGAAGAAAAATCAACAATAAATTAATGAATGTCTCAAGGAATGATATACAATGTGTACACATATAAATACATAAATAAATTGTTGAATCAATTCCCCAGGTTTCTTGCACTCTAATAACCGATTACCTAACACAAACTAACCCACAGATTAGTTTTCTATCATTCCCCCCTTAATCCGAAGGGATATAGGAATGTCCAAGAATGAGAGCTCATAATGCAGAAATGCATCTCAGCGAAGAACTGAATGTCTCTTGGAAATGGTTTTTAAGGATGACCACAAACCTAAAATGGGAGAACTCAATGTCTCAACCAGCACCAATTCTAGAACCTACATAGTAGTTCTGAGAACAAAAAATGCAGTCTTAAGATGACCACAAACTCTGGAACTGTCGTATAATTTCCTCGAAAAATTATGAATCTGGATTTTCTCGCTCAGAAACAACTCAATCAACTGAGGTTGTGGCTCATGATGTGGATCACTGACTCAGGCTGGCTTGACATCTCAAACTCGAACCTGTGGCATACTACCCACCAACAAATCCCCCCTTGTTAGATAAAAGGTGAGAAATATTCGTCATCAATGCAAGACTCGTCACCCTCGAACAAATTATTCGATATGAACTATAGATATTCTTGGTTGCTCTCATACATTCCAAAGAAGCAATCCATCCAAAACTTACCTTCTCTCTTGCAGTGCTCTTCTTTTTGGAACATTTTTTTGACTCATGATTGCGCTTTCCACAATGATCGCACGGGTCAAGATCAAAACATTGATATTTCATATGTGAAAATCTGTTACACTGTTAGCATCTATGAAATTTTTCTGGAACTACACCATCCAGAAATCCTGCACTTAGAAATTTTATAATTTTAGCGAAATATGGAATTTGAAAAGATATATCATTGTTATAACCAAGACCAGTTTTGTGTTTATTATGTGTCATCTCTTCTCGTGGTCTTATAATAGTTTTCACATCATAACTTCTAACTACATCCAAATTTTCATCTGAAATCACTTCATTCCTCTAATCATTCTTTGACTGATGATCAGGTTCAAACAAATTGTTGTTCTGAAAAAACACTAGTTTAGAATCACAAATTCTCTTTTGAAGTTCGTCTCGCTGTAACTTCCACTCTAACTCCAAGAACTCAATTTTTATTTTAGCATTTTTCAAACATGATTGGATGTCAGAGAGCATATCTTTGTTGACTTGAACATCATTATGGATAGTAGATAGCATTAAATCACTTAATAATAACTTCAATAAATCATTTAGTTTGGCCATTTTATCCATTGCAGTATCAAACTAAACTTGCAATCAACTCATAAAAATGGTGTTGGCTACCACCGAAAATGCACCCAATACAAATAAATTTACAATGATTTAACTGGGTGTCGGGTTCAACCGATCATGTAGCCATCAACAATACAAGTCAACAAGAAAAAATACATGTCGATTTGTTTAAAAAAATAAATCCACAAAACCTAACCAACTAACAATTGGTTCATCTTTTACTCATAAGTTTTCAAAAAATGAAAAAAAATCCAACCATATTAAAGCCACCCTAGTAACACAAATCTTGCAAGACTAGCTTTACTATTTCTTAATTTCCTTCCTTTGAAACTAGGCTTTTTTGTTTGTTGCTATTGATTCAGATTTAAAGCACAATCATAGTTGTGAAATTGAAGGCATTTTTGAAGTTTTCATAGGCTCCAACCAATAGAATCATGCCAATATAACAAACAACAACGATGAATCAAGACCAACATAATTTTCAATTTGCAGAGTACTGATTCAATGCTCAAATATAATAAACACTTCAAGGTTCCCACTAACTCTCAAAGAGTTCAACCAATTTTAAAAACATCAACCAAATATTACCTTAAATAAGTCAACGATGGTAGCAACACACAATTTGTTTCCTTATGCAGCAACCTTATGTCCTGCAATTCTAGGCCAGAGAATAAAAAATATTAAAACTGAAGATTCAGTGAAACTGTTTGAGAGGTTCTTTCTCTGCTACCATAACACCAATCTCCACCTTCACCTTGACCTTTTACAAGGTATTTCGGTAAATTCTCTATTTTTTATGTCATGTCGAGAAAAAAAAATGATGATGCTCAGACCTTGCAACTCAACCACAAAAATGGCAATGCAATATTTCCATTTCAGAAAATAAAAATTAAAGATAGTTCAAAGTAAAACTCCAGCTGCTTATTTTAGTCAGTGAAGGTTGTATACTCAGGATATTTAAATCTTTTGTTAACATTTCCCCAAATTCAAGATTGTTTTTCTCAATATTTCTCCCAAATTAAAGATTCAACATTCATCTCTGCTCTATATTACCGACAACATGGAAGTGCACTGCAAAGCCCAAAACTACTTGAACCTGTCAACTTTGCTTTCAAAATTTTAGTCGGAAGATTGTCTAGACACTGTTATCACTCATTATCGGCACTTTTCAAAATAATTTTACGAGAATGGAAACACTCTTAGCAATATATTGTTTTTCAAAAAGAATCCCGAGATGGTACCACACTCACTAGATATCCTGGTAGCAATGGGTAAAGAAGGATTTTTATTTTCCAGCAATTTTATTTAAATACTCCAAAATATAATTACGATTGCAAAGATATAAAATAATATTTCTCACTGATACCCTATCTAGTGGGATCCTTCTCTTTAAACCTTGAAAATTGTTCCTTCTTTTTTTCTTTTGACAACTCGAATTAGAGATCACATTGACTGGGCTATCAAATCATAAAAATTTCAAACACAGGATTCCTTACCAATATCACTTGATGCGCCCATATTTCCTGACTCGAATCCGATGAGTCTAATGAATGTTTCTTTCATTTTTCCAGTGGTTCTCATGAGTGAAAATAACAATCAAGATTTTCATGAAACAAGAGAATTTCTCAGTTTTTTACTCTAGGTTGTCCAAGAAAACGTTTGCAGATCAAGCCACAGCGGTTTCGAAGAAGTTTTTTCTTTAATGGTTTGTATGACAACACATAATCTATTGAGGACCAATATGCAATTAATCCTTGGAATTCTACTGTTCTTGATGCTCTTTTCGGTCAGAAGGGAAACTCATGGACAATATCGACTTCAAACAACATTCAACCCATTTAACAATACCTACAGATCCAATGCACAAATGTGGGTTCTCAACAAGGGAAGCTTCTCACTAGCATCCGCCCTCAGGAGCATAAAAATTCATGGCCACAAAACTAGTGGCTCATCTTCTCGAACTAGTGCTATGATACAACTTTAAGACACACAACACACAAACTAGAAACAAACTCAACAATAAATTAATGAATGTCTCAAGGAATAATGTACAATGTGTATACATATAAATACATCAAGAAACTGTTGAATCATTTCCCCGGGTTTCTTGGACTCTAATAATCGATTACCTTACACAAACTAACCCAACGATTAGTTGTCTAACAGAAGCATGAAATGAAATCACTGAGTCTTATTTTAAAGAGTGAGAGAGAATATAATGTAAATTCTCTCAAAAGATAAATAAATAAAATTTTGTCTTGTAAAAGGATTCAAAGTGGAGTTCATCCAAAATGGGTAAATGCAACTATGAAATAGCCATTTGATATGCCTAATGTGATAAAACACATGTGTGAGGTGACCAATGGAGATTTTCAAATGAAGTATAAAAAGGAAGAATATGATTCATATTCAATGATAATTAATATAAAATATAATTTAGATGGTATGTTCCTACATGTTGAATATCAAATCAAACTCTTAAAAGAAAGAACTGATGTAGAATGTATTTTATTTTTTTGATAAAACAAAGAAATTTTTATTTCCTGAAAATGTACTTGAGGTTAATAAGTTTTTGGAACATGTTAAGGAATTGTGATAGTGGAAGAGGAAAATGAAGAATTGACAAGTACCCTAAAGGTTCTAGTGCTACATGAAGAAAGAGTGTTGGAAGTACCAAAAGGGACTTCAAATAACAAGTGTTTTTTGTGTGTATCTATTGAAGAATGTAGGATGAATAGATTCAAAATTATATCATTTTAATAGAGGAAAACACATTGTCTAATTTAATTAGTGAAATAAAAAAATATGCAGATACAATGATTGCAAGTAATGAAAATTGTTAAGAGTATATGGAGATGTAGAGAAAATTGAGTTGGCTTGAAAATAATTAAATTGATGAGTTTTAGGGTTGGTTAGATTTCTTGAAAAAATATGGACGTAAAGGATCCACAATAAGGGTTTAGGTTAGGAAATTATTATTTTGGATTGTAATTTTGTTATATCTCGACACAAGAGGAGAATGAGTTTTAGGGTGATACACTTAGATCACTCCTCGCACTTAGTAGATCTAGATTTATGATGGATGTAACTTGCTTTATATTCATAATCATTATATTTTAAAACTTAAATGGGACAGATTCTTGGTGTCGTTGACTATAAACATTTAAATGTAAACTCAATATAACATATATGCACTGTCGATAAGAATGAAACATTAAATAAAAAATAAAATAAAATTTGATGGGAGAGATGTGTAGGTTTAATGTAAGTATGTAAAAAAAATTAATGTTGGGAAAAAATATATATATATATATATATATTAAAAAAAAAAAAAAAATTAATGTGAGTTGGATATGTTTTAATTAATATTCAAATTTAAATGTATATAAATAAAAAATGAAAAATATGAGAACAAATCACACAAATCAATTGTAGCAATTATGTGTACTTTGTACTCTTATTTTGTATTTGTGACTTTTGGCTTTTCCATGGTATTCTCAACCCATCGTTATTTAATAACTTATTGTTTTTTAATGTAGCCTATTTAAAGGCTTAAATTTCCAATGAATTTCCCTTTGGGATTTGATTGGGGCCTTAAAGTGTTATTTATCTCTTCTCTATCTCCACCCAAAATGAGTTAAGTAAAAGTTATTGGTGATTTTAAACTTCTATTAAACCTTATCCATTTCATATATATATATATATATATTAAAAGTGATAGGAACAATATTTCTCTTAAACCTACTCCTCTTCATTTTTATCATTACTATTGTCATTTACTACACGTAATATATTTACCATAATTTGGCTATATAGTTGAAAAAAAAAACGTAGTCTGATAAACTATCATAAGTGTTATGGTCAAGTGAAAATAAAGTTCTATGACTCCATCCCTTTCTTACCTTACCTTATCTCTTCCCATGCACTTATCACATTAATTGTTTCCATGAATGGTTTTACGCTACTTGTAAACCATTTAAAATCCAATAACAAATTTATTTCTATTAAATTATTTTCATGCTATTTTTATTGTTATTTTTTACTAAGTAATTAACTTGATTTAATATAAATTAAATATTTTTTTATCCCCATTTTATTGTTATTTATTATTAGGTAATATAAATGGATTTAATATAAACTAAATAATCTCTTTATTGTCATGCCAATGAATAAGTTAAAACAAATTTTATTTGTAAAGTTAGAAGATAAAGTTTGTATTTTAAAAGTTGTTTTTTTTAGTATTTTATAATTTATGTCTTTAAAATTTAATTTATGCATTTTTATTATAAGCTAAGTTTTTTTTTAATAATTTGTCCTATATTTAAAATTTAGTATTTACATTAAAAATAAAAAACTATAATTTTCAAATTTTAAATTGTTATTGTAATAATCATTAATGTTTATATAATGACTTGATTTTAAAAATCAGGGCTATATCTATTTTAGTTCAAGATCTACCAGCACTAAAGGTTCCAAATTTCTTTTAAGAAGAAAAATAGTTAATCCTATTTGACCCGCTACACCTTTGAATAAAAAATGGGTTTTTAGTATAAATTCAAAATTATATTTATATAATAACTATTTTTACGTTGCCAATATTATATGGAAAAACTATGAAAGAACGAGTGAGATGTTATTAAACTCCATAAAATCATATAAAAAAAGGTATTGTGTACAATAAAATGTCGGTTTTTTTGTTGATATAATAATTTGCAGGCAGTTATACATCGACCCCAGGTAGATGAACCCACGTTGAATTTTTATTTTTTATAAATGCAGAAGCACGATTGAATGACAGAGGAATATGCTTCATGTGAATAGGTTATCTATGGTTGTGAGCGCTCTTCTCCTCGGCGTTACAAATTAAACAAAAAAAAATTGAATGTGGATCAGGTAACGTGTCGGAACACCTGCACCGTAGAGCAATGCATACGCATCGTCTTTTGTCCCTTTTTTCTAATCACATGGTCATTCCATGCAAACCTTATTCACTCTTGCATTCATTTTCTCTCGCTCAAATTGCAATTCATTCCTTGAATAGATAAGAAATTGTTTCCAGCGGTTCAAAAATTCTTGATTGAGCTTTCTGTGACTTGCTTGTGAATGAGTTTATAGAAGTCCCAATTTATTTTCAATATATTTAACTGTCATACTATGAAATTAAATGGAAATGAAACAATGTTACAGTGGCTTTCTGGCTTTCTACCATTTTCTTCTTGCAATTGATTGGGAAGATGCTAATAAAGTGGAATATCGAATAGAAAATTCTCATTATTTAGAGCAAGGAAAACCAAAATACTAACAGTATCACTTTCGATGCCAACGATCGAATGGGCATCTCCTCCGCCATTACACGAACCTGAGATTGGTGTGCCTTCCGACTTCCCGCGAAATACGGTGGGGAGTGACATAGAGACACAATTAGGGAACTCAAGCTTTGACTTAGCTGCCTTAACCATTTTTGAGAAAAAAACCACTAACACTCCGGTGTCCATCTCTCCAGAATCTGCATTCAACATCACTGTCTCGAAAAAAATCCAAGTCAGGGTCGCGTTTGTTGGAGTAATTAAACACAACAAAAACTTAATAACCACACACAGCAGAAAAACAAACATAAAGATAGCAGATTTTAACGTGGTTCACTCAACCAATTTGGGCTAAGTCCACCAAATAGGGCATCGGCAATCTCATTCATCAACTAGAGAAATACAGTAGCAGAGTTTCTCATCTGCACATCTCTTCCACTCACCTCACATTTCTCATGCACATTTGCCTCTACGGGCTTACATTTTATAGCTGGGAGTAGAAACTGAATCATAAATTCACTCACAATAAATATAGGATGCATTAACTCCACATCAGAAATAGATGGAGTCAATTTAGCAACAAATCCTATTGTTGTCACCTTCATGAGATTTTCTCCAAATTTAATTAAAAGAAAATCTCAACAATCCCCACCTTGACAACAATTAGCCTGATACCCTGTTTCATTATTATTTTTATCTTTTTTGCAAGCCAAGAAAAGCCAGACACCATCGTAGCTTCTCTAACAAAACTGGTTTTGTGAAAATGTCTGCACAGTTTTCCTTTGTATGCACTTTTTCAAGAGAGACTTCCCTTTCGGTGATAACCTGTCTTACAAAATGGTAATTGATAGGTATATGTTTTGATTCACTATGATAGGCCAGATTCTTAGCCAAATGAATTGCACTTTGACTATCACAAAATAACTTGATGTTGTCCTGCAACCTACCAAACTCACCAAACAAACCTTTCAACAAAACCGCTTCTTTGCAAGCATGTGAAGCAGCTATGTATTTTGCTTCTGTAGTGGATAAGGCAACAATGTTCTATAGCATTGACATCCAGCTAATAGCTCCACCTGCAAGAGTAAATACATACCCTGAAGTTGACCTTCTCTTATCCAAATCACCTGCAAAATCGGAATCAACATATCCGCAAACAAATTCACTACTCCTGTTATAAGTGATACAGTAATCACTTGTGCCTCTCAAATACCGAAGAACCCATTTCACTGTTGACTAGTGTTCTTTCCCTGGATTTTCCATATACCTGCTGACAACCCCAACTGCATGTGAAATATCTGGTCAAGTACAAACCATCGCATACATCAAAAAACCTACTACATTGGCATATGGAATTCGAGACATATATTCCTTTTCTTCATTAGTGTTAAGACATAAACTTGAAGAAAGTTTAAAATGAGAAGAAAAAGGGACTAAAACAGGCTTCACATTGTTCATACCAAACATCAAGAGTATTTTCTCAATATACTTCTTTTGTGATAGCCACAGCTTACCATTGCTCATGTCTCTGAAAATCTCCATGCCCAAAATCTGTCTTGTTACTCCTAGATATTTCATATCAAACGTCCTAACCATCTGAGCCTTTAACATGTTGATCTCTGTTATGATTTTTCTTGCTAAAAGTATATCGTCAACATACAACACTAAGATAATGAACATGCCATTACTTAATTTCTTAAAGTAAACACAATGATCATATTCACTTCTTATATAATTTTGACTCATCATGAAAGAATCAAATTTCTTGTACCATTGTCGAGGCGACTACTTTAGACCATACAATGATTTCTTGAGCCTGTAGACAAATTTCTTGTTGTGATTTAGAACAAACCCTTCCGGTTGTTCCATGTAAATCTCCTCATCTAAATCTCCATGTAAAAATGCAGTTTTAACATCTAGTTGTTGTAATTCTAAATCAAGTAAAGTAACTAATGCTAACACAATCCAAATTGAAACAATTTTTACAATTGGTGAAAATATCTCATGAAAGTCAATGCCGGCTTTCTGAGAAAAACATTTTGCGACCAGCCTCGCTTTGTACCTTTCTTCTTTATCATCAACACTCTTCTTCAATTTGTAAACCCACTTACATCCCACAGTTTTTCTGTCTTTGGGAAGTTCTACCAGATCCCATGTGGCATTCTTGTCTAATGCCTTCATCTCGTCCTTCATAGTCTCTTTCCACTTACCACTGTTAGAACCTTCTACATCTTCCTGATAGCACAAATTTTCATCATCATTGGCGGTTAAAACAATTGAAGTAACATAATCATCATACCTTTTAAGAAGACGTCTGATTCTCATAGACCTCCTTAAAGATTTTTCTGGTACTTCCACAATTTGTTGATTATTATCTGTAGGAACTTCTTCATGATCAACATCTGAAACATGTTCATGATCTGCGTCTAAAACTTGTTCATGATCTGAATCTGAAACTTGTTCATCTGGACTATCATCAGTATTTGAACTGGTTTCAAACTGCATGTGTTGAAGCTTAGGTACATTATCCTGTTTCAATTTATCATTTACATATGGATTTTCAAGTGAAGATTCATTAAATTTAACATCTCTATTAATGATGATATTGTGAGTAGTAGGATCCCACAACCTATATCCCTTAGTCCCATCACCATATCCAACAAAGATATATCTTTTTGATTTAGGATCTAATTTAGAACGCTGATGTTTCAGAACTAGAGCATATGCATCACAACCAAAAACTTTCAATTTAGAATAATCACATGGATGACCTTTCCATACCTCTTGAGGAATTTTGCATCCTATTGCAGTTGATGGTGATCGATTTACCAAGTAACAAGTTGTAGAAATCGCTTTTGTCCACAATTCCTTCTGCAAATTGGCGTTACTAAGCATACTTCTTGCTCTCTCTAAAAGAGTCTTGTTCATGCGTTTAGCAACTCCGTTTTGCTGAGGAGTATATACAATGGTTTTATGTCTTTCGATCCCAGCGTCCTTGCAATAATTATCAAATTCCTTTGAATTAAACTCACCACCATTATCAGTTCTTAAACATTTAATTCTTCTTCCAGTGATGTTTTCAACTAATGCTCTAAACTGTTTGAAAACTGTGAATACATGAGACTTCTTCTTTAACATGTAGACCCACACTTTTCTAGAGAAATCATCAATAAAAGATACGAAATATGACGATCCTCCATATGAGGTTGTAGGAGATGGACCCCACACATCAGAATGGATATAATCAAGGATTCCCTTACTAGTATGTTTTCCAGTTTTAAACTTATGCTTGCTTTGTTTCCCATATAGACAATGTTTGCAGAAATCTAACTTAGAAGATTTTAAACTAGGAAGTAACTTACGTTCAGATAAAAATTTGAATCCTCTTTCACTCATATGGCCCAACCTTTGATGCCATAAATGAATAGAATTACTGTCGTTTTCAGATACTATAGAAGCATGATCTAACTCTGTTCTTCCTTCTAACTAAAAAAGATTTACAACCTTCTTTGCTTTCATTAATAGTAAAATTCCTTTATAAACTTTCATTACTCCACCTTGAATAAAGGTTTTATATCCATTAGTGTCTAGTACTCCTAGTGAAATGAGGTTTTTTCTGAGTTCAGGTACGTGTCTTACATCAATTACAATTTTAATTGTCCCATCAAACATTTTAATCTGGATGCTTCCAATTCCCACAATATTACATGAGACATCATTTCCCATGTAAACAACTCCATCATTGATTGATTTATAATTTTTAAACCACTCTCTATGAATGCACATGTGATTTGACGCACCAGAATCTAACAGTCAATGTTGATCATGATTAGACAAACTAACTGATAACACTTCATCACTCATACCTGAAATGGATGTCGAACCTGTATCTGTCATGTTTGCTTCTTTCTTTTCTGTTAAAGAGTCTCCTTTGAATGTTTGTTGTCTCTTCCAACAGTCCTTCTTCAAATGTCCTGATTTTCCATAAAACCAGCACTTTACCTTACTCTTCTTCCCTTTCGATTTTGAACGTGAGTTGTTATGCTTACTGAAGCGTCTTTCTTTAGAACAACCTCTGACCATCATTGCTTCTGATGTAGAGGTTTCTGAATTTGACATTTTCCTTGTTTCTTTAGACAACAAAGCTCAAACAACATCATCAAACTCAAGGGTTTCTAATGAACTAAGACTTATAGAAGTAACAAAATGATCCCATGACTCGGGAAACGAGCATAATAAAGTTACAGCTTTATCTTCGGATTCAAATTTTACTTCTATACTTTCTAACTGCACCAGGAGAGTATTAAAGGTATTCAGATGATCAGTTATCATCGCACCTTCCTTCATGCGCAAGATGTACAACTTTCGCTTCAGAAGAATCCTATTGGTTAAGGATTTTTCCATGTACAGCTTTTAAAGCTTTGTCCACAAACCAGCAGCATTTTTCTCTGACACAATGTTAAACAAAACATCATCTGCCAAACACAGTCGAATGTCGCTCAGTGCTCTTTCATCCAAGTCACTCCATTCATCATATGTCATGGTGTAAGGTTGTTTGGATTTTCCCAACAGCGCCTTCGCCATGCCTTGTTGCACGAGTAGATCATACATCTTCACTTCCTAGATCTCAAAGTTGTTTTTTCCATTGAACTTCTCGATCTCAAACCTAGCACTTTGTGTTTTTGCCATATTTAGTAGCTCATGTCACAAAATCTCCAATTGCAACTTTCAATAAATGAAGTTTTTTTTTTTTTTAAATTCCCTTGCCTTATAAAAAATTCCCTTCCCCTAATATCATGGCATATAATAAAACACAACAAATAGATTTAACACAAACATATTTTAAATGGATTAACCAAATCGATTTATTTAAAAAACTTCAAATCCCTTTTATGGCATATAATAAACCTCTTAAATTAATAAAAATTCCACCTTATAAACTCCATTTAAAAACGATTATAAAATATGGAGTTACCATATTTAAAAAAAAGTGAACTCTAAAATATGGAGTTATAAAATGATTTAAAAAAAAAGGTTCAAATCGTTTTGTTTGAGCAAAGGGCATAAAACAAAACGTTTAAATGGCACTACACTATAAGACCCCTTTCAAATCAAAATGATTTTAATTGCACTACGCTCAATTCCACTGTGGCAAAAAATGCTTACCCAGCCTCCACGAAAACCGCACTCTTCATCAGACTTATAAAACGTTCAACCATATCAACAATCCACGACATTTTATGAACAGGTAGCGGCTTCACACAGCGGCTTACAACAATTTCATGCAGAAGATATTCAATGTAGGTAGGAAGCGGCTCACGGCTTTGATACCGTCCTCTATGCAGATATATGGTGCGCCATACAATACATGACCACACGGTTTTGATATTCAAAAGGTCTACGGCCCTAGCCCTCGGACGTTTGCAGTCTTAACGCAGCCTTTTATTCTGCGTTCATAGCAATCTTGCAGAAATGTTGTAGCTCGATCTCTGTGCACAAATAAATCGGATGTCACTGCTTCTTTGGATGGTTCTATATAGTGGCTATACAAATTCAAGCAGGCGGCGTAAAAGAGCAGTTCTACAGCGGCTCTACAGCAGCTCACAACTCTGTATTCATAGCTCGACAGCTCCTTTCTCCAACTCACAACGCTGTCTTCTTTGCGCTTTCTGCACAGTGGACTCACAAGTCAACAACATTCACTCTTCTATTATTTTTGTGATCCACCACTTCTTCTACGGACACGGAGAAAACATTCACAGAAATTACCGTAGGTCTTCAAACTGCGCTCTGATACCAATTGTCGGAGTAATTAAACACAACGAAAACTTAATAACCACACACAGCATAAAAACAAACATAAAGACAGCAGATTTTAACGTGGTTCACCCAACCAATCTGGGCTACGTCCACCAAACAGGGCATCGGCAATCTCATTCATCAACTAGAGAAATACAATAGCAGAGTTTCTCATCTGCTCATCTCTTCCACTCACCTCACATTCCTCATGCACATTTGCCTCTATGGGCTTACATTTTATAGCTAGGAGTAGAAACTGAATCATAAATTCACTCACAACAAATATAGGATGCATTAAATCCACATCAGAAATAGATGGTGTCAATTTAGCAACAAATCCTATTGTTGTCACCTTCATGAGATTTTCTCCAAATTTAATTAAAAGAAAATCTTAACAGCGTCATTTCCAGGGGAGGCTCAAAACTAAATCATTATTCCAAGATGAGTTGTATGACTTTCATGATGTTCTGATTTATGCTATCGAAGACCCATGGGCACTTAGACCATGCGGCCCTGCACATGCTTCCAAATGAATTCAATCATCTCCCTTAATATAACGGGACTTGGCGACCCCTCTAAAGTGCGTTGCCTTAAGGAGTTGTTTAATGACATTAATCCTTTTTTGGTTTTATTTCAAGAGACATTGTGACCTCAAATGAAGGCTATTAGTCTCATGTTCACGATACGGATGGGGTGGCATGTTGTTGCTATTGATGTTGCTGGTAGGGTGGGGGGTATGTTGGTGATGTGCTGGTAGGGTGGGGGGTTTGTTGGTGATGTGGGATCCTAATATGGCTTAGTTCCGTGCATTCATATTTTTTGGTGGGATTATCTTATCGGGATTTATTAGAGGTTTCTCAATGAAAGTTCATGTCATCAACCTATATGCATCTTGTCATGGTCGACCTGCATTTTGGGATCAGTTCGAATCATCTCAGATATTAGGGGTTTCTAATCCCATTGTCATTGGGAACTTTAATGCCACTTTTACTGTATATGAGTCATGGGTGCATAAGACGACATCGGATCCATTGGATGATCATATTGGTTGTATTTTTAGTGACTTTCATATGGTGGATATCTATCCTATTCCTTTGGTTCCTACATGGAACAATCACCAGAAAGGGGATGAGTACATTGGGAAAAGGCTGCATAAAGCCAGGGTGTATGAAGACCTAACGCTGGTATTGGGAATTTTCCGATCACAGGTAATAGAAGGCACTATATCTGATCACATGTTGATATCTCTTAACTGATGAAAACAAGCTCCGGTGCATGGGATCACGTTTAAATTTAACCGAATATGGCTTAAATATCTAAACTTCAATCAAATGGTATTGGAATTCTGGAAGAAGGAGGAACACATTTTGGAGGAGGATCACAGTCGAGAGGAGGTTGATGGCATTGTCTTTCATCCAGGCTTCATGCCTTAAAAGTGTGCACGAAGAGGTGGGAAAGAGATAAGAAATATATGTTGTGGATCGATTTAAAGGCCATCTCTCAGAAGGTGGAAAAAATTTATGCTGAAATGAAGAATGCTCCTCCAAACCAGCAGCTATAAGATAATCTCAAGTATTTGTAGGTTAGGAGGTAGAAAATTCTTGAAATCCAAGAGGTAACATGGAAATTGAAGAGTAGGATTCAATGGTTGAAAGAATGGGATTCAAATACTAAATTCTTTCACAATGTGGAAAATGGTAGGGGACATAGAAATTCTATCTGGCAGATGGAGACAACAGCCTTGTCTATGGTCTATTCAACTGAGGACATATAGGAGGAGGCGTTCCAATACTATTCTACATTTTATAAGGCTGAGAAAGATATTGATTACAGAACACAAACTTGGGTTTCGTATCATATGATGGTCATGTTTGATGTGGCCTCAAACGAGATCCTGGGGAAGGATATTTCTAAAGAGGATATTGAAGTGATCTTGAAGTCAATCTCCAGGACAAGAGTCCTGGGTCAGGTGGATGGCCTGCATAATTTTTTATACATTTTTATTAAATTATAGCAGAATATTTGTTATTGTCTACAAAACATATAAGACTCAAGGGTTATGTCACAGGAGACATGAACTCAACGTTTATGGCACTTATTCTGAAATATTCTAACCCAAAGGAGTTCTCAGATTACAAGCCGATAGCACTCTGCAACACCATTTATAAGATAACATCAAAAATCATTGAAAATAGGCTTAAAGGTTTCTTGTCTAAAAATATCTCACTGGAACAACATGGTTTTCTGAAGGGTAGGTCCATCCATGATGTTGTGGCTACAACACAAGAAGTAATACACTCTATCCATTCATGCAAATTGGAGGCATTGATTATGAAGGTGGATCTCTCTAAGGCATATGACTGTGTTGATTGGTCATTCATTAGACTAGTGCTATTAAAGGTTAGGATCTCATTGCAGAACATTAGGTGGATTATGGCATGTATCACAACTATGATTTTTGCAATTCTTATCAACGGAAAGCCATCACAATTTTGAAGGCTAAGAGGGGCCTCCGCCAAGGTTGTGCGCTATCTCCCCTCATATTTATTCTTATCATGGATGTGTTTAGTAAGCTCCGTGTGAAAAAACCTAGATCCAAATTCCTACTGCAAAAAATCGGAATTATTGTTTCTATTATGTTACATAATTATTTCATTACTATGAAATATCAAAGTAATTTCTGAAGCATTCTACACAAATAATGTTGCGGATACAAATCCAAGTGCTGAAACAATCTGAACAAAATACAATGAAAAACATCCACATGTGACACAATTATTTTTTGACTAAGTCCCCGGAAAAACCCAACTTGGGAAAACCGATGTAGCAGATCTGAGGGTTTGTATTATTAAGTAGAAAAATCTTGAATAGAACTAGGGTGCCAACATTCGACAAACCCTTTAGAGAAATATAGACATCAAATATAACTGTGAGATATACCTCACTTTGCAAGTCTCAGACTCATCAAAAATAGTGTCGGTGAAGCCGTCACTGCCTCTATGTGATTGCCTACGCTGGATCTGCGTAAGCCTACGTGGGCAAGCTTAAGGAACTGCATCGCCCCTCTCTACAACTAATGTGGCTGATCTAAAGCTGGATTTTGACCCTCCTGGCTCAGAACCCTAGCCTCTAGCTATCTCCGAACTAACTCCAAGAGACACTGTGCTGGTTCTGCGTGATTCTCTCCAGGAACTGCGTCACCTCTTCAGAAAACTATGTGGTCTCTCTTCTGCGTAAATGTTGTCTCACTCTGAAATGTATTATTGGTCCAACTAACCAATCTCTACTTGTGCCCCTCTCTATATCTGATCACTGATTCACAATCACTTAGCAAACCCTTCCCTAGTGATTTGATCCTTGATCAAAAGTTGTGTCTCCTCACACAAATTTGAAAATGCTCAATGGCTCAAGTGTCACACTATAATTTCCATAGGCCCCTCACCCTCCTTCTTATATTCTTCTGTTGAACCTTCAACGGCCAAGAATAAAACATAATCAAGGGCTAATATTAACTTGAAGGTGATCCATGACTTTATCCAGAAGATTCACACTTATTTTAATTAATACCCTTTAATTAATCAGTTTCCCTAAGTTTAGACTTAGGAAAACATTAAAAATTATTAATTATTTTAATTAAACCATCTCTACGTGGAATTTTCCAAAACCATTTCTGGTTTTTATGGAATAAATGTGTTCTATCCTATATACATAGTTACAAGGCTAGAGCACATCCAATGCTACCATAAATCAACACTCCCTCTTAGCGAGGAAAGTGCTCTAGAAAAACAACTCAATGTGCTTCTTTTGACTTCTGGAACATCTACTCTTGTGTTTTTTATGCTGCTCACCAACACTACACAAGAAAATGTTGCATCTATATTGTTGTTGACTTTGCATGTTGCTACCAACTGCCACTATACTGCAACTCCCTCTGATTTCTTCAACCATTATGTTGCACTATACGAGCACTGATCTACACTACGTGAGCCCTCTGTGCACTACGCTGCAGCTGCCCATCTGTTGTTGCTACTCATATACTATTGCATTGTCACTAATTGCAACAAAAAGACATCCGAAATTGGACAAGTAAATCTGCAACTGAAAAATAAGATTGACTGTTGCTAGTTTCTTACTAGCTCTCTGAAAATATGTGTTGTTGCTGCTCTGCACTGCGTGAGCACTGCACCGCACTGCATTGCACCAATATTCACTGCGTTTTTGCTGCTCAAATGCTTATTTTTTTGCTCCCTCTCTCCACTGATTAGACTCTAGTACTGCTAGCCACTGCATTGTCTTCTTATCTTCTACTGCAACTATCCATCCTGCTACTGTCTTTAGGCTTTCATAGCTCACATGTGATCCAAGAGTTTAGAAATACTCAAGGATTCCTCCTCCTTGTAAATTCTGGATCTATAAATCCAATTCAACCCACTTCTCTCCTTTTGGAATATGAGCTAACATGGCACAATTATTTTCTGCCTCAATCTTGGCATCTCCTGCTTGTGGATCTTCCTTCTCCTCTTTATCCTTTTTCTTAAGAGGACACTGTATGGAATAATGTGTCATTTCCCCACACTGAAAGCCCTTGATATTGGACATACCTTTCTTCTTCTACTTTTTTTGCCATTTTGATGTAAGGGCAATGCTATCTTCTTCCTCCTTCTTGACCTTTAAGTTTTTAATGCCATCTTCCAAGTGAATTTTTAGGAGATATCTCCTCAACTCTTCTTGCTATAAGGCTTCCCACATTGCTTCCCATCCTGGAAGTCTTTCTCTACCCAATATACTTTGGAAAAAAACTTGATAATCCTCTGAAACATAGTTCAACGTGAGCCTTACTAGCTCTGAGTCTCTAGGAGCAGATCCTACTACAGACATTTGATGTCAATTTTCCTGAATCTGAGACAAGAAGGAGTCAAAACGCTCTCTCTTCTCCATCCTGATATTCTGCATCTTCTCTTAAAGGTACATCTTTCGCTACTCGAAAGATCCTTGGTATATCTTTTCTAGCCCTACCCAAATCTCTCTAGCCATGGTCTTTGTTGCTATGTGGGGTACCATATGATCCTTCACTCCATCTAGGATCAACTGCTTGGATCTTGCAATATTCTTCTTGAATTTTCTTAGGTGTGTTGCATCAAGAGGCTCTGCAACTGCGCTTTCTATGAGGGCTTTCATATCATCCTCATCAAGGAGAAATTCTATCCTTGACTTCCAATTAACATAGTTTGAGGCACCCTCCAATCTATCTTGGTCATGCAATCCATTGCTGGACATCTCCTCAACTTTTTCGAAATCTTCCTCTAACCCTCTGCTTAGCTAGACTTACGCACTCCTTGATGAGTAAGTCATTGCTTCTGTTTCTGCACTTGAAAAACTAAGTTTCTTTGAGTAAGAAACCCTCTGAGATCAAGAAATCCTCAACTATGTTTTTCAAAATTCTCTGATGCTTATGCACCACCTCTTACTGATGTTCAGTAATTGCGTCCTTCAGCTACACTGATCTGCTACACTACCTCTTATGCAACTAAAAAAACTTACCCCTTTGTCAACTCTCTTAGAGGGAGCCTTTTATGCACTGAAATGCCTTCCTAGCCTAGACAACATAATTTTCTTGGAGGGTTTGTTGTTTATTACGCATATCCCAGACTCTTCAGCGTTGATCTACTGGTTCAATTGCGTTTCACCTACACTTCAGCTTGAATAAGCTTTGATACCATGTGAAAAATCCTAGATCTTGATTCCTACTGCAACAAATCTGAATTACTTCTTCTATTATGTTACATAATTATTTCATTACTATGAAATATCAAAGTAATTTCTGAAGCAATCTACACAAATAATGTTGCAGAAATAAATCTAAGTGCTAAAACAATCTGAACAAAATACAATGAAAAACATCCACATGTGACACGGTTGTTTTTGGACTAAGTTCCTGGAAAAACCCAACTTGGGAAAATCGGTGCAGCATATTCGAGGCTTTGTATTATTAAGAAGCAGAATATTGAATACAACTAGGGTGTTGTTGAAGCCTCGAAAATCGTTGCTTCAAACATTGGGGGAAAACCACCCGATGCGGACCTTAGCACAACTCCTTTTCTGTTTGGTCTAGTGGCTCCGACTGGATTTATAGGACCAGTTTCCTAATAATAAATGGATTGGTGATGGAGTTTTTGTGCAAGTGGATAAATGGAACTAACTAACTGAGCTAATATATCTAACTTAATCTATAACTTGCAAATAATTCTAAAAATAACCCGGGTATTAAAAATGAATATGATTCAAAGATTGTTTCAATTAAACAAATAACCATGAAAATGTATTATTATTCAATAGAAAGATGTTGTATCATATAATGATAACTCTATTTAAGAAATTAAAGAGATTTAGAATAACACATCGCATTCATAATTCTATATATATCATTTGCACATACTATGATAAATGAATATTTCTATATCTTCAGAAATGATATGATAAAGAAATATTTGAGAAACAAGCATACATAAATGATAGCAAATTTCAAAGAGAATAATTCATTAAATAAAGAAAATAATAGTAAATCGATAGTAATACCATATTCATTAAGATATTTTCTTGATGTAATTCGATATCCAGATCTTGCGCTTTAACTTAGAAAAATCTTTAAGGTACAGAAATGCAACTCTCAAAAAAAAATCACCATGAAATCATAGAATGTGATCCTTTATAGAAAAATAAGATAGTCAATGGAGTATAGAAATGTATTATCCAAAGACAAAATATTACAAATTCAGGACCCCTTTCTAAATGCTTGAAATGGGTTTAAATAGGAAATTAACAAAACAAATTAACTATAACTTGTGCTAGAAACTATCATCGGAGATCCAGGAAAAGACTTGCAATATCAACTAAAACATATTCATTGAATTTCTTCTGTATTCAATGTGCTGAGGTCACATATTTTAAGCATATATTTAACTTCGGTTGGATGACTCAGCCTCGAATGCAACTAACGAGTGTATGTGGCATCGTATAGCTCTGGAATGATGTAATTGATGGCATTAGAAAGGCATTTTATTGCCATCTGCTGACTGTGTGGTTTGATAAAATATGTCCATAGGACATCCCATGTAATTTCCTGTATTTTTTTGATCTTTTGATTCTTGTTGATTAATACCTGCTTCCATCTGGTATCAGTTTCTTTTACCCTTGGAAATTTACCTGGAGTACAATCTGAAATTAAATTAGTAGCATATAAACTATCATTAACTAATTGTGTCAGATTGTTCATTATGGCTTTGGCCCTTGATGTAGCACATTCTTCTTTAATCAACTATGTTTCCCATTCAGCAAACAAAATTTCTTTATGCCTTTCTTCGATCCTGGAAATATTTGCACTCTTTCCTTGTTCTGAGTCCTACCATGAAATAAATTCTGAAATCTTATCATCTGTATTTTCAAATTCAATTCTGGTGCTGAATGATTCATCGATAACAGATGATGTTATTTCACATAAAGTTTCAGCTTGTGCAATTTTTTGACACAGATCATCTAACTGCTGAGACAATAGCTTACTTGCTTCCAGAGCTTCTGTTCTAAATTGGTCAATTTTAGGATAATCCTTAAATTTATCCAATCTTGCTTGAAATATTTTTTCTTGCTCTTCTTTGGCAGTTTTCTCATTTTGCAGCAAGGTCTGTAATTTGGATACCTCTTGAGACAACTGTTGTTTTTTATTCAAATCTTGATGATCAAAATTCTTCTTTTCAATACTCAGTTGTTCTTCCAATTGTTTGGCACTGAGTCTTTCTTCTTCCAACTGCTGCTTCAACTGCAATATCTTTTGTTGATCACTTGTTGTTTTCTCCTCTAGCAATGCTATCTGTAAGTCTCTTTTCTTTATCATTTGAGTGACTTTAGTAGCTTTATCTATAGTGGTTGCACTATAGGCACCTGCATATTGTGATAATTTGGTAAGATCCTCTGAAGGATTTACCTCACTGTTCTTCCAAACAACATTCATTAATTCAACTTGCGAAATTGCAAGTGGTCCTTTATCTATCCTCCCTCTTTTCCTTTGTTTTCTAACAACAGCCCTATGCTTAGGACTATTAAAGATATCCAGAGGAGGGATGTCTTCAACTCTCAACACAATTTCTTCTGATGGATGTTTAGGAATGATCTCCATATCTTGATTATTCAGATTATCAACTTGATGATTATTTTGTTCCCCTATTTGCTGAGTGAATTGTTCATACTGTTGTAGCAAATGGGAAGTAATAATCACTTTAGCAGAATTTCCCTCTTCCTGTGTGGTCTTTTCTCCTTCAAGTTGATCATCGGGCCTATTACCTGTATCTTCTTTTTTGGACTACACATTAGCCTTGTTTCCATTATTCTCCTTTTCTGTTTGCACATACATTTTGCTGGTTGTAACTTCTTTTTCGGTTTTGCTGGTTGTCTCTTCCTTTTTCTTCTGTTCTATTTCAATACTTTCATTTGCGTGTAAAGGAATCCTTAGCTAGTCAAGGGGAACTTTAAGTAATCTCTGGCTTTTGAACTGCATAAATTTATTCATATCTTCTGCTTGAAACTTGGATTTAGCTAGATCATAAACTCGGGAAAAATTTCTCAATTGAGGCAAATAAATAATCAAAGACATCAGACTCATGCTCAAGCTTATCAATTTCGACCAAAGTTATGAAATGAAAAGCCACTTTATTTGCATCATATTGTTTGCCTGGAACAGTTGCAAGCTTAAGATTTCTTATCTTAAGGGTTTCTTTTTCATCATGCTTAAAATCATTAAGAGTATAGGTTCCAAAATGGAAAGGAAAAGTAGGCCACATCAATTTTTTGGAATTCTTTAAACATCTGGACATCCCTTTTTCTATCAACTGGTAAGAAATCTCTTGAGCTAAAATTTTATTAGGGACATATAGGGGCAAGACATGAGGTTCAATAATGCTTACAAAAACTCTAATATAGGTAAAATTTTCTTCTCCAAACCAATTTCCAATTAGGGATATATCAAGCTTTGCTTTTTCAGAGAGCTAAGGAGGAAATTGGTTAAAAATGGTCTGGTAAATAGGTAACATGAAGCCATGGCAAATTCTATATACATGGTTCTTGAAATGAGCCTTCCACAAATGTTTGTGGTAAATGTGAATCGAGAGAGGTTCCTGTGAAGTCCATTTCCAACCCAGAATAGGAAATTCAGAATTAAATCACAAAGCATCTAACATATATGCATAGAAATGAAATGGGGGTGTATTTCCACTATTTTTACTCTTTCTATAGTCTAGAATTCTATTAGCCATCTTATCAGAAAGAACAAACGACCAATCCATAATCTCAGAATTTATAGCAGCATCAATTAGGGGTACCATCCGAATTGAAAACCTTGCAGAATTATCGTACCCAAAAAGTTTGCACATCATGGTAGCAGCATAACAATATGGAGGTGTGAGAAACTCTACAGAATACATACCTGAGGTCTCATGCTTATGCTTTTCTGGAGCTCGTCTCCATTCTTTAATTGGGTCTGATTCAATTTCATTGCTTGAGATAAAAACTGCTATGAAGGCTTTGTTGTAGGTCTTTTGAGGATCTGGCGTATGGTACATTGCTTTTATGTCTTCTGCTCTAAAGGACCCAAACATCTTTCCCCCAACTATCATGAATTTTTTGTTTGTGATGGTGGTGTTTTCTATCACCCATCGTATTATGTCATAATATGAGAATACATTCGCCTGAGCTGCAATTCTATGAAGAAAATAATTTTCGATTTATTTAAGGGGATTGTCATCTGAATCTGATTCTTCATCTGGCACTGTTTCCTTTACCTCTGTAACTGTAGGGTCTTCTTTTTAAGGAAAATTATAGACTTCTTCCTAGGAAAGCTTCATGATACCCTGGCACGTGGTATCTATAACTAGCTTGATTTTAGTTGGTTTTTCTTTTGGCATTGTGGTAGTGGTAGCGGTATTTGAGGCGGTAGCAATTCTCGATTTCTTAAGCTTCTTAGACATATTCTTCGTCTGGTATCGTTTCACTAGTTCGGAAAATAAAAGGGTTGGATGTTCTATAGCTCTGCAAATGAGACAAAATTTTCAGACGTGGGAAGAAATGAAGTTAGGAGAACAACTATGCGAAAAGATTTTCATTAATGATCCAAACTGATTAACCACGTATTAAAAATGAATGCCTTAAAGAAAATTCACATTCTCGCATTGATATGAGAATCAATTACCATAATTCATTTGATTTTCAAATTAATGATGCTCGTACAATCGGAGATCAGTGATATTGAAATGTTAATGTAAAAATTTTCCCTTTGAATATTCCAATTGCGATTGACCGATAAATATATGCTCGGTACAAAATAGTGATTTATAAAGACTGACAATTCATCGCATCGGAGTTTTTGAAAGGAAAACGAAAGATATCTCATATTTTTCGCCAATTTGTGACTAGCGATAAAGGTATATCGCATCGGATATTTCCAAAAGGATTGAGTTGTTCATGATTTTCACCGAAATACGATTGCAATGATGGTGGGACCCATTGCATCGGAACTTTTATAAAACAAGTAATATTTTCTTTTACAAAATGCGATTTCGATATGTTGAATCGCATCGGAGTTTATGAAATGGACCGAATGAAGGATAACCTTTTTGAAATGCGATTTCGATAAGTTACATCGCATCGGAGTTTTTCAAAACAAATGTGAAATCTTAAGACTTCTACCGATTCGCGATTGCGATTTACTTTATCGCATTGGAATTTTTAACATGATACTTTTATACTTTGTGCCGATGCAATATAATACTTATAATTGATTGGATCAGAATAAATTCAATGTCACTTTTGTTGATTTTCATTTGATATATGTGATATGTGATACATGCTTTTCTAAATAATGAAATTTTTATTGTTTTATTTAAAATAATCAGATTTCCTCAAAGTATTTTATTTCTATCTAAAAATAAAGGGGACCTATTTTTAAATGAATTTTATTCTAAAATTAAAAAATGGGGAGGGTTGTTGTACCATATAACAATTGGCAATTCACTTGAAGAAACAGTTATTTTTGAAAAAATAAAATGAACACTATATTTTTAGTAAGTAAAAAGTTTTAAAGATAATGAAAACTATCTTAGAGAAATTTAAATAAAATCTAACTCTGAAAAAAAGTAAAAATCACTTATAATTTCTTTATAATTTCTCAAGAATAAAAACATTTTTGGGTTTCCTCAAGCTTTGATTGGTTGATAATAATAAAGTAGGGGATCTCTCCAATTTTAGCTTTTGTGATTTACTCTATTGTCATATGTATTGCCTCTGCTGCCCGCAAACATTCATAGTTTCGACAGGGTTACCTTTTAACCATCAATTATTCATTATCCCATCCATCTAAGAACATGACTCTTTAAAAGATAAATTCATAAGATATATCATCTTGTGTTTTTTCTCTTTTCTTTTAATTTAAAATCCATTTTTCTGGTTTGGTAGCTAGTTAATAACAATGCCACTCACTAGTTGTAACTGAACTAAACAAGTTGGCTCGTGATGAGACCGCTTGTCTTATAATTATAAGCCATTACCCTGTTTTGGTATGCAGTGTTGGTAATGTCATTTTTATTACTTCTTATGATCATGGTAAGCAAGCTCGTGATGAGACCTCTTATCTCTTAATTTTTAAACAAATAATTTCTTAGAATTACATTCTAAAAAAAAAAATCACAACCTTAATGGATGGGTTGAAATGACTTTTCTCCTTAAGAGTCAATGGATGACAATTTTTAGTGTTTTGAATGCCAAAGTTTGGAAAAGTCTTTACTTTTTATGGATAACCTTTCTCTGCTCAATAAACTTATAATGATTTACAATTTTCTAAAGATTTCAAAAGATCCTGCAAATGTTTAAACATATTTTCAAAGTTTTATATTTTATTTTTAACTACTCAAAACTGTAATCATTTCCTTAAAACTTCTTATTTACATAAAATAAGTATTTATAATATTTTTTCGAAGATATTTTAAAATAGTAAAAATCCAATTAAATATTATTAACAACCTTATTTACAGAATAAACAAAATTGCAGAAAGGAATATGTACAGGAAGAAGGGGTTACCTCCTTAAGAAAATAATTTCTTTAAAATAAGCCCATTCACAGGAAGAGATTCTCTCTTTCCTGTTAAATCTTGCAATATGAAAGTTGATGAGCCTATCTTTTCAGCAATCTGAAATGGTCCAAGCCACATTTTTTGAAATCTGGTATGTTTATCCTTATCTTCATGTGCTTTGTCCCATTTCAGAACAAGATCACCAATTTGAAAATTTTGGATACGGTAGAACTTGAATCAAAAGTAGATTTTATGAGTTGTTGATGTTTGCCATGAATAATTTTTTATTTATGTCTATCTTCTTCTAATTTAAGAATTTGATCAAATCTAAATTTAATAGATGATGAAGGATTCTCTTCAAGGAATTGAACTAGGGCTAAAGATGGAAGTATTAGGTTTGATGGTATTACAGCTTCTTTTACATAGACTAGGTTAAAAGGTGAAGTACCTATTGAAACCTTATGAGTTATGCGATCAACCCATAATGCACAAATTAAAGATTTATGCCAGTTCTTTTGACTTTGATCAATTGTTCTTTTGATGATTTTGATAAGATTTTTATTTGTTGATTCAGCTAAACCATTACCTTGTAGATAATAATTTGCCGAATATTTTAATTTGAAACCTCTTTTGATTGCAAATTCCATTATACTATTTCAATAAAAATAAGATGCATTGTCAAAAACAAGAGCATTAGGTACACCAAACCTGGTAATGATGAATTGATCAATGAATTCAATGATTGCATCAAAATGGGTTACCTTTAAAGGAATTTCTTCTACCCACTTTGTAAAGTAATCTGTTGTTGTAAGGATGTATCTGTGTTGCTTGGAAGAATGTGGAATAGTTTCTCCAATAATATCAAGTCCCCATTGTTCAAATGGTTGCTCAATGTTTACTGGTTGTAAAGGAAAGGTTGGTTTCCTTTGTCTTCCACTAGCAGTTTGACAAATCTCGCATTTCCTTACATAATCATGTGCATCTCTGAACAAGGTAGGCCAATAGTAACCAGCATGGATTATTTTGTGAGCCGTGGTATCACCTCCAAAATGTCCACCTGCTGGTCCATCATGTAATTCCTTCAACACCTTGTGTGCTTCAGTTTTTTCAAGACATCTTAATAAAATTGAATCATAATTTCTTCTGAATAACACATCATCAATGATTTCTAAGTGTTTGGATTTTAATCTTAAAGCACACTTGTTTTTATAGCTAAGATTAGAAGGAGCATACCCATTTCTCAAATAAAAGATTAGATCAGGATGTTGAAATTCAGAATCTATAATACTTATTTGATTTACTTGAACAATATTATCTTGATCTTGATGTACTTGTATGTTGGAAGCTCCTACTAACAATCTGCAAAAACCTTTTCCTCTAACAATTTTGGCTGGCTTAATATCAATATCATACTCTTATAAAGTTGTTACCCAATTAGCTCTCTTTTCTCTTACTTCCTTTTGTATTAACAATTGTCTCACTACAGAGAATGGGACAATAATCTTTGTATGTGTTTTTAGGAGAAAATGTCTAAAATGTTTGATTGATTTAAATACAGAAAAGGCTTATTTTTCTACACCGTAGTAGTTAAGTTCGGATCCTTGTAGATTTGAGCTAAAGAAAGAGATTGGTGCTTCCTCTTGTTGATCATTAGGTTATGTCAAAACAGCAGCATAGGATGTTTCAGTAGCCAAAGTATACATAATAAAATGTTTAGAAAAATCAGGAGTATTCAATGTAGGTTCATTAATGATTGCCTATTTGATTGAATCAAAGGCTTATTTTTCTTTATGTAACCATTTGAAAACTGAATTTTTCTTAATTATATTTTGCAAAGGTAAAACTATTTGAGAAAAATCAGGAATAAATTGCTTGACAAAATTGATCTGTCCCAAAAAGGATTTCATGGATTTCTTGTTATGTGGTAAATAAATATCAGAAATTTCTTTTACTCTACCAAGATCAATATATATGCCATCTTTAGACACAACAAATCCTAGGAGTTTTCCTTCATTGAGAGAAAAGAAGGATTTATTTGGATTTAAAGAAATGCGAAATCTTCTACATCGTTCAAATGTCTGTTTCAAATCATGCAGATGATTAGCTCTTTTCTTTGAAAATATGGTTATGTCATCAAGATAAATAACAACTGATATATTAATCAAACCCTTGAATTCTATATCCATGGCTCTCTGGAAAGTAGATCCTGCATTTATCAAACCAAAAGGCATCTTTTGGTACGCATAAGTTCCCCATTTGGTTCTGAAAGTAGTTTTCAGCCTATCATCTGGATGTACCAATATTTGGTTATAGCCTGAAAAACCATCAAGAAAAGACATGAGTTCAAAACCAGCTACCTTTTGAAGTATTTGTTCCATCGTTGGCAATGGGAAGTTATCCTTTTGACATGCCTTATTCAGATTTCTAAAATCAATAAAGATTCTGATATCTCCATTCTTCTTCCTTACAAGAACCATGTTTGAGACCTAACTATAATGTCTTACAGGAAAAATAATTTTCGCCTTCAAATGTTTGTTCAATTCTAACTTCATTTTTCCTTCCAGATTGAGATGAATTTTTCTTAACTTCTGTTGCACTGGCTTTACATTGGAAAGCGTTGGAATAGTATGTTTGATAACAGAAGTGTCATAAGTTTTCAAATCCTCATAATTCCAAGAAAAGACATTTTTGTACTTATTCAGAAGTCTGATGAAAGCTGTTATTTCCTCTGATGTTAACTCGAGTACTAAATTAACATTGTGTGGTTTATAATCAGTACAAATATTTACTAATTCAAACTTCAAAGTAGAAATTTGAATTTTAGCATTAGTAACCTTTTTGAATCTATCTTTGATATCATATAAGTCTTTAAGTTTGACTACAGATTTGGGAATATGATTTTCATTGTCTTTTGATGTGTTTTGAAGATCATGATCACTTTCATCAATTATTTGGTCATCATAAGACTTTTCTAAAGTCAATAAATTTAAGATATCTTCATCATGATAAAATACTCTCCAATTGGTGACATTATCTGGCACAGAAGGTCTAAAGATTAATTCAACTGAAAACCTATCTGGACTATAATATTTAGCTGGGAGGAGCTTGGAAGCAACATTCGCTAACAAATCAGCTGCTGAATTCTGAGTTCTAGGGATAGAAAAGATTTTGAAAGCTAAAAAATAAGTGGTAAGATTTTAAACAAGGGATTTATAATGTTTAAGATGATCTGAAATACACTGGATAGTGTGTTTTACTTGTCTGATAATAATTTCGGAATCACCATACACTTTCAGGTACTTAACATTCAACCCTATTGCTTTATAAAGCCCTTGGATCAAGGCTTCATATTTTGCAGTGTTATTTGTACACTCAAATTACAATCTACATCAGAGCATAGTTTTCTCCTCATCTGGATCAACTAAAATGCATCCTGCTCCTGCACCCTCATTTCATTTTGATCCATCAAAATACAAAGACCAAAATAAAGACTTATCTACAGGTTTATCTGCAGATTGATCAGAAACATTAACAATTCTTGAAGAATAAATTTGTGAAATAAAAGTATTTACAGAAAAAGGTGATTGTGGTGCTGTGAAATTTCCAAGAAATAATTCAGCAGAATAACCTCCGAGAATGTTGTTATTAAAAGCTATAGGTTCATTTTCTTGTTCAAATTATGTTACAGTATGCATCGTGTGTTTTTCTCGCTCAACCTTGATTTGATTTGGTTTCCCTTTGTGAGGAAGCCACATGTGAGAATAATCAGTGGCGACGTAACCATTAAGATTTTCAGACCAATCCCTGCTCAATACTAATCCATAAAACTCAGGAATATCTGCAATCAGTATATCAATTCTCTGGACTATCCTGGGATCAGAGGCTAACCTAATGGTGACTGAATTAATTTCTCCCACAACTTGCACTTTAGTTCGATCTAATTGAACAATATGAACTTCATGTTTCTGGGGTTCGATGTTTAATTTTGAGCAGACTGAAGTAGGAATTATGTTATATGATGCTCCTGAATCTATCAAGTAGTTATGCAAATTCTTGTTATAGATTTCATAAGTCAAAAGAAAAGGAAGTGTCTAAGAATCTTATCTTTCTCCAATAAGAATTGTATCAGTAGCATCAACTTTATCTGGTGGCTTACTTGATCCTTTGGCTACTTTGGCAACTACACCACTTGGTAGAGGAGAAATAGGTGTTGCATATAATTCTTTCAATAAAAACTTATGTTGATGCTTAAGTTTGTTGAGTTCATGTAGAGAGATATTCGCTCTCGTTTTCTTCATGCCTTCAACAATGTTATAATCCATACAATCTGATACCACCAAAGTCTTAGGTGTTGTTGTAGGAGGATTAGAAAATGATGGTTGATTTTGAGTTGGAAAAGAGGAAGTTTTATTTATAGGGGATTTTACTTTAGTAGTCAAAGTTGAACTTTTATTCTTGGGAACTGTTTGGACAGGCTCTGCTGTATATTTACTTCTGGTACTTACTGGCATGGCTTCTTGTTCCTTTTCACTATCTGAATTAGGAAGAATGAAATCCCAGATCCCATGTAATTCATCTATTTCTTCTTCTTCATCTTCTTCCGATAATAGAGGTGTATCTTCTACTTCATATTCTTCTAAATCTGACTCTGCATTGGATATTGAATTGGGTGGTTTAGATTCATTTTTTGTATTCCTTTTGAAGTTCCTATAAGATCTATTGGTGGAAGTTTCGGCTACTTGTTTTTTGATTTCGATCATTTTATTGGAAAAATTCTTGAGAACTTTATGTAAGCCTTCCATGTCATAAGGATCCCTAGGTGTTTTCTTCTTTGAATCATCCTTAAAGCTGACTTTTTTGGATTTTTTGTCTTCAATAGCATTCTTCTTATCCAAAGCAATAATTCGTCTTTCAACTGCAATTTCTTCTTTCATGTTTTCAGCCAAAGTAGGTTTAGCAGCTCTATCTAAAAAAAATTCTATATTTGAAGGCAAAGCTGTTATATACCATTCACTTTTGAATTGCTCACTAGGTTTTGAGGTTGTAGGAATTTTATTCAAAAAAAATTTGAATCGGGAATTAAAATCTTTAATGGGTTCTTTGGATTCTGCTCTAAAATTGGAGAGACTGTTAATTAGAGTTTCTATTGATCTATCATCTCCAAATTTGGTTAAGAAATGTTCCTGGAAAATATCGCAACTTGTAATAGATCCCGATGGTAAAGAAAAATACCAGGATCCTGTTGTCCCTTGTAAAGTATAAGGGAATAACCTAACCACAACATCTTCATGTTGTACTGAATTTAAATTTACAGATAACATAAAGTTATTAATGTGTTCTTCTGCTTTTATACCAAGGTCAAGACTAAATTTTGGCAGCCATTTTTTAGGATGATCTGGAAAATCATGAAAAGGTGCAGGCATTTCAACAGCCCCTGGATTATTCCATGGTCTTTGTGCCATTTTTGTGATAACGGTTGACGGACTTGAAGAGACAACTGGTGTTTGAGTAGAGTTTGTTGGAATAACTATACTCTTCTGGGTTTGAGTTTGGGAAGCAGATGAGTGACTTTGTGATGAAGAAATAATATCACTACCTGATTCCGATGATGTTTTTCTTGTTTTAACTCAACTAGGTAAAGGAAATTCCTTTGGAGGAATACCAAGTTTTTCACTTTGTGACCTAGTAAGAGGTTTTGAATATATGAATTGTGACGTAACACTACCTTCGGATAATTCAGACTCTTCTAAAGATAATGAGAACCCTTGGAGTTTATGAACTAATGCTTTTATTTCAGGGGACTCAGAAGGTTTATTATTTGACAGATCTAAAGCTTTAGTAGTGGATGTACTGATGTTCTTCTCAACCTCTTCCCTAGATATTTGAGATATCAAGGAAATTGAAGAAGGTGATGAGGGTGAATTGCTCTTGGAATGGCCTTTATATTTGGATTTACTTGCCATTCATAGCTTAAGCCCTCCTTCTAGCGCCAAAAATTTTGAAGCCTCGAAAATCATTGCTTCAAACATTGGAGGAAAACCACCCGGTCCGGACCTTAGTACAGCTCCTTTTCCGTTTGGTGTGGTGGCTCCGACTGGATTTATAGGACCAGTTTCCTAATAATAAATGGCTTGGTGATGGAGTGATTGTGCAAGTGCATAAATGGAACTAACTAACTGAGCTAATCTATCTAACTTAATCTATAACTTGCAAATAATTCTAAAACTAACCCGGGTATTAAATATGAATACGATTTAGAGATTGTTTAAATTAAACAAATAACCATGAAAATGTATTATTATTCAATAGAAAGATGCAGTATCATATAATGATAACTCTGATGGATTGTAGATTTATGTGGTGTAGATTTTTAGGATCACAACTCGAAATCTCCACAGTTCTCATATAATGATAACTCTATTTAATAAATTAAACAGAGTGAGAATAGCACATCGCATTCATAATTCTATATATATCATTTGCACATACTATGATAGATAAATATTTCTGTATCTTCAGAAATGATATGATAAAGAAATATTTGAGAAACAAGCATACATAAATGATAGCAAATTTCAAAGAGAATACTTCATTGCATAAAGAAAATAACAGTAAATCGATAGAAATACCAGATTCATTAAGATATTTTCTTGATGTAATTCGATATCCAAATCCTTCGCTTTAACTTAGAAAAATCGTCAAGGTACAGAAATGCAACTCTAAAAAAGAATTCACCATGAAATCACAGAATGTGATCCTTTATAAAAAATAAGATAGTCAGTGGAGTACAGAAATGTATTATCCAAAGCCAAAATATTACAAATTCAGGACCCCTTTCTAAATGCTTGAAATGGGTTTAAATAGGAAATTAACAAAACAAATTAACTATAAATTATGCTAGAAACTATCATCGGAGATCCAGGAAAATACTTGCAATATCAAATAAAACAGATTCATTGAATTTCTTCTGTATTCAATGTGTTGAGGTCGCATATTTTAAGCATATCTTTAACTTCGGTTGGATGACGCAGCCTGGAATGCAACTGACCAGTGTATGTGGCATCGGATAGCTCTGGAATGATGTAATTGATGGCATTAGAAAGGCATTTGATTGCCATCTGCTGACTGTGTGGTTATGTCCATAGGACATCCCATGTAATTTCCTGTATTTTTCTGATCTTTTGATTCTTGTTGATTAATTCCTGCTTCCATCTGGTATTAGTTTCTTTTACCCTTATAAATTTACTTAGAGTACAATCTGAAATTAAATTAGTAGCATATAAACTATCATTAAATAATTGTGTCAGATTGTTCATTATGGCTTTGGCCCTTGATGTAGCACGTTCTTCTTTAATCAACTGTGTTTCCCATTCAGTAAACAAAATTTCTTTATGCCTTTCTTCAATCCTGGGAATATTTGCACTCTTCCCTTGTTCTAAGTCCTTCCATGAAATAAATTCTGAAATCTTATCATCTACATTTTCAAATTCAATTCTAGTGTTGACTAATTCATCGATAAGAGATGATGTTATTTCACATAAAGTTTAAACTTGTACAATTTTTTGACACAGATTATCCAACTGCTGAGAAAATAGCTTACTTGTTTCCAGAGCTTCTGTTCTAAATTGGTCAATTTTAGGATAATCCTTAAATTTATCCAATCTCGCTTGAAATATGTTTTCTTACTCTTCTTTGGCAGTTTTCTCACTTTGCAACAAGTTCTGTAATTTGGATACCTCTTGAGACAACTATTGTTGTTTATTCAAAGCTTGATGATCAAGCTTCTTCTTTTCAATACTCAGTTGTTATTCCAATTGTTTGGCTCTGAGTCTTTCTTCTTCCAACTGCTGCTCCAACTGCAATATCTTTTGTTGATCACCTGTTGTTTTCTCCTCTAGAAATGCTATCTGTAAGTCTTTTTGCTTTATCATTTGAGTGACTTCAGTATATTTATCTATAGTTGCTACACTATAGGCACCTTCATATTGTGATAATTTGGTAAGATCCTCTGAACGATTTACCTCGGTGTTCTTCCAAACAACATTCATTAATTCAACTTGTGAAGTTGCAAGTGGTCCTTGATCTATCCTCCACATTTTCCTTTGTTTTCTGACAACATCCCTATGCTTAGGACTATAAAAGATATCCAGAGGAGGGATGTCTTCAACTCTCAACACAATTTATTCTAATGGATGTTTAGGAATGGTCTCCATATCTTGATTATTTAGATTATCAACTTGAGGATTATTGTGTTCCCCTATTTGCTGAGCGAATTGTTCATATTGTTGTAGCAAATGCGAAGTAATAATCACTTCAGCATAATTTCCCTCTTTCTTCGTGGTCTTTTCTCTTTCAAGTTGATCATCGGGATTATTACCTGTATCTTATTTTTTAGACTGCACATTAGCCTTGCTACCAGTATTCTCCTTTTCTGTTTGCACATCCATTTTGCTGGTAGTAACTTCTTTTTCTGTTTTGTTGGCTATATCTTCCTTTTTCTTCTGTTCTATTTCAATACTTTCATTTTCCTGTAAAGGAATCCTTAGCTGATCAAGGGGAAAATTAAGTAATCTTTGGCTTCTGAATTGCATAAATTTTTTCATATCTTCTGCTTGAAACTTGGATTTAGCTAGATCATAAACTCGAGCAAATTTCTCAATTGAGGCAAATAAATCATCAAAGACGTCAAGCTCATGCTCAAACTTAGCAATTTGGACCAAAGTTGTGAAATCAAAAGCCACTTTATTTGGATCATATTGTCTACCTGCAAAAATTGAAAGCTTAAGATTTCTTATCTTAAGGGTTTCTTTTACATCATGCTTAAAATCATTAAGAGTATAGGTTCCACAATGGAAAGGAAAAGTAGGCCACATCAATTTTTTGGAATTCTTTAAACATCTGGACATCCCTTTTTCTGTCAACTAGTAAGAAATCTCTTGAGCTAAAATTTTATCAGGGACATATAGGGGCAAGACATGAGGTTCGAAAATGCTTCCAAAAACTCTAATAGAGGTAAAATTTTCTTCTCCAAACCAATTTTCGATTAGGGATATATCAAGCTTTGCTTTTTTAAAGAGTCGAGGAGGAAATTGGTTAAAAATGGTCTGGTAAATAGGTAACATGAAGCCATGGAAAATTCTATATAAATGGTTCTTGAAATGAGCCTTCCACAAATGTTTATGGTAAATGTGAATCGGGACAGGTTCCTGTGAAGTCCATTTCCAACCCACAATAGGGAATTAAAAATTAAAACACAAAGAATCTAAGATATAGGCACAGAAATGAAATGGGGGTGTAATTCCACTATTTTTATTCTTTCTATAGTGCAGAATTCTGTTATCCATCTTATCAGAAAGAATAACCGACCAATCCATAATCTCAGAATTTATAGCAACATGAATTAGGTGTACCATCTGAATTGAAAACCTTGCAGAATTATCGTACCCAAAAAGTATGCCCATCATGGAAGCAACATAACAATATGGAGGTGCAAGAGACTCTACATAATTCATACCTGAGGTCTCATGCTTATGCTTTTCTATAGCTCATCTCCATTCCTTAATTGGGTCTGATTCAATTTCATTGCTTAAGGTAAAATCTTCTATGAAGGCTTTGTTGTAGGTCTTTTGAGGATCTGGCAGATGGTACATTGCTTTGATGTATTATGCTCTAAAGGACCCAAACATATTTCCCCCAACTGTCATGAATGTTTTGTGTGTGATGGTGGTGTTTTCTATCACGCATCGTATTATGTCATAATATGGGAATACATTCGCCCGAGCTGCAATTATTTGAAGAAAATAATTTGCGAGTTCTTTAAGGGGGTTGTCATCTGAATCTGATTCTTCATCTGGCACTGTTTCCTTTACCTCTGTAACTGTAGCGCCTTCTTTTTCAAGAAAATTATAGACTTCTTCCCAGGAAAGCTTCTCGAGACCCTGGCACATGGTATTTGTAACTAGCTTGATTTTAGCTGGTTTTTATTTTTCCATTGTGATAGTGGCAGCGGTCTTTGAGGCAGAAGAAATAATTGATTTCTTAAGCTTCTTAGACATCTTCTTCGTCTAGTATCGTTCCACTAGCTTGGTGAACAAAAGGGCTGGATTTTCTATAAATTTGCAAATGAGACAAACTTCACAGACGTGGGAAGAAATGAAGTTAGGAAAACAAATATGCGAAAAGATTTTTATTAATGATCCAAATTGATTAACCACGTATTAAAAATGAATGCCTTAAATAAAATTCACATTCACGCATTGTTATGAGAATCAATTACCATAATTCATTTGATTTTCCAATTACTGATGCTCGTAGAATCGAAGATTGGCGATATTGAAATGTTAATGTAAAACGTTTCCCTTCGAATTTTCCAATTGCGATTGACGGATAAATATATGCTCGGCACAAAATGGCGATTAATAAAGACTGACAATTCATCGCATCGAATTTTTTGAAAGGAAAACAAAAGATATCTCATATTTTCCGCCGATTTGCGATTAGCGATAAAGGTATATCACATCGGATATTTCCAAAAGGATTGAGTTTCTCATGATTTTCACCGAAATACGATTGTGATGATGGTGGGACCCATCGCATCGAAACTTTTATAAAACAAGTAATATTTGCTTTTACAAAATGCGATTGCGATATGTTGTATCGCATCGGAGTTTATGAAACGGACCCAATGACGGATAACCTTTTCGAAATGTGATTTCGATAAGTTACATCCCATCGGAGTTTTGCAAAACAAATGTGAAACCTTAAGACTTCTACCGATTTGCGATTGTGATTTACTTTATTGCATCGAACTTTTTAACATGATACTTTTATACTTTGTGTCGATGCGATATAAGACTTATAATTGATTGGATCAGAATAAATTCAATGTCACTTTTGTTGATTTTCATTTGATATATGCGATATGTGATACATGCTTTTCTAAATAATGAATTTTTTATTGTTTTATTTAAAATAATCAGATTTCCTCAAAGTCTTTTATTTCTAACTAAAAAGAAAGGGGACCTATTTTTAAATGAATTTTATTCTAAAATTAAAAAATGGGGAGGGTTTTTGTACCATATAACAATTGGCGATTCACTCGAAGAAACAATTATCTCTGAAAAAATAAAATGAACACTATATTTTTAGTAAGTAAAAAGTTTTAAAGATAATGAAAACTATCTTAGAGAAATTTAAATAAAATCTAACTCTAAAAAAAAAGTAAAAATCACTTATAATTTCTTTATAATTTCTCAAGAATAAAAACATTTTTGGGATTTCTCAAGATTTGATTGGTTGATAATAATAAAGTAGGGGATCTCTCCAATTTTAGCTTTTGTGATTTACTCTATTGTCATAGGTATTGCCTCTGCTGCCCACAAACGTTCATAGTTTCGACAAGGTTACCTTTTAACCATCAATTATTCATTATCCCATCCATCTAAGAGCATGACTCTTTAAAAGATAAATTCATAAGATATATCATCTTGTGTTTTTTCTCTTTTCTTTTAATTTAAAAGCCATTGTTCTGATTTGGTAGCCAGTTAATAACAATTCCACTCACTAGTTGTAACTGAACTAAACAAGTTGGCTCATGATGAGACTGCTTGTCTTACAATGATAAGCCATTACCCTGTTTTGGTATGCAGTGTTGGTAATGTCATTTTTATTACTTCTTATGATCATGGTAAGCAAGCTCGTGATGAGACCTCTTATCTCTTAATTTTTAAACAAATAATTTCTTAGAATTACATTCTAAAAAAAAATCACAACCTTAATGGATGGTTTGAAATGATTTTTCTCCTTAAGAGTCAATGGATGACAATTTTTAGAGTTTTGAATGCTAACGTTTGGAAAAGTATTTACTTTTCATGGATAACCTTTCTCTACTCAATAAACTTATAATGATTTACAATTTTCTAAATATTTCAAAAGATCCTGCAAATGTTTAAACAGATTTTCAAAGTTTTATATTTTATTTTTAACTACTCAAAACTGTAATCATTTCCTTAAAAATTCTCATTTACATAAAATAAGTATTTATAATATTTTCTCAAAGATATTTTAAAATAATAAAAATCCAATTAAAGATTATTAACAACCTTATTTACAGATAAACAAAATTGCAGAAAGGAATATGTACAGGTAAGAAGGGGTTACCTCCTTAAGAAAATAATTTCATTAAAATAAGCCCATTCACAGGAAGAGACTCCATCTTTCCTGTTAAATCTTGCAATATGAAAGTTGATGAGCCTATATTTTCAGCAATATGAAATGGTCCAAGCCACATTTTTTGCAATTTGATATGTTTATCCTTATCTTCATGTTCTTTGTCCCATTTGAGAACAAGATCACCAATTTGCAAATTTTGGATCCGGTAGAACTTGAATCAAAAGAATATTTTATGAGTTGTTGATGTTTGGCATGAATAATTTTTTCTTTCTGTATATCTTCTTCTAATTTAAGAATTTGATCAAATCTCAATTGAATAGATGATGAAGGATTCTCTTCAAGGAATTGAACTAGGGCTAAAGATGGAAGTATTAGTTTTGATGGTATTACATCTTCATTTCCATAGACTAGGTTAAAAGGTGAAGTACCTATTGAAACCTTATGAGTTATGCGATCAGCCCATAATGCACAAATTAAAGATTTATGCCAGTTCTTTTGACTTTGATCAATTGTTCTTTTGATGATTTTGATAAGATTTTTATTTGTTGATTCAGCTAAACCATTACCTTGTGGATAATAATTTGCTGAATATTTTAATTTGAAACCTCTTTTGATTGCAAATTCCATTATACTATTTCAATAAAAATAAGATTCATTGTCAAAAACAAGAGCGTTAGGTACACCAAACCTGGTAATGATGAATTGATCAATGAATTCAATGATTGCATCAAAATTGGTTACCTTTAAAGGAATTTCTTCTACCCACTTTGTAAAGAATTTTTTTGCTGTAAGGATGTATCTGTGTTGCTTGGAAGAATGTGGAACAATTTCTCCAATAATATCAAGTCCCCATTGTTCAAATGGTTGCTCGATGTTTACTGGTTGTAAAGGAAAGGTTGGTTTCCTTTGTCTTCCACTAGTAGTTTGACAAATCTCGCATTTCCTTACATAATCATGTGCATCTCTGAACAAGGTAGGCCAATAGTAACCAGCATGGATTATTTTGTGAGCCATGGTATCACCTCCAAAATGTCCACCTACTGGTCCATCATTTAATTCCTGCAACACCTTGTGTGCTTCAGTTTTTTCAAGACATCTTAATAAAATTAAATCATAATTTCTTCTGAATAACACATCATCAATGATTTCTAAGTGTTTGGCTTTTAATCTTAAAGCACACTTGTTTTTATAGCTGAGATTAGAAGGAGCATACCCATTTTTCGAATAAAAGATCAGATCAGCATGTTGAAATTCAGAATCTATAATACTTATCTGATTTACTTGAACAGTATTATCTTGATCTTGATGTACTTGTATGTTGGAAGCTCCTACTAACAATCTGCAAAAACCTTTTCCTCTAACAATTTTAGCTGGCTTAATATCAATATTATACACTTATAAAGTTGTTACCCAATTAGCTCTCTTTTCTCCTACTTCCTTTTGTATTAAAAATTGTCTCACTACAGAGAATGGGACAATAATCTTTGTATGTGTTTTTAGGAGAAAAGGTCTTAAATTTTTCATTGATTTAAATACAACAAAGGCTTGTTTTTCTACATCGTAGTAGTTAAGTTCGGATCCTTGAAGATTTGAGCTAAAGAAAGAGATTGGTGCTTCCTCTTGTTGATCATTAGGTTGTGTCAAAACAGCAGCATAGGATGTTTCAGTAGCCAAAGTATACATAATAAAATGTTTAGAAAAATCAGGAGTATTCAATGTAGGTGCATTAATGATTGCCTGTTTGATTGAATCAAAGGCTTCTTTTTCTTTATGTAACCATTTGAAAATTGATTTTTTCTTAATCATATTTTGCAAAGGTAAAACTATTTGAGAAAAATCAGGAATAAATTGCTTGACAAAATTGATCTGTCCCAAAAAGGATTGCATGGATTTCTTTTTATGTGGTAAATAAATATCAGAAATTTCTTTTACTCTATCAAGATCAATATATATGTCATATTTAGACACAACAAATCCTAGGAGTTTTCCTTCATTGACAGAAAAGAAGGATTTCTTTGGATTTAAAGAAATTCCAAATCTTCTACATCGTTCAAATATCTGTTTCAAATCATGCAGATGATTAGCTCTTTTCTTTGAAAATATGGTTATGTCATCAAGATAAATAAAAACTGATATATTAATCAAACCCTTGAATGCTATATCCATGGCTCTCTAGAAAGTAGATCCTGCATTTATCAAACCAAACGGCATCTTTTGGTATGCAGAAGTTCCCCATTTGTTTCTGAAATTAGTTTTCAGCCTATCATCTGGATGTACCAATATTTGGTTATAGCCAAAAAAACCATCAAGAAAAGACATGAGTTCAAAACCAGCTACCTTTTGAAGTATTTGTTCCATCGTTGGCAATGGGAAGTTATCCTTTTGACATGCCTTATTCAGATTTCTAAAATCAATAAAGATTCTGATATCTCCATTCTTCTTCCTTACAAGAACCATGTTTGAGACCTAACTATAATGTCTTACAGGAAAAATAATTTTCTCCTTCAAATGTTTGTTCAATTCTAACTTGATTTGTCCTTCCAGATTGAGATGAATTTTTCTTAACTTCTGTTGCACTGGCTTTACATTAGAAAGCATTGGAATAGTATGTTGGATAACAGAAGTATCATAAGTTTTCAAATCCTCATAATTCCAATCAAAGACATTTTTGTACTTATTCAGAAGTCTGATGAAAGCTATCCTTTCCTCTGATGTTAACTCGAGTACTAAATTAACATTGTGTGGTTTAGACTCAGTACAAAGATTTACTAATTCAAACTTCAAAGTAGAACTTTGAAGTTTAGCATTAGTAACCTTTTTGAATCTATATTTGATATCATATAAGTCTTCAAGTTTGACTACAGATTTGGGAATATGATTTTCATTGTCTTTTGATGTGTTTTGAAGATCATGATCACTTTCATCAATTATTTGGCCATCATAAGACTTTTCTGAAGTCAAGAAATTTAAGATATCTTCATCATGATAAAATACTCTCCAATTGGTGACATTATCTGGCACAAAAGGTCTAAAGATTAATTCAACTGAAAACCTGTCTGGACGATAATCGTTAGCTGGGAGGAGCTTGGAAGCAAAATTCGCTAACAAATTAGCTGCTAAATTCCGAGTTTTAGGGATATAAAAGATGCTGAATGCTAAAAAATGAGTGGCAAGATTTTGAACAAGGGATTTATAATGTTTAAGATGATCTGAAAGACAATCGATAGTATTTTTTACTTGTCTGATAATAATTTCGGAATCACCATACATTTTCAGGTACATAACATTCAACCCTATTGCTTTATAAAGCCCTTGGATCAAGGCTTCATATTTTGCGGTGTTATTTGTACACTCAAATTACAATCTACATGAGAGCATATTTTTCTCCTCGTCTCGATCAACTAAAATGCATCCTGCTCCTGCACCATCATTGGATTTTGATCCATCAAAATAAAAACACCAAAATAAATACTTATCTACAGGTTTATCTGCAAATTGATCAGAAACATTAACAATTCTTGAAGAATAAATTTGTGAAATAAAAGTATTTACAGAAAAAGGTGATTGTGGTGCTGTGAAATTTCCAAGAAATAATTCAGCAGAATAACCTCCGAGAATGTTGTTATTAAAAGCTATAGGTTCATTTTCTTGTTCAAATTATGTTACAGTATGCATTGTGTGTTTTTCTCGCTCAACCTTGATTTGATTTGGTTTCCCTTTGTGAGGAAGCCACATGTGAGAATAATCAGTGGCGATGTAACCATTAAGATTGTAGACCAATCCATGCTCAATACTAATCCATAAAACTCAGGAATATCTGCAATCAGTATATCAATTCTCTGGACTATCCTAGGATTAGAGGCTAACATAATGGTGACTGAATTAATTTCTCCCACAACTTGCACTTTAGTTCGATCTAATTTAACAATATGAACTTCATATTTCTGAGGTTTGATGTTTAATTTTGAGCAGACTAAAGTAGGCATTATGTTAGATGATGCTCCTGAATCTATCAAGTAGTTATGCAAATTCTTGTTATAGATTTCATAAGTCAAAAGAAAAGGAAGTGTCTAAGAATCTTATCTTTCTCCAATAATAATTGCATCAGTAGCATCAACTTTATCTAGTGGCTTACTTGATCCTTTGGCTTCTTTGGCAACTACACCACTTGGTAGAGGAGAAATAGGTGTTGCATATAATTCTTTCAATAACAACTTCTGTTGATGCTTAATTTTTTTGAGTTCATGTAGAGAGATATTTTCTTTGGTTTTCTTCGTGTCTTCAACAATGTTATAATCCATAGGATCTGATACCACCAGAGTCTTAGATGTTGTTGTAGGAGGATTAGAAGATGATGGTTGATTTTGAGTTGGAAAAGAGGAATTTTTATTTACAGGGGATTTGTCTTTAGTAGTCAAAGATGAACTTTTATTCTTGGGAACTGTTTGGACAGGCTCTACTGTAGATTTACTTCTTGTACTTGCTGGCATGGCTTCTTGTTATTTTTCACTGTCTGAATTAGGAAGAATGAAATCCCACATCCCATGTAATTCAGCTATTTCTTCTTCTTCATCTTCTTCCGATAATAGAGGTGTATCTTCTTCTTCATATTCTTCTAAATCTGACTCTGCATTGGATATTGAATTGGGTGGTTTAGATTCAGTTTTTTTATTCCCTTTGAAGTTCCTATAAGATCTATTGGTAGAATTTTCTGCTACTTTTTTTTTTATTTGGATCACTTCATTGGAAAAATTCTTGAGAACTTTCTGTAACCCTTCCATGTCATAAGGATCCCTAGGTGTTTTCTTCTTTGAATCATCCTTAAAGCTGACTTTTTTGGATTTTTTGTCTTCAATAGAATTCTTCTTATCCAAAGCAATAATTCTTCTTTCAAATGCAATTGCTTCTTTCATGTTTTCAGCCAAAGTAGGTTTAGCATCTCTATCTAAAAAAATTTCTATATTTGAAGGCAAAGCTATTATATACCATTCACTTTGGACTTGCTCTCTAGGATTTGAGGTCGTAGGAATTTTATTAAAGGTTTGCTGAATCGGGAATTAAAATCTTTAATGGGTTCTTTGGATTCGGCTCTCAAATTGGAGAGACTGTTAATTAGAGTTTCTATTGATCTATCATCTCCAAATTTGGTTAAGAAATGTTCTTGGAAAATATTGCAACTTATAATAGATCCTGATGGTAATGAAAAATACCAGGATCCTGCTGCCCCTTGTAAAGTATAAGGGAATAACCTAACCACAACATCTTCATGTTGTACTGCATTTAAATTTACAGATAACATAAAGTTATTAATGTGTTCTTCTTCTTTTATACCAAGGTCAGGACTAAATTTTGGCAGCCATTTTTTAGGATGATCTGGAAAATCATGCAAAGGTGCAGGTATTTCAACAGCCCCTGGATTAGTCCATGGTCTTTGTGCCATTGTTGTGATAACGGTTGAGGGACTTGAAGAGACAACTAGTGTTTGTGTAGAGTTTGTTGGAATAACTATACTCTTCTGGGTTTGAGTTTGGGAAGCAGATGAGTGACTTTGTGATGAAGAAATAATATCACTACCTAATTCCGATGATGTTTTTCTTGTTTTAACTCAACTAGGTAAAGGAAATTCCTTTGGAGGAATACCAATTTTTTCACTTTGTGACCTAGTAAGAGGTTTTGAATATATGAATTGTGACGTAACACTACCTTCGGATAATTCAGACTCTTCTAAAGATAATGAGAACCCTTGGAGTTTATGAACTAAAGCTTTTATTTCAGGGGACTCAGGAGGTTGATTATCTGATAGATCTAAAGCTTTAGTAGTGGATGTATTGATGTTCTTCTCAACCTCTTCCCTAGAGATTTGAGATATCGAGGAAATTAAAGAAGGTGATGAGGGTGAATTGCTCTTGGAATGGCCTTTAGATTTGGATTTACTTGCCATTCATAGCTTAAGCCCTCCTTCTAGCACCAAAAACTTTGAAGCCTCGAAAATCATTGTTTCAAACATTGGGGGAAAACCACCCGGTCCGGAACTTAGCACAGCTCCTTTTCCGTTTGGTGTGATGGCTCCGACTGGGTTTTAGGACCAGTTTCCTAATAATAAATGGCTTGGTGATGGAGTGTTTGTGCAAGTGCATAAATGGAACTAACTAACTAAGCTAATCTATCTAACTTAATCTATAACTTGCAAATAATTCTAAAACTAACTCGGATATTAAATATGAATAAGATTTTAAAAAAAATTAAATTAAACAAATAACCATGAAAATGTATTATTATTCAATAGAAAGATTCAGTATCATATAATGATAACTCTGATGGATTGTAGATTTTTGTGGTGGAGATTTTTAGGATCACAGCTTGGAATCTCCACAGTTCTCATATAATGATAACTCTATTTAATAAATTAAAAAGAGTGAGAATAGCACATCGCATTCATAATTCTATATATATCATTTGCACATACTATGATAGATAAATATTTCTATATCTTCAGAAATGATATGATAAAGAGATATTTGAGAAACAAGCATACATAAATGATAGCAAATTTCAAAGAGAATACTTCATTACATAAATAAAATAACAGTAAATCGATAGAAATACCAGATTCATTAATATATTTTCTTGATGTAATTCGATATCCAAATCCTGCACTTTAACTTAGAAAAATCTTCAAGGTCCAGAAATGCAACTCTAAAAAAAAATTCACCATGAAATCACAGAATGTGATCCTTTATAAAAAATAAGATATTCAATGGAGTACAGAAATTTATTATCCAAAGCCAAAATATTACAAATTCAGGACCCCTTTCTAAATGCTTGAAATGGGTTTAAATAGGAAATTAACAAAACAAATTAACTATAAATTATGCTAGAAACTATCATCGGAGATCTAGGAAAAGACTTGCAATATCAAATAAAACAAATTCAATGAATTTCTTTTGTATTCAATGTGCTGAGGTCGCAGATTTTAAGCATATCTTTAACTTCGGTTGGATGACTCAACCTCGAATGCAACTGACCAGTGTATGTGGCATCGGATAGCTCTGGAATGATGTAGTTGATGGCATTAGAAAGGAATTTGATTGCCATCTACTGACTGTGTGGTTTGATCAAATATGTCCATAGGACATCCCATGTAATTTCCTGTATTTTTCTGATCTTTTGATTCTTGTTGATTAATTCCTGCTTCCATCTGGTATTAGTTTCTTTTACCCTTAGAAATTTACTTGGAGTACAATCTGAAATTAAATTAGTAGCATATAAACTATCATTAACTAATTGTGTTAGATTTTTCATTATGGCTCTGGCCCTTGATGTAGCACGTTCTTCTTTAATCAACTGTGTTTCCCATTCAGCAAAAAAAATTTCTTTATGCCTTTCTTCAATCCTGGGAATATTTGCACTCTTTCCTTGTTCTAAGTCCTGCCATGAAATAAATTCCGAAATCTTATCATCTACATTTTCAAATTCAATTCTGGTGTTGACTGATTCACCGATAAGAGATGATGTTATTTCACATAAAGTTTCAACTTGTGCAATTTTTTGACACAGATTATCCAACTGCTGAGAAAATAGCTTACTTGTTTCCAGAGCTTCTGTTCTAAATTGGTCAATTTTAGGATAATCCTTAAATTTATCCAATCTTGCTTGAAATATGTTTTCTTACTCTTCTTTGGCAGTTTTCTCATTTTGCAACAAGGTCTGTAATTTGGATACCTCTTGGGACAACTACTGTTGTTTATTCAAAGCTTGATGGTCAAGCTTCTTCTTTTCAATACTCAGTTGTTCTTCCAATTGTTTGGCTCTGAGTCTTTCTTCTTCCAACTACTGCTCCAACTGCAATATATTTTGTTGATCACCTGTTGTTTTCTCCGCTAGAAATGCTATCAGTAAGTCTTTTTTCTCTATCATTTGAGTGACTTCAGTAGCTTTATCTATAGTGGCTACACTATACGCACTTGCATATTGTGATAATTTGGTAATATCCTCTGAAGGATTTACCTCAGTGTTCTTCCAAACAACATTCATTAATTCAACTTGTGAAGTTGCAAGTGGTCCTTGATCTATCCTCCACATTTTCCTTTGTTTTCTGACAACAGCCCTATGCTTAGGACTATAAAAGATATCCAGAGAAGGGATGTCTTCAACTCTCAACACAATTTCTTCTAATGGATGTTCAGGAATGGTCTCCATATCTTGATTATTTAGATTATCAATTTGAGGATTATTGTGTTCCCCTATTTGCTGAGCCAATTGTTCATATCGTTGTAGAAAATGGGAAGTAATAATCACTTCATCATAATTTCCCTCTTTCTTCGTGGTATTTTCTCTTTCAATTTGATCATTGGGCTTATTACATGTATCATATTTGTCAGACTGCACATTAGCCTTGCTACGAGAATTCTCCTTTTCTGTTTGCACATCCATTTTGCTGGTAGTAACTTCTTTTTCTATTTTGTTGGCTATATCTTCCTTTTTCTTCTGTTCTATTTAAATACTTTCATTTTCCTGTAAAGGAATCCTTAGCTGGTCAAGGGAAAAATTAAGTAATCTCTGGCTTCTAAATTGCATAAATTTGTTCATATCTTCTGCTTGAAACTTGGATTTAGCTAGATCATAAACTCGAGCAAATTTCTCAATTGAGGCAAATAAATCATCAAAGACATCAGGCTCATGCTCAAACTTAGCAATTTGGACCAAAGTTGTGAAATCAAAAGCCACTTTATTTGGATCATATTGTTTACCTGGAACAATTGAAAGCTTAAGATTTCTTATCTTAAGGGTTTCTTTTTCAGCATGCTTAAAATCATTAAGAGTATAGGTTCCACAATGGAAAGGAAAAGTAGGCCACATCAATTTTTTGGAATTCTTTAAACTTCTGGACATCCCTTTTTCTGTCAACTGGTAAGAAATCTATTGAGCTAAAATTTTATCAGGGACATATAGGGGCAAGACATGAGGTTCAACAATTATTCCAAAAACTCTAATATAGGTAAACTTTTCTTCTCCAAACCAATTATTGATTAGGGATATATCAAGCTTTGCCTTTTTAAAGAGCCGAGGAGGAAATTGGTTAAAAATGGTCTAGTAAATAGGTAACATGAAGCCATGGAAAATTCTATACACATGGATCTTGAAATGAGCCTTCCACAAATGTTTATGGTAAATGTGAATCGGGACAGGTTCCTGTGAAGTCCATTTCCAACCCACAATAGGGAATTCAAAATTAAAACATAAAGCATCTAAGATATAGGCACATAAATTAAATGGGGGTGTATTTCCACTATTTTTATTCTTTCTATAGTGCATAATTATGTTATCCATCTTATCAGGAAGAATAACTGACCAATCCATAATCTCAGAATTTATAGCAACATGAATTAGGGGTACCATCTGAATTGAAAACCTTGCAGAATTATCGTACCCAAAAATTCTGCACATCATGGTAGAAACATAACAATATGGAGTTGCGAGAGACTCTACATAATTGATACCTGAGGTCTCATGTGTATGATTTTCTGTAGCTCATCTCCATTCCTTAATTAGGTCTGATTCAATTTCATTACTTAAGGTAAAATCTGCTATGAAGGCTTTTTTGTAGGTATTTTGAGGATCTGGAAAATGGTACATTGCTTTGATGTCTTCTGCTCTAAAGGACCCAAACATATTTCCCCCAACTGTCATGAATTTTCTATTTGTGATGGTGGTGTTTTCTATCACCCATCGCATTATGTCATAATATGGGAATACATTCGCCCGAGCTACAATTCTATGAAGAAAAGAATTTGCGAGCTCTTTAAGGGGGTTTTCATCTGAATCCGATTCTTCATCTGGCACTGTTTCCTTTACCTCTGTAACTGTAGGGCCTTATTTTTCAAGAAAATTATAGACATCTTCCCAGGAAAGCTTCTCGAGACCCTGGCACGTGGTATCTGTAACTAACTTGATTTTAGCTGGTTTTTCTTTTTCCATTGTGGTAGTGGCAGCGGTCTTTGAGGCGGAAGAAATAATTGATTTCTTAAGCTTCTTAAACATCTTCTTCGTCTGGTATCGTTTCACTAGCTTGGTGAACAAAAGGGCTGGATGTTCTATAGCTATGCAAATGAGACAAACTTTACAAACGCGGAAAGAAATGAAGTTAGGAGAAAAACTATGCGAAAATATTTTTATTAATGATCCTAATTGATTAACCACGTATTAAAAATGAATGCCTTAAACAAAAGTCACATTCACGCATTGTTATGAGAATAAATTACCATAATTCATTTGATTTTCCAATTAATGATGCTCGTACAATCGAAGATTGGTGATATTCAAAATGTTAATGTAAAACTTTTCCCTTCTAATTTTCCAATTGTGATTGACGGATAAATACATGCTGGGCACAAAATAGCGATTAATAAAGACTGACAATTCATCGCATCGAAGTTTTTGAAAGGAAAATGAAACATATCTCATATTTTCCGCCGATTTGCGATTAGCGATAAAGGTATATCACATCGGATATTTCCAAAAGGATTGAGTTGTTCATGATTTTCACCGAAATACGATTATGATGATTGTGGGACCCATCGCATCGAAACTTTTATAAAACAAGTAATATTTGCTTTTACAAAATGTGATTGCGATATGTTGTATCGCATCAGAGTTTATGAATTGGACCGAATGAAGGATAACCTTTTCGAAATACAATTTCGGTAAGTTACATCGCATCGGAGTTTTGCAAAACAAATGTGAAACCTTAAGACTTCTACCGATTTGCGATTCCGATATACTTTATCGCATCGGACTTTTTAGCATGATACTTTTATACTTTGTGCCGATGCGATATAAGACTTATAATTGATTGGATCGGAATAAATTCAATGTCACTTTTATTGATTTTCATTTGATATCTGTGATATGTGATACATGCTTTTCTAAATAATGAATCTTTTATTGTTTTATTTAAAATAATCAGATTTCCTCAAAGTATTTTATTTATATCTAAAAAGAAAGGGGACCTATTTTTAAATGAATTTTATTCTAAAATTAAAAAATGGGGAGGGTTGTTGTACCATATAACAATTGGTGATTCACTCGAAGAAACAGTTATCTCTGAAAAAATAAAATGAACACTATATTTTTAGTAAGTAAAAAGTTTTAAAGATAATGAAAACTATCTTAGAGAAATTTAAATAAAATCTAACTCTGAAAAAAAAAGTAAAAATCACTTATAATTTCTTTATAATTTCTCAAGAATAAAAACATTTTTGGGTTTTCTCAAGCTTTGATTGGTTGATAATAATAAAGTAGGGGATCTCTCCAATTTTAGCTTTTTTGATTTACTCTATTGTCATAGGTATTTCCTCTGCTGCCCGCAAACGTTCATAGTTTCGACAGGGTTACCTTTTAACCATCAATTATTCATTATCCCATCCATCTAAGAGCATGACTCTTTAAAAGATAAATTCATAAGATATATCATCTTGTGTTTTTTCTCTTTTCTTTTAATTTAAAAGCCATTGTTCTGGTTTGGTTTCCAGTTAATAACAATGCCACTCACTAGTTGTAACTAAACTAAACAATTTGGCTCGTGATGAGACCACTTGTCTTATAATTATAAACCATTACCCTGTTTTGGTAAGCAGTGTTGGTAATGTCAGTTTTATTACTTCTTATTATCATGGTAAGCAAGCTCGTGATGAGACCTCTTATCTCTTAATTTTTAAACAAATAATTTCTTAGAATTACATTCTAAAAAAAAAATCACAACCTTAATGGATGGGTTGAAATGATTTTTCTCCTTAAGAGTCAATGGATGACAATTTTTAGAGTTTTGAATGCCAAAGTTTTGAAAAGTCTTTACTTTTTATGGATAACCTTTCTCTGCTCAATAAACTTATAATGAATTACAATTTTCTAAAGATTTCAAAAGATCCTGCAAATGTTTAAACAAATTTTCAAAGTTTTATATTTTATTTTTAACTACTCAAAACTGTAATCATTTCCTTAAAAATTCTTATTTACATAAAATAAGTATTTATATTATTTTCTTGAAGATATTTTCAAATAGTAAAAAGCCAATTAAATATTATTAACAACCTTATTTACAGAATAAACAAAATTGCAGAAAGGAATATGTACAGGTAAGAAGGGGTTACCTCCTTAAGAAAAGAACTTCTTTAAAATAAGCCCATTCACAGGAAGAGATTCTCTCTTTCCTGTTAAATCTTGCAATATGAAAGTTGATGAGCCTATCTTTTCAGCAATCTGAAATGGTCCAAGCCACATTTTTTGAAATTTGGTATGTTTATCCTTATCTTCATGTGCTTTGTCCCATTTCAGAACAAGATCACCAATTTTCAAATTTTGGATCCGGTAGAACTTGAATCAAAAGAAGATTTTATGAGTTGTTGATGTTTGGCATGAATAATTTTTTCTTTCTGTCTATCTTCTTCTAATTTAAGAATTTGATAAAATCTCAATTGAATAGATGATGAAAGATTCTCTTCAAGGAATTGAACTAGGGCTAAAGATGGAAGTATTAGGTTTGATGGTATTACAACTTATTTTCCATAGACTAGTTTAAAAGGTGAAGTACCTATTGAAACCTTATGAGTTATGCGATCAGCCCATAATCCACAAATTAAATATTTATGCCAGTTCTTTTGACTTTGATCAATTGTTCTTTTGATGATTTTGATAATATTTTTATTTGTTGATTCAGCTAAACCATTACCTTATGGATAATAATTTGCTGAATATTTTAATTTGAAACCTCTTTTGATTGCAAATTCCATTATACTATTTCAATAAAAATAAGATGCATTGTCAAAAACAAGAGCATTAGGTACACCAAACCTGGTAATGATGAATTGATTAATGAATTCAATGATTGCATCAAAATTGGTTATCTTTAAAGGAATTGCTTCTACCCACTTTGTAAAGTAATCTGTTACTGTAAGGATGTATCTGTATTGCTTGGAAGAATGTGGAACAATTTCTCCAATAATATCAAGTCCCCATTGTTCAAATGGTTCCTCAATGTTTACTGGTTGTAAAGGAAAGGTTGGTTTCCTTTGTCTTCCACTAGCAGTTTGACAAATATTGCATTTCCTTACATAATCATGTGCATCTCTGAACAAGGTAGGCCAATAGTAACCAACATGGATTATTTTGTGAGCCGTGGTATCACCTCCAAAATGTCTACCTGCTGGTCCATCATGTAATTCCTGCAACACCTTGTGTGCTTCAGTTTTTTCAAGACATCTTAATAAAATTAAATCATAATTTCTTCTGAATAACACATCATCAATGATTTCTAAGTGTTTGGATTTTAATCTTAAAGAAAACTTGTTTTTATAGTTGATATTAGAAGGAGCATACCCATTTTTCAAATAAAATATCAGATGAGCATGTTGAAATTCAGAATCTATAATACTCATTTGATTTACTTGAACAGTATTATCTTGATCTTGATGTTCTGGTATGTTTGAAGCTCCTACTAACAATCTGCAAAAACCTTGTCCTCTAACAATTTTAACTGGCTTAATATGAATATCATACTCTTATAAAGTTGTTACCCAATTAGCTCTCTTTTCTCCTACTTCCTTTTGTATTAACAATTGTCTCACTAGAGAGAATGGGACAATAATCATTGTATGTGTTTTTAGGAGAAAAGGTCTAAAATGTTTGATTTATTTAAAAAAAGAAAAGGCTTATTTTTCTACATCGTAGTAGTAAAGTTTGGATCTTTGCATATTTGAGCTAAAGAAAGAGATTGGTGCTTCCTCTTGTTGATCATTAGGTTGTGTCAAAACAGCAGCATAGGATGTTTCAGTAGCCAAAGTATACATAATAAAATGTTTAGAAAAATCAAGAGTATTAAATGTAGGTGCATTAATGATTGCCTATTTGACTGAATCAAAGGATTCTTTTTCTTTCTGTAACCATTTGAAAACTGAATTTTTCTGAATCATATTCTACAAAGGTAAAACTATTTGAGAAAAATCAGGAATAAATTGCTTGACAAAATTGATCTGTCCCAAAAAGGATTGCATGGATTTCTTATTATGTGGCAAAGAAATATCAGAAATTTATTTTATTCTATCAAGATCAATATATATGCCATCTTTAGACACAACAAATCCTAGGAGTTTTCCTTCATTGAGAGAAAAGAAGGATTTATTTGGATTTAAAGAAATGCCAAATCTTCTACATCATTCAAATATCTGTTTCAAATCATGCAGATGATTATATCTTTTCTTTGAAAATACGGTTATGTCATCAAGATAAATGACAACTGATATATTAATCAAACCCTTGAATGCTATATCCATGGCTCTCTGGAAAGTAGATGCTGCATTTATCAAACCAAAAGGCATCTTTTGGTATGCATAATTTCCCCATTTGGTTCTGAAAGTAGTTTTCAGCCTATCATTTGGATGTACCAATATTTGGTTATAGCCTGAAAAACCATCAACAAAAGACATGAGTTCAGAACCAGCTACCTTTTGAATTATTTGTTCCATCGTTTGCAATGGGAAGTTATCCTTTTGACATGCCTTATTCAGATTTCTAAAATCAATAAAGATTCTGATATCTCCATTCTTCTTCCTTACAAGAACCATGTTTGAGACCTAACTATAATGTCTTACAGGAAAAATAATTTTCACCTTCAAATTTTTGTTCAATTCTAACTTGATTTTTCCTTCCAGATTGAGATGAATTTTTCGTAACTTCTGTTGCACTGGCTTTACATTAGAAAGCATTGGAATAGTATGTTGGATAACATAAGTATCATAAGTTTTCATATCCTCATAATTCCAAGCAAATACATTTTTGTACTTATTCAGAAGTATGATGAAAGTTGTCCTTTCCTCTGATGTTAACTCGAGTCCTAAATTAACATTGTGTGGTTTAGACTCAGTACAAAGATTTACTAATTCAAACTTCAAAGTAGAACTTTGAAGTTTACCATTAGTAACCTTTTTGAATCTATCTTTGATATCATATAAGTCTTCAAGTTTGACTACATATTTGGGAATATGATTTTCATTGTCTTTTGATGTGTTTTGAAGATCATGATCACTTTCATCAATTATTTGGCCATCATAAGACTTTTCTGAAGTCAAGAAATTTAAGATATCTTCATCATGATAAAATACTCTCAAATTGGTGACATTATCCAGCACAGAAGGTCTAAAGATTAATTCAACTGAAAACCTATCTGGACTATAATCTTTAGCTGGGATGAGCTTGGAAGCAACATTCGCTAACAAATCAGCTGCTGAATTATGAGTTCTAGGGATAGAAAAGATGTTGAATGCTAAAAAATGAGTGGTAAGATTTTGAACAAGGGATTTATAATGTTTAAGATGATATGAAAGACAATGGATAGTGTTTTTTACTTGTCTGATAACAATTTCGGAATCACCATACACTTTCAGGTACTTAACATTCAACCCTATTACTTTATAAAGCCCTTGGATCAAGGCTTCATATTTTGCAGTGTTATTTGTACACTCAAATTACAATCTACATCAGAGCATAGTTTTCTCCCCATCTGGATCAACTAAAATGCATCCTGCTCCCGCACCATCATTGGATTTTGATCCATCAAAATAAAAAGACCAAAATAAAGACTTATCTATAGGTTTATCTGCAGATTGATCAGAAACATTAACAATTCTTGAAGAATAAGTTTGTGAAATAAAAGTGTTTAAAGAAAAAGGTGATTGCGGTGCTGTGAAATTTCCAAGAAATAATTCTGCAGAATAACCTCCGAGAATGTTGTTATTAAAAGCTATAGGTTCATTTTCTTGTTCAAATTATGTTACAGTATGCATCGTGTGTTTTTCTTGCTCAACCTTGATTTGATTTGGTTTCCCTTTGTGAGGAAGCCACATGTGAGAATAATCAGTGGTGATGTAACCATTAAGCTTTGCAGACCAATCCCTACTCAATACTAATCCATAAAACTCAGGAATATCTGCAATCATTATATCAATTCTCTGGACTATCCTGGGATCAGAGGCTAACCTAATGGTGACTGGATTAATTTCTCCCACAACTTGCACTTTAGTTCGATCTAATTGAACAATATGAACTTCAGATTTATGGGGTTCGATGTTTAATTTTGAGCAGACTAAAGTAGGAATTATGTTATATGATGCTCCTGAATCTGTCAAGTAGTTATGCAAATTCTTGTTATAGATTTCAGAAGTCAAAAGAAAAGGAAGTGTCTAAGAAAATTATCTTTCTCCAATAAAAATTGTATCAGTAGCATCAACTTTATCTAGTGGCTTACTTGATCCTTTGGCTGCTTTGGCAACTACACCACTTGGTAGAGGAGAAATAGGTGTTGCATATAATTCTTTAAATAACAACTTCTGTTGATGCTTAAGTTTATTGAGTTCATGTAGAGAGATATTCGCTCTGGTTTTCTTCATGTCTTCAACAATGTTATAATCCATAGGATCTGATACCACCAGAGTCTTAGATGTTGTTGTAGGAGGATTAGAAGATGATGGTTGATTTTGAGTTGGAAAAGAGGAAGCTTTATTTACAGGGGATTTGTCTTTAGTAGTCAAAGTTGAACTTTTATTCTTGGGAACTGTTTGGACAGGTTCTGCTATAGATTTACTTCTTGTACTTACTGGCACGGCTTCTTGTTCTTTTTCACTGTCTGAATTAGGAAGAATGAAATCCCACATCCAATGTAATCCAGCTATTTCTTCTTCTTCATCTTCTTTCGATAATAGAGGTGTATCTTCTTCTTCATATTCTTCTAAATCTGAGTCTGCATTAGATATTGAATTGGGTGGTTTAGATTTAGTTTTTTTATTCCTTTTGAAGTTCCTATAAGATCTATTGGTGGAAGTTTTTGCTACTTGTTTTTTGATTTCAATCATTTCATTGGAAAAAGTCTTGAGAACTTTCTGTAACCCTTCCATGTCATAAGGATCCCTAGGTGTTTTCTTCTTTGAATCATCCTTAAAGCTGACTTTTTTGGATTTTTTGTCTTCAATAGCATTCTTCTTATCCAAAGCAATAATTCGTCTTTCAACTGCAATTTCTTCTTTCATGTTTTCATCCAAAGTAGGTTTAGCAGTTTTATCTAAAAAAATTTCTATATTTGAAGGCAAAGCTGTTATATACCATTCACTTTGGACTTGCTCACTAGGTTTTGAGGTTGTAGGAATTTTATTCAAAATTTTGTTGAATCGGGAATTAAGATATTTAATGGGTTCTTTAGATTCTGCTCTAAAATTGGAGAGGCTGTTAATTAGAGTTTCTATTGATCTATCATCTCCAAATTTGGTTAAGAAATGTTCCTGTAAAATATCGCAACTTGTAATAGATCCCTATGGTAATGAAAAATACCAGAATCTTGTTGTCCCTTGTAAAGTATAAGGGAATAACCTAACCACAACATCTTCATGTTGTACTGCATTTAAATTTACAGATAACATAAAGTTATTAATGTGTTCTTCTGCTTTTATACCAAGGTCAGGACTAAATTTTGGCAGCCATTTTTTAGGATGATCTGGAAAATCATGCAAAGGTGCAGGAATTTCAACAGCCCCTGGATTATTCCATGTTCTTTCTGCCATTTTTGTGATAACGGTTGAGGTACTTGAAGAGACAACTGGTGTTTGAGTAGAGTTTGTTGGAATAACTATACTCTTCTGGGTTTGAGTTTGGGAAGCAGAGGAGTGACTTTGTGATGAAGAAATAATATCACTACCTGATTCCGATGATGTTTTTCTTGTTTTAACTCAACTAGGTAAAGGAAATTCCTTTGGAGGAATACCAAGTTTTTCACTTTGTGACCTAGTAAGAGGTTTTAAATATATGAATTGTGACATAACACTACCTTCGGATAATTCAGACTCTTCTAAAGATAATGAGAACCCTTGGAGTTTATGAACTAAAGCTTGTATTTCAGGGGACTCAGGAGGATGATTATCTGACAGATATAAAGCTTTAGTAGTGGATGTACAGATGTTCTTCTCAACCTCTTCCCTAGAGATTTGAGATATCGAGGACATTGAAGAAGGTGATGAGGGTGAATTGCTCTTGGAATGGCCTTTAGATTTGGATTTACTTGCCATTCACAGCTTAAGCCCTCCTTCTAGTGCCAAAAATGTTGAAGCCTCGAAAATCATTGCTTCAAACATTGGGGAAAAACCACCCGGTCCGGACCTTAGCACAGCTCCTTTTTCGTTTCGTGTGGTGGCTCCGACTGGATTTATAGGACCAGTTTCCTAATAATAAATGGCTTGGTGATGGAGTGTTTGTGCAAGTGCATAAATGGAACTAAATAACTGAGCTAATCTATCTAACTTAATATATAACTTGTAAATAATTCTGAAACTAACCCGGGTATTAAATATGAATATGATTTAAAGATTGTTTAAATTAAACAAATAACCATGAAAATGTATTATTATTCAATAGAAAGATGCAGTATCATATAATGATAACTCTGATGGATTGTAGATTTCTGTGGTGTAGATTTTTAGGATCACAGCTCGGAATCTCCACAGTTCTCATATAATGATAACTCTATTTAAGAAATTAAACAGAGTGAGAATAGCACATCGCATTCATAATTCTATATATATCATTTGCACATACTATGATAGATAAATATTTCTATATCTTTAGAAATGACATGATAAAGAAATATTTGAGAAACAAGCATGCATAAATTGCAAATCCTGCGCTTTAACTTAGAAAAATCTTCAAGGTACAAAAATGCAACTCTAAAAAAGAATTCACCATGAAATCACATAATGTGATCCTTTAAAAAATAAGATAGTGAATGGATTACAGAAATTTATTATCCAAAGCCAAAATATTACAAATTCAGGACCCCTTTCTAAATGCTTGAAATGGGTTTAAATAGGAAATTAACAAAACAAATTAACTATAAATTATGCTAGAAACTATCATCGGAGATCCAGGAAAAGACTTGAAATATCAAATAAAATAGATTCATTGAATTTCTTCTGTATTCAATGTGCTGAGGTCACATATTTTAAGCATATCTTTAACTTCGGTTGGATGACTCAGCCTCGAATGAAACTGACCAGTGTATGTGGCATCGGATAGCTCTGGAATGATGTAATTTATGGTATTAAAAAGGCATTTTATTTCCATCTGCTGACTGTGTGGTTTGATCAAATATGTCCATAGGACATCCCATGTAATTTCCTGTATTTTTCTAATCTTTTTATTCTTGTTGATTAATTCCTACTTCCATCTAGTATTATTTTCTTTTACCCTTATAAATTTACTTGGAGTACAATCTGAAATTAAATTAGTAGCATATAAACTATCATTAAATAATTGTGTCAGATTGTTCATTATGGCTCTGGCCCTTGATGTAGCATGTTCTTCTTTACTGAACTGTGTTTCCCATTCAGCAAACAAAATTTCTTTATGCCTTTCTTCAATCCTGGGAATATTTGCACTCTTTCCTTGTTCTAAGTCCTGCCATGAAATAAATTTTGAAATATTATCATCTACATTTTCAAATTCAATTCTAGTGTTGACTGATTCATCGATAAGAGATGATGTTATTTTACATAAAGTTTCAACTTGTGCAATTTTTTGACACAGATTATCCAACTGCTGAGAAAATAGCTTACTTGTTTCCAGAGCTTCTGTTCTAAATTGGTCAATTTCAGGATAATCCTTAAATTTATCCAATCTTGCTTGAAATATGTTTTCTTACTCTTCTTTGGCAGTTTTCTCATTTTGCAACAACGTCTGTAATTTGGATACCTCTTGAGACAACTATTTTTGTTTATTCAAAGCTTGATGATCAAGCTTCTTCTTTTCAATACTCAGTTGTTCTTCAAATTGTTTGGCTCTGAGTCTTTCTTCTTCCAACTGCTGCTCCAACTGCAATATATTTTGTTGATCACCTGTTGTTTTCTCCTCTAGAAATGCTATCTGTAAGTATTTTTGCTTTATCATTTGAGTGACTTCAATAGCTTTATCTATAGTGGCTACACTATAGGCACCTGCATATTGTGATAATTTAGTAAGATCCTCTGAAGGATTTACCTCAGTGTTCTTCCAAAAAACATTCATTAATTCAACTTGTGAAGTTGCAAGTGGTCCTTGATCTATCCTCCACATTTTCCTTTGTTTTCTGACAACAGCCTTATGCTTAAGACTATATAAGATATCCAGAGGAGGGATGTCTTCAACTCTCAACACAATTTCTTCTAATGGATGTTCAGGAATGGTCTCCATATCTTGATTATTTAGATTATCAACTTGAGGATTATTGTGTTCCCCTATTTGCTGAGCGAATTGTTCATATTGTTGTAGCAAATGGGAAGTAATAATCACTTCAGAATAATTTCCCTCTTTCTTCATGGTCTTTTCTCTTTCAAGTTGATCATCGGGCTTATTACCTGTATCTTATTTTTTCAGACTGCACATTAGCCTTGCTACCAGTATTCTCCTTTTCTGTTTGCACATCCATTTTTCTGGTAGTAACTTCTTTTTCTGTTTTGTTGGCTATATCTTCCTTTTTCTTTTGTTCTATTTGAATACTTTCATTTTCCTGTAAAGGAATCCTTAGCTAATCAAGGGGAAATTTAAGTAATCTCTGTCTTCTGAATTGCATAAATTTGTTCATATCTTCTGCTTGAAACTTGGATTTAGCTAGATCATAAACTCGAGCAAATTTCTCAATTGAGGAAAATAAATCATCAAAGACATCAGGCTCATGCTCAAACTTAGCAATTTGGACCAAAGTTGTGAAATCAGAAGCCACTTTATTTGGATCATATTGTCTACCTGGAATAATTCAAAGCTTAAGATTTCTTATCTTAAGGGTTTCTTTTTCAGCATGCTTAAAATCATTAAGAGTATACGTTCCACAATGGAAAGGAAAAGTAGGCCACATCAATTTTTTGGAATTCTTTAAACATCTGGACATCCCTTTTTCTGTCAAATGGTAAGAAATATCTTAAGCTAAAAGTTTATCAGGGACATATAGGGGCAAGACATGAGGTTCAACAATGCTTCCAAAAACTCTAATATAGGTAAACTTTTCTTCTCCAAACCAATTATCGATTAGGGATATATCGAGCTTTGCATTTTTAAAGAGTCGAAGAGGAAATTGGTTAAAAATGATCTGGTAAATAGGTAACATGAACCCATCACAAATTCTATATACATGGCTCTTGAAATTAGCCTTCCACAAATGTTTATGTTAAATGTGAATCGGGGCAGGTTCCTGTGAAGTCCATTTCCAACCCAGAATAGGGAATTCAAAATTAAAACACAAAGCATCTAAGATATAGGCACAGAAATGAAATGGGGGTGTATTTCCACTATTTTTATTCTTTCTATAGTGAATAATTCTGTTATCCATCTTATCAGAAAGAATAACCGACCAATCCATAATCTTAGAATTTATACCAACATGAATTAGGGGTACCATCTGAATTGAGAACCTTGCAGAATTATCGTACCCAAAAATTCTGCACATCATGGCAGCAACATAAAAATATGGAGGTGCAAGAGACTCTACATAATTCATACATGAGGTCTCATGCATATGCTTTTCTATAGCTCATCTCCATTCCTTAATTGGTTCTGATTCAATTTCATTGCTTAAGGTAAAATCTGCTATGAAGGCTTTGTTGTAGGTCTTTTGAGGATCTGGCATATGGTACATTGCTTTGATGTCTTATGCTCTAAAGGACCCAAACATCTTTCCCCCAACTGTCATGAATGTTCTGTTTGTGATGGTGGTGTTTTCTATCACCCATCGTATTATGTCATAATATGGGAATACATTCGCCCGAGCTGCAATTCTATGAAGAAAATAATTTGCGAGTTCTTTAAGGGGGTTGTCATCTGAATCTGATTCTTCATCTGGCACTGTTTCCTTTACCTATGTAACTGTAGGGCCTTCTTTTTCAAGAAAATTATAGACTTCTTCCCAGGAAAGCTTCACGAGACCCTGGCACGTGGTATCTGTAACTAGCTTGATTTTAACTAGTTTTTCTTTTGTCATTGTGGTAGTGGAAGCGGTCTTTGAGGCGGAACAAATAATTGATTTCTTAAGCTTCTTAGACATCTTCTTCATCTGGTATCGTTTCACTAGCTTGGTGAACAAAAGGGCTGGATGTTCTATAGCTCTGCAAATGAGACAAACTTCACAGACGCGAGAAGAAATGAAGTTAGGAGAAAAACTATGCGAAAATATTTTTATTAATGATCCAAATTGATTAACCACGTATTAAAAATGAATGCCTTAAAGAAAAGTCACATTCACGCATTGTTATGAGAATCAATTACCATAATTCATTTTATTTTCCAATTAATGATGCTCGTACAATCGAAGACTGACGATATTGAAATGTTAATGTAAAAATTTTCCCTTCGAATTTTCCAATTGTGATTGACGGATAAATATATGCTCGGCACAAAATAGCGATTAATAAAGACTGAAAATTCATCGCATCGAAGTTTTTGAAAGGAAAACGAAAGATATCTCATATTTTCCGTTGATTTGCGATTAGCGATAAAGGTATATCACATCGGATATTTCCAAAAGGATTGAGTTGCTCATGATTGTCAACGAAATGCGATTGTGATGATGGTGGGACCCATCGCATCGAAACTTTTATAAAACAAGTAATATTTTCTTTTACAAAATGCGATTGCAATATGTTGTATCGCATCGGAATTTATGAAATAGACTGAATGAAGGATAACCTTTTTGAAATGCGATTGTGATAAGTTACATCGCATCGAAGGTTTTCAAAACAAATGTGAATCCTTAAGACTTCTACCGAATTGCGATTGCGATTTACTTTATCTCATCGGATTTTTAACATGATACTTTTATACTTTGTGCCGATGTGATATAATACTTTTAACTGATCGGATCGGAATAAATTCAATGTCAATTTTTTTCATTTGCATTTGATATATGCGATATACGATACATGTTTTTCTAAACAATGATTTTTTTATTGTTTTATTTAAAACAATCGGATTTCCTCAAAATCTTTTATTTCTATCTAAAAAGAAAAGGGACCTATTTTTAAACGAATTTAATTCTAAAATTAAAAAATGGGGAGGGTTTTTGTACCATACAACAGGTGCCAACATCCCGCAAACCCTTCACAAAAATATAAACAACAAATATAATTCTAAGATATACCTCACTCAACAAGTCTCCAGATGATCAAAAAAATTGTTGGTGAAACCCTCACTGCCTCTGCGTGATTTCCTATGTTGGATCTGCGTAAGCCTACATGGGCAAGCTTGAGTAAATGTGTCACTCCTCTCTGCAACTGATCTAGATGATATGAAGCTATATTTTGGCCCCCCCGGCTCAGAACCCCGGCCTCTAGCTATCTCTGGACTGACTCTAAGATACATTGTGTTGGTTCTGCATGATTCTCTCTAGGAACTGCGTCACCTCTTCAAAAAACCGCGTTGTCTCTCTTCTGCGTAAATGTTGTCTCACTCTAAAATGTAATTTTGGTCCAACTGACCAATCTCTTCTTCTGCCCCTCTCTGGATCTGATCACCGAATCACAATCACTTAGAAAACCCTACCCTAATGATTTGATCCTTGATCAAAATATGTGTCTCCTCACACAAATTTTAAAATTCTCAATGGCTCAAGTGTCACACTATATTTTCCATAGGCCCCTCACCCTCCTTCTTATATTCTTCTATTGAACCTTCAAAAACCAAGATTAAAACATAATCAAAGGCTAAGATTAACTTGGAGGTGATCAATGAATTTATCTAGAAGCTTCACACTTAGTTTAATTAATACCCTTTAATTAATGAGTTTCCCTAAGTTTCGACTTAGGAAAACATTAAAAAACGTTTAATTATTTTAATTAAACCATCTATAAGTGGAATTTTCCAAAACCATTTTTGTGTTTTATGGAATACATGTGTCCTAGCCTATATACAAAGTTACAAGGCTAGAGCACATCCGATGCTACCATAAATCAACACTCCTCCAGATGGAAACATGGGTTGGCTTCTTCACAGGTTTATCTTTTTCTCCCTCTATTTGTATATTGCATTCACTATTTTTCAATGACTTACTTGTTTTTGGCAGGCTACTAAGGAACTAATGGTTCTATCTTCACTATCTTCTTAATCGTTTTGGTGCTACTTCGGGGTTACACAGTAATAAAGGAAAGTCCTTTCTGATATATGAAAGTGGAGATATTAGTGATATCATTTTTATAATAGAATTCATGGGGGTCCAGACAAAGACACCGACGGATGGGTTTACATATTTGGGCTTCAATTTTAAGCCATGTGGATACAATTCAGCGGACTGGAGGTGGCTGGTCGAAAAGTTCAAAGAAATAATACTAAAATGGAGCCACATATGGCTGTCTTTAGGGTGTAGGTATGTTCTTATACAAGATGTGCTATTAAAGTTCATGGTTTATTGGGGGCACCTCTTATATTTTCCTGAGAAAATTGTTGGATGAATAAATATTGTGATATCCAACTTTTTATGGTCGGGTGCCTCTAGTAACAGGAAGTATCATTTATGTAAATTGAGCATGGTATTGATTCCAAAGGAATATGGTGGTTGGGGTTTTTTGGATGTCAAAGTATTTATAAATTCCCTTGTTGTTAAATCATTATGGAGAGCCTCTAATATTCCAATTAACTAGAAAAAACCCTAGCAGAGCTCTGCACCGGGCCAACCTTCATGACCTAGGTTTGTTGGCTCTAGTGTTGGCTGCCCTCAACAGTCCTTCTCCCTCAGCCTGATTTACCGCAACCTCTCACCTGCACATCTACAGGCTTACAGATGACTGACTTTAGTGGGGGGACAACTGCTCCCCCCTCATAGGCCATCCTCCAATAGGGATGGCAGGAGAGGATGATACCGTCAATCATCACAACTCTAGATCGTCTCAAGAAAACGTAGGGGCGACACCCACAGCATAGACGAATAATACAAAGTAGTAGCATCCATGAACACAAAATCAGCAACATGCATACTAAAGGACTCCAAGAAAATAGTGATTAAACTCCCAATGCATCGCATCAATGGAAGAATTCAATTCATGAAATATCACGCATTGATAGGCAAGTTCATGGGCTTCTAGCCCACGGAAAAAATGTTGAGAGGATGGATAGCCTCGAAATGGAAACCCAAAGGCCACATTGACCTGTAGCTATGTGCTAAAGGCTTCTTCAATATTCTCTTCACTTGCTCTGAAGACAAAGATAGGATAATGGATGGAGGTCCCTATTTCTTCAACACTCTAGGACTATCCCTCAGACTCTGGACTGAGTGCTTCAACCTAAATAAAAAGGATCTAACTTGGGCACCGGTCTGATTCTAGCTCTACTCTCTCCCACAAGACTACTAGGACAATCTCACCCTCAAAGACATTAGTAATGCCTTAGGAGAGTTCCTCAAGATTGCAGAAGAAACCAAAATCAATCACTATGCATCCTATGCTTGCATTTTCGTCTACATGAACCTAGTCAAACCACTACTATGCAAGGTAAGTTTGATGCATGAAGAATTTTAACAAACAGAAACTGTATATTATGAACATATACCTTTTAGATGCAGAAAATGTCACCAACATGGGAATCTATTTAGATACTGACCCCTAAATAGGAAAGCTACATCTGAAAATGAATCTAGCGAATAGGAGGTAGAAGGATTCACAAAGGTAGCAAGTAAAAAAATACATAACAGGAGAGCTACCCATTAGTAGAATAAAAAAGGACCTACAACCAGCAACAACTTCACAACCCTAAATCAGCTAAATGACAACGAAATTGAACCAGTCAATGAAGCTGAGAATACCTCCACAGCACAGACCCTACCCTCTAAGGCTCAGCAACATAAGCTTCCACTTGAGACCTTCTTGAAACCACCCAATGCAAATGATAAAGAGGATAACATTCTGATAAAGGGAAAATAACCGATCACGGAAATGATCCCATAAGCGATGGAGGAAGAACCAGAAAGCATAGATCTGGAAGGCTTGGATCTTTCTGGGCTAAAGGAAGCCTTCAACAATAAGGATTACACATCAATCCCGGAGCAACAAATCCAAAAAATGGAGTAAATCCTAGCCAGAGCATAGCAGCTCCACTCCTTGGGTATTCAGGGGGGGCACGCTTATCAACACAAAATACTTCACGAAAGAGTCCTGCAAAGGAGATAGGAAAACATCTATGCAAGGAACCATAGAAATTGGGAAAGAAATGGTAGATTCTGGGTGATTCCCCAAGCTGACTAGATTCGATGCCCTCACCTCCAATTATATATAATGAGGCTAATCTCATGGAACATCAGAGGGCTCAACAGCCCCATGAAGCACAGGATCATAAAGAAAATTATTTATGAGGAACATCCGGCAATATTCTAGATGCAAGAAACCAAATGTTCCAACTCTACTCTGGAAACCAACTTCAAAATATATATGGAAAGGAAAAATAAAATAGCGTTTGATGCAAACGGGTTGTTTGGAGGACTGGCTATCATCTAGAACCCTCAAATCACCTCCTTAGAGAACCTTCATGCCAACAGACACTTCATTCAGGCCAACTTTCACCTGAATGGAATGGACATCCATGGCTTTCTCACTAATGTCTACTCTCCGCAAAATGCTCAACAAAAACTAGCGCTCCTAAATAATCTAGAGGAAATCAATAAACAGCAATCCTTCCCTCTCTCGCTACTGGGGGAGATTTCAACATAATAACCAATCTCCAGGAAAAGAAAGGTGGAAGGTTGTATATGGAATCGGATAGTAATGGATTAAAAAAAATTATCCAAAGAAATAACATCATTGATCTACACACCTCCAATGGAATCTTCACATGGAACAACAAAAGATGGGGTGCCCATCAGATAGCCTCACGACTGGATAGATTCCTCATCACTGATGATATTATCTGCCTCAAAGGTAACTTAGATACCACCATTATCCCCGCGGATGGCTTTGATCATTGGCCAATGCAAATCCAATGGCTCCAACCAGGTAAGCACGCTCCTAAACCCTTCCGCTTTGAAAATTGCTAGTCTAGGCACCTGTGTTTCAAGGAAATGGTTTCCAACTAGTGGTCTTCCTTAGCACCTCCTCAAGGCACCAAAATGCTCCAGTTCAAGACAAAATTGAAACTTATTAAAGGTCAACTAAAAATCTGGAACAAAACAAACTTTGGCAATATATTCATAGAACAGAAAGACTTAGAGGAGAAAATGAAGAAGTTGCAACAGAATATCATCCAAGAGGGGCTCACAGCTAAGACAACTCACCAGGAGAAACTCCTAACTACTTAGCTGGAAGAAAGAAGGAACCAAGAAGAAGCACTCTCGAGACAAAAATCAAGAATCAACTAGCTCAAAGAGGGAGAAATAAACACCAGATTCTTCCACCACTCCACTATTCAGCACAAGATGCACTACAGAATCACAGTTCTCAAGAACCAAACGGGGGAAAGGCTGGAAACGCAAGAAGCCATCACTGAATATTTGCGTAATCATTTTAGGGACATCATTCACGAACCCAAAAACCAAAGGCAGGAAGCCATTAAGGAAATCACTCAACATATCCCCAAGTTGATAACGAATGATCATAACAGGATGTTGCTCACTGCTACCACTTTAGCTGAGGTGGAACAGGAAGTCTTCCAACTGAAAGCAGGGAAAGCTCCAGGTCCTGATGGATTTACCACCAAATTCTTCCACTTCTTCTGGGAGATCATCCAAAACAAAGTCTGGGGAGTTGTGGAGGAATCAAGGTCCACTCACTGGTTGTTACCTGCACTAAATGACACCTTCATCACTCTGGTTCCAAAAGAAGACAGAGCAGCCTCACCAAGTAAGTACAGAACTATAGGTATTTGCAATGTCATTTATAAAATTATCTCCAAAGTCATAGCCAATCGGCTGAAGAAGCTCTTTCCCCTCTTCATCTCCCCGGAGGAAACATGATTGTGGAAGGGAGACAGATTCTTGATGGCATCATCTTAACCCATGAAGTCATTCATTCCCTCAAAACCACCAAAAAATCCGGTATGCTTCTCAAAATTTACCTATCCAAAGCTTTTGACAAACTCAGCTGGGACCACATCAAAAATTTCCTCTTAGCCCTTGGCTTCAGCCACACCTGGGTCAGATGGATCATGAGTCTCATCACCTCTCCCTTTCACTCCATCTCAGTCAATGGAATCCCCTTTGCCACCTTCAACCCCTCGAGAGGCATAAGACAAGGGGACCCCTTATCTCCCTTCATCTTCATCATCATGGAATAAGGATTGGGTCGCCTTATCAAGAGCTCTATCCAGACTGGTGTCTTGCTTGGTTTACCACTCCACAAGCTGCCTCCCTCTTCTCACCAACAATTTTTGGATGATAACTTGATCATGCTTTACCCCTCAATCCAAGAAGCCCGAACCCTTAATTTTTTTCTTGAATCATTATCTGATGCCTCTAGCACAGAGGTCAACCCTAAAAAATCACAGATATTCTTCTTTCATACCCCCCCTCAAAACCAATGTACTATAGCATGCATCCTTGGATTCTCTATTGCTTCTCTTCCCTTCAAATACCTAGGAGCTCCGTTAACTTACTCAGCCATCAATCACTCCTCCTGGAGAGCTTTGCTAGACAAAATGGAAACTCGCCTCTCCAACTGGACTCACCGTAGCCTCAACATTTCTAGTCGTCTTGTCGTCATTAAGTTCGTCCTAAAATCCCTCTCCATCTATCTCGTCTATGTCCTTGCAGCTCCCAAATGGGTCCTAAAAGCCATGTGCAATCTGTAATGGTCGTTTCTATGGGGAGACACAAAAGGAAAGAAAAAATGGGCCTTAATCAATTGGAAGGATGTATGCACCTCTAAAACTCAGGGATGATTAGGACTTTGAGATCCTAAGCACATAAATACCATAATGGGACCCAGCATCTGGTGGAAATGGGTCACCAACCCCAACACCCCATGAGCCAACCTATGGGCTACCAAGTATGTGCCACATTGGCCAAAGGATGACCTCATTAGGTACAACCCAAATCTGGCTGGTTCCCAAATTCAGAAAGGAGCTAGTAATAAAAAAATTATAATCCAAAATCACATCTTCTGGGAGCTTGGAAGTGGTAACCAAGACAAATTCTGGGAGGACTCCTGAAAATATATGCAAAGCCTCTCCTCCATCTTCTGTAGACCTTTATGGAGTGTAGCGCTCCAAGGAAGGCAAATACAGAAGACTCAAGACTTTTGGACAGGTGAAATCTCCCAAGGCTACATGCAATGGCTTTATACAAGCAGATGGCAAGAAATTTGGAGCAATGAACACCACATAGAAATCTAGGAGGAGCTAAGCATAAAAATAAAAATCAAAGTTAAAACAGGACCTGATATCCTTCGCTCAGGGCATATGCCTAGCAAAACTTACTCAACCAAGGAAGCTCACAACATCCTTCATCAAGAGGATCCTAGACTAGCTGACATCATCTGGAAAAAGACATGGAAATCCAATCTATGGCCCAAAATAGCTACATTCATATAAATGCTTAGTAAATGATGCATCTTCACATGGGAGAATTTTTTGAAGAGAGGGTTTGTAGGGCCCTCCAGATGTCCTCTATGTCAGGACATCTCGGAAACCATCAACCACTTGTTGGACCAATTTCCTACTGCCAATTTCCTATGGGACAGAATTGTTGTCTTATGTCGTCATTCCAACCGAGCTAGAGGTAACATTATTAACACCATCAACAGCTGGCAGGACAATCCTTACACTAATACCCTTCCGAATAGACTATGGCAGATCATTCCAGGTATCCTCATCTGTAACATCTAGAAGGAACGAAACAACCACATCTTCAAGGAAAAGGCCTCCACTCCTTATCAGCTTTTGGATAGGATTCACAGCAACCTCACTAAAACTCTAGCCTTATATGCATATAGTCAAGAGGACCTACCCACCATGGCAGCAGAATGTCACATATGGAACAACTATCACATGGGTCTAAACACCCCCATGGACATTAATCCAAGAATCATGGGTAGAACTCCTACTCCAGACACTTGGTCTCCTCCCTCCAAAGGATTCTTCTAAATAAATTTTGATGGGGCGTCCAAAGGTAACCCTGGTAATGCAAGTTTCAGAGGTATCATTAGCAACTCTCAGGGATATCCTCTCAGAATATACTATGGGAATATAGGATGGGACAGTAACTGGAAGGACTGATATAGGGTATTCAAATTGCCATATAATTCCACTACTTCCCTCTGGAAATGGAGGGAGACTCACAAAACATAATAATGGTTGCCACCAGAATCCTTCAAGACACGGCTTCCTCAAGAGTTTCCAATAGCTGGAGACTTTCCCACAAGCTTAAGGTGTTGGAACTGCTACTTCACAACTAGAAAGCCATCACTTTTGATCACGTGCGTAGCAAATCCAACTTTGTTGTGGATATTCTTGCAAACAAAGCGATGGAAATAAATTGTGCTCTACGTCACTCCACTTTTACACAGGTTGAGGAGGCTGCTCTCAAACAAAATTGTATCACTCTCATTCAGAACGATCAGCACCCCTTGGATATGGGTGATAGTATAGACATGAGTGACAATCACATCCCACCCCACCCATAACGGAGATCTCCAACATAGAGCTTCACCTTTTGTGGATCCAAATACAATTAGCCTCTCGCACGATCTTCGCAGAACCATAAATGATGAAGAAAGGACGGGTACTGCGTCACCTGGCCCTGAACATCACCTCGCTTATATCACCATTAATTTCCATCATGATTAACCAATATTGAAGTATGAATTGAACAACATTCTTAAGGAATTGAACAGCAATCTAAATGAAATGAACAGCAATTACTTATATAATTTTGCAATGGAATTCTCTTTGTAAACTGACTAATTAGCATTAATCAACAACTGGATGCCTCACTGTGTTGAAAGGACAATTTAATCTGCAAAGACAAGTAATCATTAAACAGTAATTATCCTACAATTTGTAAATCAATTTCAAAGGTGTTGGAAGAAAATGGAAACAGCTAACAGCGATGAATCATTTTATATAGACCAGAAGATGTGAATGCGATTATTCTGAATCAAGGAGTACAAATGCCAAACTATTCCGAAGGAAGAAAAACTGTAACTTTATTGAGTAGAAAAATATTTTACAGCTGCATCAGATAATTGGGCATGGATTCTATAACTAACGCACATCACAAAAATTGCTGAGGAAACTCCCAGGGGTTGGGCCTAGACCACTAGAAGCTTTACCACTATGAAAACCTCAAAAGGTAATTGTTCAAAACATCAAAAATCTTCATTAACTCAGAGGATAATACAGGAATATAATCTGACAGCTCTATCTTGATGTGTTGATTACAGAGGGAAAATTTATATTCGACTCCCTATCTAGTTCATCTTTGGCCCTTTTAAAAGAATTTTCATGCAATGAGATAGTATTCTCCAAACGAAAGTCGTTGCGCGTGGCTGTAATTTGAGTCTTTGAGCTTGAATCTATCTCTCTTCCTTCTACTAGCTCATACATCTATGTCTGTCAGTTGTATTTTTTTTGCCATTGGTTCAGCTGCTCTGTCTTCTTGTATACATAGATACAATAAGTCAAATTTCTATTATAGAAACGTTCCTTTTTTTCGTTAGCTCAATTGCTCTGATTTTCATAAATCTTTTCTTTCTTTATTGTCAAAATGAGGAATAATTCCTAAGACTGTGTCATAATTCGAAGTAATTATAGGGTGAAAAAATACCTTAATTTCGGCCCAACATATACTCCCCTGATTACCTAATTGCATGTCCTCATGCAAACATATGGTTGATATGCAACTGTGTTAGGGAGTAGGCAGGGTAGACCTTTTCCTTGTATGCTCTAAAACCTTGTTTTTGTCTCATTATTGCAAAGGTAGCGCTTGTGTGCCCCTATGGTAACTCATAATTATGATTATAGTCCTTAGGAGGATACCATAGAAGAGAGCTTCTATATCTACATCCTAACCATGCAGGCCCCATGCTAAAGACCAGGTTACTGTATGAGAGGAATCTGGAGGCAGTAGCCTTGAAATTCCTATAGCCAAATGGCTCCCTATTCTTTACATTGTTCATGGAGGCCATCCATCTTTGTTTAGCTGCTGCCAAGGCTGCTTCTCAAATGTGTTCAAAGTATTCCTATCCACTTTCTATGATGTCCTTATGGATGAGCCCTAGCCTAGTCCTTACACCTTGCCTTCGCATGAAGTTCTTGTGCTGGATAAATAGTTGCAATGGTTTTGTAGGTTCCCCTCTAACCCACAAGTCTAGGCCATGTTCTCTCTTTTGGAATATGTTATAGGCCTTTTCCCACTTAATATGGTTCTTGGTGAATGAGAGGAAGGCTTGGAGCTGAACATCTCCTATAAAGGGACTAGGATTGTTGTCTGTTTCCTCTTCTAGAAAGAAACTATGCATGTAAATTTCACATAGAAGGCATTGGACCTATTCATCTTGATCATTACAGTAGTGGAAAAACTCTTCTATAGTCCTAAAATTTGTAGACTTTCCTGCCCTGGCGACCTTGACTTTCAGCAAAAAATATCGTTCTGTTAAGAACAGAGCATAGCTGGTGGTTGGTGCCCTACATGATAGTGCATCATTATACAGAGAACAAATCGTAGTGATTTTTTTCTTGGCTTGCTCCACCTTATCTTGTGCCCTTTTTACCTTTGCTTGTTCTTCTCTGAGCTGGGAAAATGTTTCGTCTTATGTCGAGGAGAGGTATGTGAATTTCTTTAGTAGTGCTTAGTATGCTTGTGTTGGCACCACCTCCATGCTACATTGTGCTAGCTCATGTTGTGTTTGCATGAGTTCATTGTGTAATTTCTGATTAACATCTTTCTCTACCAGGGGGGCATAGGCAGGAGCTTCGTTTGTTTGGGTCTCCTTCTCTTCTATAGTTTTCTACTCAATTTATGTAGAATTTTCAATGGTATTTTCTAGTTCTGTCTGAATTTCGGCCTCAGTAATACCTTCTTGGTCAGTCTATATCCCAGTTTCAGTAATATCGATTAAATTGGTCTACACCTCAGCCTTTGTAGTAGCTACCAATTCATTTTGTATCTCAGCCTCAACGATGTCAACTAAGTCAGTCTGCATCTCAGCTTCAACAGTGTTTATCAAGTTGGCGGCTAATTCTCTTTGAGTTCCTATTGTGGTGGTTTCCTTCTTTGGCTTTCGGGCCCTTCTTTCCTCCTTCAGTTGTTTCCTCAGATATTTCACCATTTTCTTTAATCTTCTGCAGGCCCTGCTTAGTTTATTAATCTTATTTTCGGTTGAATTCTCACCTGACCTGAATTTAGCAGGTGGTGGAGGAGCGGTATTCCCATTTTCAGGGATGGTGTTGCCAACCTCAGTGTTGCCTGTGATGGTGTTTCTTATTTGATCTTCAGAGTTTACTTCTGCATGAGGGTCCCGACTGGGTAGGGCAATGCTACCTCCCAGTGTCAAAGGGACTGTTTCTATGCTTATTTTTTGCTCCACAGGAACAATGTCACCTGACTGATTTTCTGATTTTGTACTCTGCTCTGCCTGCCCTTCTCTATTAACCTCATAATTCTCAAAAGGGGACAGAGCCCCATCACCCTATGGTTCCTCTTGGTCGGGTAGGACTTCTATGTGACCAGAACTACTGGAGGTAGTGGACTTATCTATGGGTTCCTCTTACTCTTCTGCTCCTGATGGGTTTCTAGATTCGTATTTTGTCCTCATTTGTTCTAGGACTCGATCCATTTCTTCCTCGAAGTCTTGCAAGGGTGTGTTTTTAGGGTGGGATGGTCCTACCTCCTCTATGAGGTTCAAGGTTCCTTGAAGTGTTTTGGATCGTTTTTTCCTGCTTGGTTCTGAGGTTGTTGTTCGGGTCCTTTTTCTTCTAGGTATGTTTACCCTGGGAAGCTCAATTTCGGTTTCACCAGGGTTTATTTCAAGTTCCTGTGCAGCAGGTTTAACAAAATTGTCCCAGGCTATCTGCTACTTATCCAACTCATGTATGATGACTAGTTTAATTAACCCGTGGTGACTGACTACTGCTTGGGGATTTTTGACTCTTCTTAATTGAACAACAGTATCATGTAATATGTAATTTAAGAAAACATGCAAATTAACTGAAATATTTTTCTTAAGTACAACTAAGAGTTTAAGCTGACGAGGTTTTACCCCATCCTGACGTCCGTCATATGTAATGAACCTTTGGATTAATACCATCAGTTCTTGCCATGGTTGGTGTAGAGAGGTAGGATTAATCCCTTTCCCTTTTCACTCTAATGGCTCCTCTGGATCCTGATATGCTGCTACTGCCTCTCGTAGGAGGAGATGTCTCTCTGTCCATCTTTCTCCTTCTACTGGTATTCCAGAGACTCCAGCAATAATTTCCTCTATGACTGGTATAATTCGACCCTTGATTCTGGTCTGACCTTCTTAAATATTTTGCAGAAATTCAATTGCAATTTCTGTATCAAATCCCTGTAATCAGTGTACATATGTCAGCCAACCGGCTTGCTGGAGGATGGCCCTAGCTTCATCTGAAATTAGAAATTTTACAGGCTCGTTCCAAAGGGAATTTCCTCCCATAGATGGTGTGCTTTCCTAGGTCTCTTCCTCTGATTGTATTCTCTCTCGGCTCTATTGTTTCGACTGAATGTTGTATGCAAGAGAAAGAGATATTGTGATTTTGCGCAGGTAACTTCAGGCCTTAATTGTAGTGTTCCTCTAGTCTTATTGATGTATATAACGGGATTTGTGCAGAAATTTTGCATGCTTGCCAATTTAAGACTAATTACACCCCTTCCATCGAAGAAAGGGCGCCCACGTCCCCAAGTACAAGAGGGATTTGGCCAATCATGAATGCGAAAATGGGAATGACAAGATTTGGTAATAATGACCTGTATGTGAAGGAGAAGGTCGTGGCTTTCAAGCTTCAGGGGGTTGAGTAATTACTAGCATACACAGTGTAAAGGTTAGATTTGGAAGTTTTTCCATAATTGCATCTTGTGCGGAAGTGACCGTAAAGGGAGAGGAAATAATATAACTATTATTATGATATGATGTCCTTCTTCAATGAAAAGTTATGATAGAAGCAAGACTAAGACAGGTAATGATTGGTGTTGTCATATCTGGGTTCAAATATGTAAACATATCTCTATTAGTTATTCGTGTGGTAGATTATAATTATCACTAATTTGAGTAATAGATTATGGAAGATAAATTATATATAATATTAATTGGTTATTTATGAAGCATACTTTCATACCATAAGCAGAGCCACTGTTGCAAGCAGCCATTCATAGCCTCGACAGGGTTGTTATTTTAACCCAAAAGAATGAGTCGGGATCCTTATGTAAAAATAGTTATTCTGCCAATTTTGTGGATAGATCACCATGCTGGTATGATAGCCAAATAACCATAGTGCCACTCACCAGAGTTGTAGAAAAGTGATCAAGTCGGCTCGTGATGAAACCTCCTCTCCTACAAGAAGATAAGAAGGTCATTACCCTGGTGTGGTGGCCATTGTGAGCATGTCACTTGCTAAGCTCTTATGAACGTGGTAGGCTGGCTCATGATGAGACCCCCTATCCTCTCTTGAAAATTTGCATGGAAGCATAGTAATTGTTTTTTAATCGTAACATTTTGATTTATAAGGAGGTCACTATGCTGGTGTGATAGCCAGATACTCACAGTACCATTCACTAGGATTGTAACAGAGTGACCAAGTTGGCTCGTGATGAGACCTCCTGTCCTCCAATCAGATGAGAAGGTCATTACCCTGGTGTGGTGGCCATTGTGGGCATGTCACTTGTTAAATCCTTATGATCATGGTAGGCTGGCTTGTGATGAGACCCCCTATCCTCTTTAAAAATTTGCATGAATGCATAATAGTTTCTTCTTTATACATGGAGGGAGGCTCATTAACTCCTTAAGAGTTAGGTATGGTGAGAAAAGTGAAAGAATGTCAATACAATCAATACCCCTTATTCCCATTTCTTCATATTGGAGGAAAATATTACTCGAATAGTGCAGAAAGATAGACCATCATAAGGTCGTGTATTGTATGATAACATATTTTAACTGGGGAGGACTTACCCTTTCATTTCATGTATTTACAATGTCAGCTTCCTGTTTAAGGATTATAGTGCCAAGGAATCATCATATTGGTAATTTTACTATTTCCCTCTCTTCTTCAACTGTCATTTCCTACTCAGAGATGCCTTTATAGCTCGGGTGTAGATAAGGGAAGGGGTGATGGATAAGGGGAATAATAGGATGTAAAAACAAGGTTATTCAATTGAACAACAGTTATTCAATAGGATTGAGCAGCAACCGTTTGGAAAGTTTGAACGGCAGGGAGAAATAAAAACACAAAACTCGGTTGTTCAATCTGATCAAACAACAGCCATTTGATGATTGAACAGTAGCCATTCAAGGATTGAACAGTGAGAAAAATAAAACAAAGAAATGCAGTTGTTTCAATCTGGTTGGATAGCAGCCATTCGATCTGATTGAACAAGACTATTCAATCTGGTTGAACAGCAGTTGTTCGATGATTGAATAGAATTCGTTCAAGGATTGAACGGCGAGAAAAATAAAAACGCAAAAACACGGTTGTTAAATCTGATTGAACAGTAGTCATTCGACGATTGAACAACAGTCATTTGAGAATTGAACAATGAGAAAAAAAAATGCAAAAACATGGTTTTTCAATTCGATTGAACAATAGTCGTCTAAGTATTGAAAAACAGTCGTTCAAAGATTGAATAGGAAAAAAAGAGAAATAAGAATGAAAATACACAAATGTTCAATCCATTTGAACAGCAGCCATTCGACGATTGAACAGTAGCCGTTCAAGGATTGAACAGCGAGAAAAAAAATGCAACTCTCAAGAGGATTAGAGGAGAAAAATTGCGAGTATGAAGAATGTACAACAAATTAAAGAACTTATATACATTATTTACAAATGATGGTAGCAAAATTCTCATGTACTTGAGTTTGTGGGGTTATCACAACCTTGTGCCACAACTTGGATGGTGGGGTCGTTTCGTACCTATTGGCAAAAATATTCTTTCTTGAGAGGTTAGTGATAGAGGCGTACTCTGTTCCCGTTGAATTTAAATGTTGAACCAGACCCATCTATGGTGGTCAAGGTGAGTGTTCCATTATTGTGTACTTCCTGAATCTCGTATGGACGAAGCCACCTTTTTTGTAATTTACCTGGAAAATCTTGGAATCTAGAGTCATAGAGGAGTGCCCAATCTCCTTTTTGAAATACCTTCTTCTTGATAAGTTTTTCACACCACTTAGCTCGCTGTTGTTGGATGATCGTTGTGCGTTGCAGGGCTAGTAGTTTTATTTTGTCTAATTCATTTATTTGTTGGAGTCTTCTAGCTTGGGCTTCTGTTAAGTCCAACCATACCTCCTGGTTTGTTCTCAGAGTTTTAATTTCAAATTCAATAGGGAAGATAGTTTCTCTCCCAAATACTTGCTGATATGGTGAATATCCAGTGGTGTTTCACCAGGTTGTACGATAAGCCCATAAGGCTTCCGGTAGTCTAGTGGCTGAGTTCTGGTGATGTGATGATACCGTTTTGGTAAGGATTGCCTCCAAGACTTTGTTGGTGCTTTCGACTTGCCCATTTTCCTGCGGGTGGTAAGGAGATGCAACTATATGGATGATATGGTGATTCCTTGGGGTGACTGTAATTTATTACCTATGAATTATGCCCCCCCATTGGTTATCACTTCCCATGGAAAATGCACAAATAGCTCGAAAAGAAAATTAATCACCGATTCTTCCATGGCTCTTGACAAGGCCACTACTTCTACCCATTTGGTTACATAATTTGTGGCAACCAACATGTATACTTTTTGGTTTGATGGCGGGTTGAATGGTCCAACGAAGTCCAATGCCTAGCGTTCGAATGGTTCTACCACCAATTATGGTTGTAGTGGTATTTCATTAGCTTGGCCTAGGTGGCCCATTCTCTAGAATCTATCACAGACCTGGACATATTTTTTTGCGTCTTTGAAAATCGTAGGCCAATAATATCCTAATTGTAACACTTTATGCCCTATTCTACGTTCTGCGAAATGGCCATCACAAGGTTCATCGTGACAAGCTCGTAAGATGTCACAGATGTTTTCCTCTCTTATGCATCTAAATATGTGCATGTCGACCCCTATATGGAAGAGGTATCCACTGATCCAAGAGAAACTTGCACTGCATTGTACAATCAGTTTCCATTCTCTTCATGTTAAATTTCTAGGAAGCTTCCCTACTTCCAGGTAATTTGCCACGTCTGCATACCATGGTGTTTTTACTGCTACAACAAACAGATGTTCATGAGGGAAATGATCATCAAATCCTAGGGTGTCGTCCGGTTTTGGAATCTAGGACAAGAAGTCTGGGACTATGTTTTCTTTTCCTAGATGATATTTGATTGGTATATCGAATTCCTGTAATAACAGAAACCAACAAATTATTCTCCCATTCATGATTGGTTTATTGGCTAAATATCTAATGGCAGAGTGATCATTATGCAGGAGTACTTGATAACCAGTTATATAGTTCCTAAATTTATTAATAGCATAAATGAAAGCTAAGAACTCCTTTTCGGTCACGGTATAATTTAATTCGCAGGAATGAGGTTTTTGTTGATATAATAAATGGCATAAGGTTTTTTGTCTTATTCTTGGCCAGGGACTTCTCCTATTGTTTTGTCAGATGCATCTGAAGAGATGTGAAAAGGAATTTTCCAGTTAGGCCCTCGTAGAATCCGAGTTGTCAAGACCAGTTTCTTCAAATCTGCAAAAGCGGTGTCACATTTGTCAGTCCAATGAAATTCAACATTTCCATTTAATGCATACAAAGGTGCGGCTATTTGTGAGAAATTATTTATAAATTTGCGAAAATATCCTGCATATCCCAAAAAAATGCGTACCTTTGTCTGTTTACAAGGTGTGGCTAATAGAAGGATTACCTCTATCTTAGCTGGATCTACCTGTATTCCAGCTGCAGAAATGTAGTGACCTAGGATCACCCCCTCAGGCATCATCATGTGACATTTTTCATTGCTTAGACATAACCTAGTAGAAATACATCGCTCTAACACCTTTTCTAGCGTTTCTAGAGCTTGATCAAAGTCCTCCCCATATGGTGTGAATTCATCCATATAGATTTCAAGCCCCTCATTTATTAAGTCAGAAAAAATGTTGATTATGGCTCTCTAAAATGTGGTCGGGGCATTGCATAACCCAAATGGTAAAACTCTGTAAGCAAAATTACCCCATGGGTAGCTAAAGGTTATCTTATCCTGATCTTTAGGAGCTATTTGGATTTGATTGTAACCACTTAACCCGTCAAGGAAGGAAAAGAACCGTTTCCCTGTCAATGTGTCCAAGACCTGGTCAATGAAGGGGAGGGGGAAGTGGTCTTTCTGCATTGCTTTATTCAATTCTCTGTAATCTACGGAGATTCTCCATTTCCCATTCTTTTTACGGATGACTACCAGAGGGGAGACCCATTTTCTATCTGAAATAGGATAAATGAAATTTACATCTAATAGCTTTTACAGTTCCTCTTCTACAATATCTTTTAAGTGCGGCTTTAGCCGTCGGTGAGGTTGTCTAATGGGACGGATTTCCTTATCTGTATAAATGTGATGGGTGCATAGATTAGGGTCTAAACCCTTCATGTCTAGGTAATCCCAAGAAAATTCCCCTTGATACTTCCAAAAGAATTTTATGAGATTTTGTTTTTGGTCATCATCCAAATTGCCATTAATATTCAAAACCTTTCCTGGCTCAATCTCAATAGGTATTTTGTTACGTACAGCGGTTATGGGAATATGTTGATCCTTAAGTTCTGTCACGGGATCCTCTTGAGCTTCGTCTTCGAGGACTGTTTTCAACATTTGGCATTTTAAATTTCTAGATGTGGGTGGTTGACTCATAAAATTATTGATTACGTCATCTTCATTTTGATCCTTAAATTCAAGAGCTTCCACTAGTGTCAGAGGTGAACAAATTTTTTTCTCCCAGTATGTACATGGACGCTTGTGAATTTTTACCATGGGTAAGCTTGGTTTGGCAGGTAGATAAATAATGATATTTTTTATAGAATCCCCTCTATTGATATTCATGTTTCTTGTTTGGTAGCCTATGTAAGCATCGGTTGTGGCCAACCAAGGTCGCCCAAGAATCAATCGGTGCCCGTCCATCCTGTTCTTCGGATTAATAACTAAAAAATCATTTGGATATTCCCATGAGTCCACAGAGACCAGGATGTCCTGCACTATTCCTTCTGGTCTGATAACAAACCTGTCAGCCAGTTCCAGTAGTGTAGTCGTAGGTTCTAAAGCTGATATGCCCAGTCTTTCATAGGCCCCTACAGTTAGGATGTTAATGGCGGCCCCTAAATCAACCAATTTGTTTGGAAATGAGTGGCTCATGATTTGTACGGTCACAATTGGATTTCCTAGGTCTTCATATTTCACGGGTAGTTCCCTACCCAATAAAAAATCAGATAGCGCCCCTACCACATGAATGGTGGGCGCAGCCTTTGTTTTGTTTACTTGATTTTTCCCACATAGTTATTTAATTGTCTTTACATAGATAGGAATATCTTATATGTCCTGGAGGAGAGGAATTTTGATACAGAGGTTTCTCAACTCCCCCGGGATGTCAAAGTCCGGAGAGATTATCGGTCTGGGCAAAGTTAACCTTTCAGGGAATGGAGGCGGAGACATCTTAAGTTCTTCAAGTCCCTGTTGGTCAATATTTTCTTTATCTTTGCCTACCTCTTTCCCTGTTATATTTTCTTGTCTAGGTTCTGTTGAAGTCTCAATTCGGGACTGAGGTGGAGTCGTGGCTTCTATAGGTAAGATAGTACATCCTCATCTCAGCCTTAGTTCATTTCACTGTTTCTATTCAGTGTCAGAATTTGGATTTTCTATGGTCTGGATTAGTTGAACCGGTCTGTTGTTGGGATTAGGATTGGGTTGTTTTGGTAATTGGGGGCGTATGACAGGCTGCGATTTATACTGGACTGGGTATAGAGCTGGCAGCGTAGGTTGATTTTGATTTCCTGCCCCCATTGGTAGGTTGTTCATTCCCAGGGGTCACTGCTAATTCCAATTAGTGTTTTGAGGAGGAGGGTTTGGCCACTAGGCTTGATATGGAACATTTTTCCAATAAGGGGGAGAACAAAGAAATCTTGGCCAATTGTTCCCTGATGACAGATGTGTAGGCTAGGCTGGTATAGGAAATGACTGGTTTGGCCAAGTAGAAAAATTATTTTGATTCTTCCAAGCTGCTGCAGGTTTTTGCTGGTAAAACCGCGGAGACGAAAATAACTGAGGCAGGTCTTGTGGCATACCTGGTCGTTCCTGCCATTTTCGACATTGATTCATTAGGTAGACTGGTTATGTTTCTTCCTCTGCTTCCTTGTAAACTGATTTTAGCCCGGGAAGTGAAGGACATTGGTCTGTGGTATGATCCTTAGTGCAGATGGCACAAGTTTGAACATTGTGGGAAAAATATGGCCAATTTTTGCTCTGTTATAGCTTGTTTATGCTTGGCTTGTAAAATGTCAAGATGTGTTGTCAAGGTACCCAAAATGTCAATTTTGAAATCTTCCAAAAGATTGCAAACTCTGCTCTAGTTACGTTTCCCTTAGACTGATTAAGACCTTTTTTCATAGAATCACGCCCATTTGGCCGATTGCGCGTGCTACCCCGAGAGAATCTAATACACAGTCAAATAATCTCATCATATTCTTCCTGGTAAATATCTCCTTTTCCCATTATGTTAAGCGTTTCAACCCATTCTTCCTTCATTCCTTCAATCATTGTGGCTTTTAATATGCCCTTGGATAGCATGGTATATGGAGACCTTTGTAAATTGTATTGAAATATTTCTACGTACTCTTCTAATGTTTCATTGTCTTTTGCAGACATATTCAAGATTTTATCTTTTAGGTCTCGAGTTCGGCAATAGTCTTGATATTTGTTAAGGAAAATGTTCTTCATTTGGTCCCAGTTATTGATGGTTCCCCCACCTAGTCCCATGAACCAACTTAGTGTTGTTCCTTTTAAGGTAAAGGGAAATAGTTTTAGTTTCTGAGGATCAGTGGTGTATTCATACCCCCTACATAAGACATCAAATTCAAATAGGAATGCACCAGGATCTTCCGTAGTCAAACCATGGAAGGTGGGAATGATGTGAAAGGGAATGGCTTTCATAGGGGCATTTGCAGCATGATCAACAATGGGGTATTCCAATGTTGATGTATACCTCTGATTCTGATTTTGATTATTTTCCATTTGATCAAAGAGGTGCCAGAAATCTTCAGGGATTTCTTGTTCTGGAGGAGTGATCCTAGGGGGTTTGGGAGGCAAATGCAGTGGAGGCTTTACAGCACTTCCCTTATCTGGGATCCTAAGTACCTTTGTCTTGACCACACTTTCAGGTGATTTAGGCTCTAGAGCTTCTATTTGAATTACACTGCTAGTTTCTCCTTCCCCTTCTTATAAATTGCAAGAGCCTCCCTGTCTCGAAGGGTCAGTGCCTATATGATCGGCAGTTTAAAGGCTTCGCTCAGATCCTTCTGTTTCACCTTGAATCTCAGCATGGGCTACAGATGGTGAGGATGTGGCTTGAGGGAGTGTGATAGGACTTTGAATGGAAATAGTTCTAGGTCCTGTGGATGCCTGAGATTCAGCTTTCCTAATGATTTCGTCTATATATGTTGTTCTTCCAAGGATCACATATCCTTGGGATTGTGAGGATTTTTTAGAGTCATTTCTAATTGTTTCTATATTTTGCTTCCTAGTCATAAAACAAGAGCACCTATTCTACTGGTCTTTGAACAATTTTGCTGAAAAGTGGGCTAGATAGCAAGCATTTTTCTTTCTGGTACACAGGTTCTTACCTCTCATTTTTAATACCCAATTATTCACAACAATGGAGAAATATGAATAAAGGATATCACTCTTAACACTCTCCCCGGCAATGGCGCCAAAAATGTTAGTGTCACAGAGGTGGCTTATTATAGGCAACCATAGTGCTTCTCATTTAATTGTCAACCCGAGGTAATTCTTCTTATTTCAAGAGTGCAAGCACAATATATGCAAGTGAGATCGACTGATAGTTACTCTATGTTGTTTATGAGAAAGGATTATCTAATATTTTGAATTCAATCAACTTAAAGAGAAATGGTTTGGTAGATTATGGCTAATTATTCTGTCTAGCTTAGAAAAGAGAAACTTGTGATTGAACAGCATAATGATGGTTTTAACAACAATCTTGACGAACTGAACAACAATCTAAATGAATTGAACAACAATCTAAATGAATTGAACAAAATTCTTAATGAGCATTCTTAATGAATTGAACAAAAATCTAAATGAAAGGAAAAAAAATTTCTTATATAATTTTGCAATGGAATTCTCTTTGTAAACTGACTAATTAACATTAATCAACAATTAGACGCCTCACTGTGTTTAAAGGATAATTTAATCTGCAAAGACAAGTAATCCTTGAACAGTAATTATCCTACGATTTTTAAATCAATTGCAAAGGTGTTGGAAGAAAATGGAAACATCTAACAGTGATGAAGCATTATTATATAAACCAGAAGATGTGAATGCGATTATTCTGAATCAAGGAGTACAAATGCTAAACTATTTTGAAGGAAGAAAAAATGTAACTTTATTGAGTAGAAAATTATTTTACAACCGCATCAGATAACTGGACATGGATTCTGTAACTAATGCACAACATAGAAATTGGCGAGGAAACTCCCAAGGGTTGGGCCCAGACCACTATAAGCATCACCGCAATGAAAACCTCAAAATTTAATTGTTCAAAAAATCAAAACTCTTAATTAACTCAAAGGATAATACAGGAATACAATTTGACAACTCTGTCTTGATGTGTTAATTACAGAGGAAAAATTCCGATTCGACTCCCTATCTATTTCGTCCCTAGCCCTTTTAAAGGAATTTTCATGCAATGAGATAGTATTCTCCAAACGACTGCTACTGCATGTGGCTATCATTTGAGTCTTCTAACTTGAATCTGTCTCTTTGCCTTCTGCCAGCTCATACATTCGTGTCTATCGGTTGTCTTCCATTATCATTGGTTCAGCTGCTCTGCCTTCTTGAATACAGAGATACAATAAGTCAAATTTCTGTTATAGAAATGTTCATTTTTTTCATTAGCTAAATTGCTCTGATTTTCATAAATATTTTCTTTCTTTATTGTCAAAATGAGGAATAATTCCTAAGACTATGTCATAATTCGAAGTAATTATAGGGTGAAAACATACCTTAATTCCAGCCCAACAATAGATATGAGTGACAATCACATCCCATCCCACCCAGATAACAGAGATCTCCAATGTAGAGCTTCACCTGTTGCGGATCCAAATATCGTTAGCCTCTCGCACGATCTTCACAGAACCAAAAATGATGACGAGAGGATAGATACTGCGTCACCTGGCCCTGAACATCACCTCGCTTCTATCACCATTAATGTCCATCATGATTAACCAGTATTGCAGCCATACCTCCTCCCTCGAGCCTACTCAGGTGCTCAATCATATCACGCAAATATGTGTGAATGCCACTCATCGCCATCCTCTCAGGTCTCATCCCCACCCCTTTATAACGCCAATATATCTTCCCCTTTCCTCACTCAACCTGTTACTTTTGCCTTTCGCTCCCCTCACTCTACTCTAGCTTCTCACCAACTCCAAATAGCTGCGAAGCCCCTATCCTAGCATGGAGTTGTGCAGTTTCCTTTGGATTGCCGCTCTCCATCCTACGAATCTGCCCCCTAAATATTTCTTCCCCCTCAGCCCCAGTGTGATTCTTGTCTCCTTTTCTTAGCACTTTGTGCTTATGTTTCTCTTGACATTCTCACCCTATCCTAGGTGCGCAATGGCTCCCAGACTTCACCAACGTAGTATCCGCGGAGGTTAGAGAGGGGCTCTCCCGGATCGATATCATCGTGGAGAGGATAATAGTCTCGATTCAATTGATGGCTCCTCGTCCAACACTTTTGCGAGCCAGAGACCCGATCCCGTGTAGCGCGCAAAATCCTCCAGGAAAGTTGTGCAAAGAGGTGGTCGTGGTTCAAGGATTTCCACCTCCTCTCCCAGGTGCACTCTCTGCAATGCAATCATGTCCCTCTGAAGTCTTTGGAGAAGGATGATGAGGACACAGACATCTAGGTCATGGACTCTGATGGCATTTGGATGCGGGTTCAAGATGGCGTAGACCCGGACTCCCCCAACCTCTGTGCTTCGGTGAGCATTCCCAAGCGTATTGTGGCCGATGTGGAAACTACTGCTGCGCAGGCTCCAGCTTGTCCTATTGAGGAGGATAACCCCAACAATAATGATGAAGATGATGAGTAACGCCTGCACAGCTGCACATTTATCCTTTGTTTTTTGTCAAGTTCGCCCTTAAGGCTTTTTTGCTATAATTTACTTTGTGTTTTTTAGATATGTTAGCGCTATTGCACATAATGTATTTCTCGGTTATAATTTTTTTCTGGGCTAGTTTCCTCTCCCGAGGTTCCTATTTCAAATCAAAACTCTAGCCTCCCATGGATCACTACCTTTCCAAGGTTGTAGGCAATTCATGAATTTCTACAAGCAAGCTAACATGGTTGATCAAGAAAAGCTAGAAAATTTTTATGTTCACAACCTTGTACTGACAAATATGGATATTTGGGACCCCAATCCTACAATGGGGGATATGCAATTGATGGCTCTAGTAATGGTGAATGAGGACACTAGAGCAAAAACGATATGGAGAGTCATGGGAAGAAGAAACAGAGAAACCTTATATATAAGACCAGAATTGTTCAGCCCAAGAGGAGTCATCCTTAACTGTCGAGATATTGAAGGGACCCTGCATTGGTTGAAAGCTACCTTCAGACTTAAACCCAAGTGATAGGCCACTTTGATGATGTTTCTAGGAAGATAGAATATGAGTGCATTATGGCCAGCTAGAGGAGATGGAACAACCTCCCTTACAGCCTCAAGAACAAGGAGTACCATACTCCAGAAATACTGAGGGGTGCATTGGAAAGGACACCATTATACAAGAGGGCCATTTAGGCCAAAAATATCCAATGGTTCAGACTAAAGCTTATCCCACCTTTGTTGTTGGGGCTGAATGATGAAAAGGACACATATGCATAAGAGAGAGAATGGGAGAATGCAGAAAAGAATAATGGTTTTTACCCCCTTGGGGAAACTCCCACACTTCTTCCTTAGGAAATCAGGGGGACTATCAAAGCCTTGAAGGAAATGTAGGAGGAGGATTAGTTACTCTTAGAATGAGCAACTATTAATTAGGGGGGTGATGATGAGCTCCATAATTAGACATATTTGGAGGGGTTAATAGTCACCTTTTTTCCTTCTTAGATCTCTTTTTCTTTCATTTTTATTATTATTTGGATTTATGATGTTAGTATAGGTGTTGATTAAGGCTAACATACTTTGAGTGCATAATATGAGGTTGAGTGCAAAAAATCATGATTTATTAGGAATTTTTATAAGGATTTTTTTATAAATACTCGAAGGAGACAACAACAAGAAATTATTGGGGGATTTTCCACCCTCCTTAACTCTCAAATGCAGCCAAAGGATCCCAAAGGATTCTCTCCAGCAATTCAAATTCCAAAGGCAGCCAAAGGATCCCCAAGGATTCTCTCCAGCAATTCAAATTCAAGAGGTAGCCAAGCACTCAATATTTGTTTACTCTGAGTCAAGTGGACTCAATCACTATTTTCTAGGGAGTTGTTGGTAGCTTCACTATAGAATAAATAGAGAAGAGATAGAACTAGGAAGATTTAGTCAGTTAGTTGATTCTAGTTGAAACTTTGTTCCAAGCTTTTGATATTCTTATTCAGTGATCAAACTTTCAGAGATGTATGAGGTTATTCTTTTATGAAATGAGCAGACTGATTTCATTCAACCGATTTGATTTTCAAAGAAGTAGGCTCGTGGGTTAGGGCCCATCCATGTGCCTCAACTCCTCTGTTGTTACTATATTTTCCTTTATTTCATTAAGCTAGTTTTCTTTCTGTCATTCAGTTAGATATGCTTCTGATATTTTCATTGTTGGTTACTCTTTGCTTTCAGTTTGTTGTTGTAATTTTTCATTTGCTTGTGATTAGTATAATAGAAGAAAAACTCCAAAAAATTTGGTCAAGCCTCCCCCTCTCATCTCTTTCAATAGAGTTTGAGCAGGGTAGACCTTCCCACAAGAAAAAAATTGCTTTATATTTGATTTTAGGGAAGAAATTGCATTACCAAGTCCGAGTCTCTCTTTCACTATTTTAATCACACATTTTTGTCTATTTTCCATGCATGAATGCGTAGGTCTGTTAAACTTCTGAGCACTTTTGTTCATGATTTCCCACCTCATTCCTTTCTCTTTTTTTATTCACAATTGCCTTACCTTCTTAGTGCAAAAGGCTTGAAAACCATTGGAATTCGACATTCAGCCCTTGCTCTTCGAACTTCCCTCTACCATACATCGGAATTCGCAAATCGTAGTGTTTAGCTTACTTCCATTAACACTTATTTCTTTCCGATTCAGATTACGATATTCGCCACTTCACAAATCGCTCACCGCAACCTTTTCCATTTTCTTTAATACCTACCACTCCAAACGCCAATCTGGAACTCCACTGCATCGCAAATCACACTTCCATGTGATTCTCGTTAACACTTTCTACTTCCAAACCCTGATTATGAAATATCGCAATCTCATTTTGGCACCACATAGAAACCATTCAAAAATATGAAAAAAAAACTCCACTTATGCCCTTTCTCCTTGAATCTCCCGCTATCGTTTATCGCACTTTGAAAAATGCGACATTTTCCTATTTCTTTTAACACTTATCACTTCCAAACACCGATGCGATATTGCCACTGCATCGCAGGTCACTCACCGCCACCTTTTTGTTTCCTTCTTTAACACTTACCACTCCACTTCTGCGATATTACGATTGTGATATCGGCCCCACCTCCACGTCACCACTCTGCATCGCACATTGCAAATCACGTTTTCTTTTGTTTTTTTCTTTAACGCTTACCGCTCCAACTTTGTGAAGTTGCAATTACGATATCACATATCGCAACTTTTGCCTTCGTTGCATCTCCGCCATCGCACTTATCAATTAATTCTACCCCAAAGGCATTTGTGTGCTATAATAAAGCTTTTATCAGGTTTAAACCCCCGCTTTCCAATTTTAAGCCCTATTTCACATGTTAAGCCCTCCATTAGCCTCTTTAGCCCCTTTTCTCTCCTCCAAGCTATAAACTCAACACTCTTTCATTTAGTATTAAGCCATGAATAGCTTATTTTCATGGGTAGATGCATGGTAGATATATCATAGGATAAATAGAGTGCATTTATCCGTTTGGCCAAGTTAAGTGTGGCTTAGAATTAGTTTCCTTTCTATCATTTCTTTCCTACAAATTAAATGAGTTCCGTTCTTGTCATTTCTTTTCAGAAATTTAATTTAGTTTCTTTCTATAATTTCCTTCTTTCACATTAAATTAGTTTCATTTACGTCATTTCCTTTCTGCAAATTAAATTAGTTTCCTTTCTGTCATTTTCTTCTAGCAATTTACTTTTGATTTTTTATCATAGTTTAAGAAATAACACCCTTTCATAAATCAGAAGAGCATGACACGAACATAATTCATATGTTGTGCATATAGCAGTGTCACCTCCAAGTTTGTACGAACCCCGGGTTGATAAATTAAAGTAGGTCAGCCCCTGGGAGTTGCAGCACTCTTGGTGCAATACCAAGGCTTGCCACATGATAGAATAATTTTACTTATAGATTTGGGAAACCCTATTATAAATTCCAAGGTAATCATTTCCCACTTCGACTCGGGAATAGGGCATGGGTAGAGCAGACCAGCAAGGTGTTGGTGTTCTTCCTTCACTTGTTAACATTCCATACATTTTTCTACATATTCAACAATATATTTTGTCATACCAGGCAAAAAATAATATTTTTTTAATTGTTTAAAACAAGTTTTGTTACTTAGGGTAGGGGGTATAAGGATTTTTGTGGAACTCATCCAAAATGAATTGTTTAATTTCTAACTGATTAGGAACATATAATCTACCTATAATTCTCAGCAACTCATCATTATTTATACCATATTCTGATGGTTTCCTCGAGTTCTGTGTGTACTTAACTTGCTGCCACATAAATTCATACTCTGGATCCTGAAGAGAGGCTTCTTTAATTTGTTTATAAAAAATTATTTCTACTTGACTATAGGATATTTCGTATACATGATACAATTTCCTACTTAATGCATCAGCCACACAATTTTCATTCCCCTTAAGGTGTCTAATGTCAAATTGAAATTCACTTAGGAAAGAGGTCCACTTAGCTTGGATCTGTGTTTTAATTGGGTTGTTTAAAGAAATCAGTCAAACTACTATGATCAGTCATTAAGAAAAACGTTTTTCCTAGTAAATAACGTCGTCATAATTTCATAACGGTGGACCACCATTGTTAACTCTAAATCATATGCAAAATATTTATGATGATGTTATTTTAGCTTACGAGATTCATAGACTATCATAATACCTTCCTGCATGAGGACTCCGCCAACTCCTTCCCTAGAGGCATCTGTGCAAATGATGGACTCATTCTCCATGTATGTAGTTTTTAACATCAGGGGTACTGTTAATAAGCGCTTCACCTGCTCAAATTTGTGTTGGAAGTCTGTTTTCCACTTAAATTCTTTTCTGTTTTTTTGCATAGTTATTGGGTAATAAATTCTTGATAACCCTTCAATGAAACGATAATAAGACCCCACTAACCCCATAAAATATCATATATATGAAATGTTCATCGGAGCATTCCATTCCATGATGGTTTTAATATTCTCAGGGTCTAGAGCTATGCCTTCAAAGGAGATTACATGTCCCAAATATTGAATTTGACCCTTCCAAAAATAAAATTTGTTTTACTTAGAATGAAGTCAATTTTCTCGTAAGGTTCGTAACACTATGCAAAGGTGCTCCTTATACTCTTCTAGGTTCCTTGATTATATTATAATGGTTTCAACAAAAATGAAAACAAATTTACCTAGGTAAGGATGAAAAATACTATTCATTAAACTCATGAAAGTAGTAGGGGTGTTAGTAAGCCCAAATGGTAAGATGAAGAACTCATAATTACCATAACGGGTTTGAAATGCTATCTTGCAGATATCCTTCTCCTTTATTTTGGCTTGACAATATCCTCACTACAAATCAATTTTAGAAAACACAGTTTCCCCCTTGACTTGATAAAACAAATCATCGATCCTTGGTAATGGGTACTTGCTTTAAATAGTTAATTTTTTTAGTTGCTTATATCCTATACATAGGCGCACGGTCCCATATTTATTTCTTACAAACAATACTGGATCTCCCCAATGTGATATGCTTGGGTGAATGTACCCTTTATCCAACAACTCTCGTAACAACATCTTAAGAAATGTTAATTCAAGTATACTTATTCCTTAAGGGGATTTCAACATTGGGTTAGCTCCGGGAATTGGCTCTATAGTAAAATCAATCTCGTTTTTTTGGGGAAGTCTCGGAATTTCTTCTGGAAAGGCAACTACAAATTCTTGGATAGCTGGTGTTTTTTCTAGAGTGGCCATATTATCTTTGGAATTAGCATAACCAACCTGCAAACATAAATTTGACATCCCTTTCATATACATTTGCTTAATTTAGTAGCCATGATAGGATATAATTTGATGGCTCTCTTAATTCCCTAACTTTATTGTCTAATACCTTCATTAATGAGGAAATTGGTAGTTTGGTCCTTATATTTTACTAAAGACCAAATTCCTTCTAACCAATCCATTCATATAAGCACATCGTAGGATCCCAGGGGTAATACATTTAAATTCAAATTAATGTTGGGAAAAATACTGAGAGGGTGGGGAGAGGGGGAGAATCAATATTTATAACTTACTTGAAACTTTTAATTTTCCATTACTGATTTCTATATGAGACTTTAATGAACCCAGCTAGCGTATACACGTAGATATCTTTAGTCAAAATTGTGTATGTCCAGAGATCTTATTATGTAAATAATTCTTTACTTAGATCAGTGCATCATTCATTCATCATGTTTTTAGTAAGCAATAAGCATGTGCAGTAAGAAGAGAATAAATCATCACACATAAGCAACACACATGAACACCAGGATTTAAGGTGGAAACCCAATTTGGGAGAAAACCACCACTGTTGTCATCTCTATCTTCAATATTTATTATAAATAAAACTGCTTACAATATTGTATTGTCGCAGACTCATACTAGCACGCAGGGACCCACCTACAGAAGGCTGCAACCTTCTCTTGTTTTCCAGCTACTACTGGAAGGGAGCTCCAACCCCCTGATCTCGTTTACTAGCCACTATTGGAAGGGAGATACTACCCCCTCTTCTCGTTTACCAGAAACCACTACAAGGGAGATATAACCCCTTCACTGAAGGCTTCGACCCTCAGCACCATCGCAGACCACATTTCATCAATTTTCACACTGGATCCCACAGCTTCAACTCAACACAAGTTGTAGGCCTCTTTTCATCATATTTTCAGATTGGACCCACTCCACACATTTAAGCTTAAAGAACATACATCAAACTGAAACTTATAACCTAATCAATTCATTCATTGAATCATCAATCAACCAACCAACCACTGATCTTTAATCATAATCAACTAGCAGCATAATCAGTATTCAAACAACCCAGATCAGTATGAAGACATCATTGATAGACAACAGTAATACAACAAAACAGATCAAAAATTTCCTTCTGCATACTTCAGCAAAACCCTAGATTCCATACACACTTTTGATGAAACAAACCTGCATATATACACGCTTTTGCTAAGACGAACTTTCATATAGATCTGAAAACATTACAGGAATGTGCAACTCCTCAAAACAAATAAACATCTCAGATCTTACCCTTCACTTCAGCAAACATTCGCCAGATCACAAATCTAGAAAATACATAGTCATTTCAGGTCTAGAGATCCTGATCCATCATTTTATTCATAGGTGCATTATTATTTCAGATCTATCAATAAATTGTAACCCATTCCATGCATATATACTTCAGAGTGAAGTATTCATTCAATACCCAGACACATGCACACCTTTGCACTATGATCTTCTTCTCCTTATATAGATTTAGCCTTTACCACTACCATGAGTCAAAACCACACAACCGATGATGGTATTCTTGGATGGAATCAAATAGACAACAAAGCGGTCAATATTTTGGGCTAATACCATGGTAATGCCCCTTGGTATAATAATTTTAGAGCGCAAAATGCACACGCAACTTTTCTTCTTCGTACCCACATGTATACATGACTTCTCTTCATGAAAACTATGTATATACCAATTCTGGATGTATATACGTGTTTCCTTCATAAAATTAGCGTATACATTGCCTCCATATGCAAGTCAACTTCATCAAACATGCATATACATTGAGAAATATTTCCTATTTCATTTCTCTGGCACTTACTGGAATTATTTTCTCTGTCACATCTGAACTGACCTGTAGAAACATCATTTTTACATCTTTAACAAATAGGTTTCTATCAAAAGGCAACTCATCAAGTAGGTTTCCATCAAGGAAAAATTTATCAAGTAAGTTGCCATCAAGGACAACATATTGCATCATATTTCCAACAATTAATATGATGACCTCTTATGCCAATATGAGAACCTTCTACCTTGGTTGTAACCCTCCTTTTTACCTGAGTGGCTAGTCGCACCAACCACGAGTTCTTAAATTTGACAATTTGTAAATGACATAATTCAATTATTTTTGGAGTAATGCTACTTAGAATCGAACCAAGGTCTATTAAAATAGAGACGGGGCAATTAGCTATAGTACCTTCAAATTCTACCATTGCACGTGGGTATTCGGCCTGATGATCCTCCATGACAACATTAATCCTCCACATACTTCTAGCTACTTCCCCAATCGTAGAAGCTTCTTGAATGTTAGCATTCGGTTCATGTCTTGTGCAATCGGGGCCATTTTTATAATAGTGGGGTTCTCCACAACCCCAAAATTGCAAGGAAGGTTTTTGTGTATGTGTTGGTTCTGGCTTGCTTGACGCTCTAGCTTGTCTCACTTCCCCTTGCGATCTAGGGTTTTGTTGATTTCTTCCATGATATCCATTTGACAACTTTATAAATGCAGTTTTAGTTGCTGTAAATTTTTTAATTTTATTTTTCTTGAAACTCTTTTGCCCCTTTTTATTTGGCCACCCTTTGCCACCTTCTCACTTTTTTTTCATCTTCTTGTCGCAAATTCAAGAATTTTAGATGACTGCATCCATCATATTATGATTTTTGAACTCTAACATTTCCTTCATAAAGACTCGTAAGCTACTGATAAATCATTATACTTTCAATTTATCCTCACGAATATATGATATGTATCTCAACATAGAAGTAAACTTAGTTACAAATTCATCCATAGATTGTTGTCCTAATTTCAAATCATGAAACTCCTTTGCATTCCCATCATAAAATCATTTTGTTAAGTATTTATCTTTGAAATTCTTCTGAAAATTGTCCCATGTTACTTCTTTCTCATCAATTCCTCGCACTTATTTAATTTTTTCCCAACATAATATTCCTTTAACTTGTAGATGATAAATTTCCAATCTTGTCTTTAGGTTGTAATCATATTCATAAATTTGAAAGTATTTATTTATATTGATCAACAAAACCTCAAGAGTCTCTTCCAATTCTCTGTCAAATATTGGTGGTTTTATTTTTTTGAATTCACCCTGCAATTCAACTTTTTTCCTCTTAGTTCCTCTTCCTCCTAAAGCATTATGAGATCCCTCTTCATGGTCTAATCGTCCTCCCTCTATGTCTGTTTGGTCCTCTCATCACTGGTGCATCTCAAATTTATTTCTGTCGTTGAGGATATGATTATGATTTATTTGATTCTTTCTATCAGAGAGACTCTTCAAGATTTCTTCCTTCTCCAATATCACCCTCCCATTATCAACTCTTAATTTTGTCACTTCTACTCGAAGTTGTCGGAATGTCTCCAATAAAAACACATTTCTGTTGGGAGTTTCTTCTTCCAACTAAAACCACATCTCCATGTTGACCTTTGTGGGAGGCCAAGGTCCACATCTGATTGATGGTCCCCAAGACGGAGTGTTACCCACTCCCCCTTCGCATGTTTCTTCCTTTGTGTATCATCAATCCCAGTTTTATTCCACAATTTCCCAAATAGACCTAAGTGTTGCAACCTAAACTCTCATACCATTTCTAACACTCAAATACTATCACAATATATATAGATATATATATTAATTTCACAAGACTTTTATTCCTAATTTAAGGTAACAACCATACCCCTTAGGTAACATTAATCATTGCTATTCAAGGTCATATGAGTTATTTATTAGAGACATGAAATATTTAAATAAGCCACATGTTATAAGTGTCAAACAACCTCTGATAATACCTTGCAATGTGGGATTAAGTCTTGCTTTTAATGGTTTTTAACTGTATTCTTTCATATATCATACCCACAAGGTATGTTCAGCTCACTATAATCACTATCAAATTATTGTTTAACCACGATTTGGTTCAGAGTTCCGAGGCATCTCCAACATTCCCATCTTCAGGTGGATTGACTCACATCTCGGTTGACATATGGTTATTTATCCGCCTTGGATTTCCCACTGCCTCATCCAAAAAAATATATAGCCAGAGGTTTTTTAGGGTAACCAACTAACTCTAGCTTGGAGCATTCGTCCTCCATTCTGTCGCTCCCTTGACCACTCTCAGGTCTTCTCTACACTTCATAAGTTCTAGGGTCATGAAATTTCCATTATAGGTATCTCTCTTAATGCACTTAGATTAATAGGATGCTCCCTCTTCAACGTGATTATAGCTACATTTTCATCTCACTTTTGTTTGTATTCTATATAGCGTTGGGTTAGACAACAATTTTTTTTCCTAACAGTCATCTACAGTTTTCAACATCATTGTAAGTTGCTTCCTCAAACTAGCATTCATATTTTCTAGTGGTTCTTTGATCCCTCTCTTTTTAATAGAGGAGTATTGCCTCATCTCAAAATTTCCATGAGCAAGGTGTGCATGTTGAATTCTCCATCGGTACTTTTCCATTATGTTTTTTTTAAGCAAATGCTTGTGTTACAGGGTTTTCTTTGTCTCGACGGGTCTAAGTATATACTTATTTTTTTCCCTTGTTCAAAGGTCATCCAAGTGGGTTCGAAATTGCTCATACCATGTGTCAATTTGTTTTTCATGAATATTTTGCAGTTGGACTCCAGAATAAAATGTTGTCACCCACTGTTGTGTTCCAGGTGACACCTTCTCCCATATTTGAACCCTGAATGGTTTTCTATTTCATTCTATGTGTTTTATTAAATGAATTAGGGTTACTAATGTACCCCTGTAGAATGCAATGATAGTTTCTTTCCTGCCTGGGAACTTGAGAGAGGGTCTGTAAATGTCAGATTCATATATAATTAATATTTAAATTGTTTCTTATTTCGGACTTGAACAATATTTTTTTGTTTGGAACAATTTTCAATAGCCCTTGCGGGTAATAACCCTCGAGTTTTTCTTTTCTTTCCTTCCTTGGTTTTTAAATTATGGGTTCTTTTTCGATTTCCATAATGGAGAGGATACACTTATTTATTTCCAATCGACTTAGAAAACTAATAAAATTTTGTTGCATCTTTTTATTACTCTCTTTATCCAGTACAAAGTATATTTATTTTTTATTAAATGGTAGTTACAGGTAATCTTGGTAAAAAAAATTTGTTCAACACTATGAGTCATGTTAGAATACTTTTTTCTGGTTGTTATACTATTCCCTTCAACATTTCTTTATTGGTTTTTTTTCTTGTTTTCTTGTATGGTACCCAACAGAGGTATGGTCTTGTATTTGGGACCTCCCTCGGCCCATGCGGTACCTCTCAGGAACACATATCAAGCCCTGGAATGGTTCATTTCTCATTCATCCTCGTGGGATACCTGTAACTCAGCAACTTCACAATGTTGGAAGTAATTACTTTGACAACGCACCACCTCACTGCCCTGTCATCAACACCATGACGTGTGCATATTTGAAGCGGCGCAACTGCCTTAACCCATTGATCATCGAAGGGGAAAATAATCGACTTCATTTTTGTATAAATAGAGTTGAGGTGTGATAGAAGGACAAAGAGTCTGGACGCAGAGTTCGAGTTTTAAAGAAGTTGTAGCTGCATGCTTTGCTGTTTGAGTTTCTGTAAATGCATGTGTGGTCTTATGTTTCTTTTGCATTGTGTTTTTTTAACTACTCGAGTTATTTTCTGTTGTTTTATTTTTTTAACTCTTTCAATTGGTATCACAGCTAGTGAGGTAAAGATGTTGTTTACTATTTTCACTGTGTATAGCCACCACTATTTGGAACAGAACTAGAGGTTAAAAACAAATTAGTGTGGCACTTTTTTGAGAACTGTGTGGCTACACTTATCCATGTGAGGTTGTTGAGAGGTTTCTTGTTTGAATTCTAGAGACTTATTGTTTGGGTGAAGTCGCATGATTTCTCTCATATTTGTTCACAAAGCTCAATACAGAGGCTGTGTTGTTTTTGTAAATGCGTTCCAAGTGAAACAATGACTTACCCATAGGAGATTTTCTAAAATTTGAATTGTACACTGCTAATTAATGAGAGAGTGTGTGTGAACACTATAAAGTATTGTGGTGTGAAGTGACTAAGCTACGTGGAATTATCGGTGGAGCTGTGTTGTCGTGAGCTACTCTACCACTCGAGTGGCCATCATTTGAGTGGAGTATATAACAGTCCATTGATCAATTAGAGCTGGATCTGCCATGTTATGAAAGGAAACTATAGAACTCAATGTTGTTGCCCATCACTTGTTTGAAGAGCTTGTGAAACTGACTGGCGTGGATTTTAGGAACCATGCATGAACGTGTTTTGTGTAATTCGATGTGTAAAAGGAGATGTGGAACCCGTGAGCTCTTTGCGTCAAATTCGGTGTGTTGTGTGTAAATTACTAGTGAGAACTATGAATCTTGATTTGTGCGATCTATCGCATGATATGAGATTCATCACTGATCTAATTGACTGAATAAAAATTGGTTTGAGCTATTTGGAGTAATGTTTTCTATTGCAGTGCAGAACGTCCAAGAGTGCCAATGATTTTTGGCATTGAAGCTTACAAACAAGGTGAAGGTTTGTTCTCTTAATCTTTTTTTTGCATATCATGGAGAATTTTCAAGTGAAGATTCAAAGGTTTAAAAGGTCATACGAAAGGTATTTTTTTTATAAAAGTGAATGGACATAGTATGGTATTCTTTTAAAAAGTGAATGGACATAGAATGTTTTGAAAGTTTCTTGAAAGAGGTTTATTTTTTCAAAGTTAATATATGGTGAAGCTTCAACGTTATCGAATGAGTAAAGGATTTTATTTTGTGGAAGGATTTTTTTCTTTTAAAGAGTCGAAATCTAGGGTGAATTTTAAAGTGATTTTTTTTATTTTACTGACAAACAATATTAAGTTTTGGGAAGTTTTTTGGTATACAAAAATATTTTGGTATTTTGTGAAGCATGATAGTCTTCTGGGTAAATATTGTGGTTATGCGGGTGCATATTGAAAACAACATTTTTTTCGGGGGCGATATGAAAGATATACACATGTAATTGGGTAAAAAACTATAAGATAAAGGAAATATAGTAGTCATGGGTCGCAAAAGGTGACTAAAGTTGATTAAGAAAATGAATCGAAAATAAATGGAAAATATCATTGCGGTTTAGGCTGGAGCCGAGGAATTGAGAATTCTAGCAGAAGATAGAGAAGAGATGGATGGTGAATGGTGTAGATTTGATCTGTTACCACCACCTATGTTTACTGGTAAAAAATTTGATTTTTTGGTTATTAAAATGTTAAATTTTCTTCAAGCTAAAGACTTAATTAAATATCGGTCTAATAACCCATATGATGAAGTATGTGATGCTTTAGTATTGGATTTTATCAAACATGGATTGAATGAGATGTTTTTGTCCAAGGTAGCCAAAGCTACAACTTCCAAGGAAGCATGGAATATCCTGGAAGAATAATTTGGTAAAAGGGTGAGTAATCAAGTCGAAGATTGTAGCGTCGTACAACCTGTTGAAGCAATGTTTGAAGATAAAATTGAATATGGATCTGTAGTAGAAAATCTACAGAAAGAGGAAGATTTTGGTGAATCTCACTTGAAATTGGATCACAATATTGATGGTGTGCTTTGAGTGAGAGTTGATTTTGGCATAGATAATGTTGCTAGTGGTGAAGAAATTGATTTAGTGGGTCCAACAATTGAAATTGTTGATGTTAACGTTGATGAAGACGAATGAACTAGTGATGAGTAGTTGCAGATGATGCAATAGAAACATCTTAATGATAAATTGTTATTTGGTGAACCACTTGTGCCTGAAAACAAGGTGGAAGAAAACTTGTTTATAGAAGCAGAGGTAGAGAATCATGATTATGAGGCATCGACAGAATCAAAGAAGGAAGCGCAAGAGAAGAAAGCTCTCATTCCAGTGTAGAATGAACATAACCAATATGGTTCTGAAGATTTTTTTTCATATAAACTTAACATTTCTTTTGTGTGTGCATATGTTAGAATAAACCGAGAAGAAGCAAAAAAATATGAAGAAGAATTAAAGTTCCTTAAAGCATGGTTTGAACCAGCATGTGTGGATGAAATTTGTATAGAATATTCAACAATGAATGTTGAACACAGCATGATCAAAACAAGTTTAAATAACAAATAATTGATTGAAAACATAATTTTGATGGATATGCCTTTAAATTGAAGTTATACAAGTTTCAAGGTGTTTAATCCATATCATATAATTAAAAAAAACAGTTTAAATAACAAAAATCAAGATTTTACCTCAACTTTTTTCACCTGATTCCGGCACCGAAAACTAATGTTCTAACCATTTATAGAGAGGCCATGGGCATATTTGATTCTAAGTAATCAGATTAAAAAAATTAATTAGAAAATAGATTAGAATTGCAAATTCCGAAAAAACTCCTATAAACCTAATTATTTTTTTAAATATTTTATTTCTCATCCAAATTAAAAAAATTTCCATTTCATTTGATGAAATTCTAAATATACAATTAATCCTTTTATATTTATGGCGTAAGGCATTCCTATTTGAAAACAACTCCCTTAACTACCACTATGTCCATGTCTGAGGCATTGGATCAAATGTTAGACGATTGAAATGTTTTAGGCCATTAGATCCACAAATAAATATTTTTATATATATATTTATAATGTTAGTTTTTTTTTAAATAGGTTATATTGAATTTGTAACATACACCGTTAACTTCACATGGAAATGTAAGGAGACAAAAATTTTATACAAGTTACTCATGGGTAACTAGCCATTCACCATTAAATATTCCTTACTCATCATTACGTAGAATGTTTACCAGTTCATAGTGTAAATTTTAGAATAGGAATAGTAAGCTCCTTAACCATTAACAACCTCCATTTTAGTACATTAACACAATTACTGTATGATGTAACCTTCCATTCATTTCATTACTCATATAGTCATCACATACTTGCCATTATGAACATCATAACAAGAAAGGAATCAACATCATCAACTTGACACAATAATCAATCACATCATTGAACACCAATATACCCTGGAAACCCCGTAGGGTGAAAACCAGCAAACGTTTAATTTTATTATTAAACGCTCGTGAGGGTGATCAACCCTCACTCAATGGCTTATAAGGGAGACCATCCCTTAACCATCGTTTATAAATCTTACAAGGAAATATACAAATATCTAGCTTAAAGCCATTACAATAAATATGATACCATTTACCCTCTGGTCTTCATATCTTCATATCTTCATATCTTGATGGCATGGATGTACCTACAATGGACCATCGTACATTGGACCTTCCTGCAACTCGCACTCATCTGCATGAACATTAATCATTTACCTGCCACCAGGACAAGCATAATTTTCCTTTGTACATGACAAGCATAATATTCCTTTGTACATGTCACCATCATTCCCTGCTATGATGCCTTCAACATAAAATGATGTCAAGATTCATAAAGTATTAATCAATCATTTCACATATCTGTACTATAGTAGTTTCTCCATATACTCATGTATATTCATGACAAGCAAGTAAAGTACCTTGACATTCTCCCTTTAACAACACATACATCATATGTGCTGGTTATAAGTCATCACAATAACTAATGTTTCCGTCGCATAAGCACACATTCCTGCAAGACAATGGCTACATCTCCCAAGCTTTTCTTTAAAATAAACTGATACATCAGTTAAGATATTTATGCATATGATTTACATAAATTTAATCCAAATAGCTAACCCTTAAGCTATTACTTTTAGTGCATGGAATGCAAGCTAACATAACAAATGTTGCTCCCATGCATGCAAATGCATATCGATTCCAAAAGAGTCTCCCTAAAGGTGTGCTTACACAACGAAGCACATAACCTCCTTCACGAGTCTTCCCAAAGAAAATCTCAACACAAGTGAGCATGTAAACATATGTTTTCTTTTTGTTAAAATATGAAATTAAGAGTATAAATGCATGTCTTCTTTTCCAAAAAATATACTAAACAATCATATTCAATGTAGTTTAATACTACAAGCTATCTTTCTACACACAAATATGTATATTATTTTTCAATAAAAGTTAACACATATGTTGCATGCTTGTGCATGATCTTCCTCCAAAAGGAATTAACATCATAATCATGATAATATAAAAGTAATCACTTAGTTTGTTCATCTAAAGGAATATAACTGATTAGTTCCTTTAACCATGAATTTATTAAATAACTTAACTTTACCAACCCCATGGTAATCTATTCATGGATTTATTAAATAACTAATATTTTCAAACACCATGGTAATCCACCCATGGTTTTATGAAATAATTAATCTCCATCAACATCATGGAAAAACTACCCATGGATTTATGAAACTATCCATGGATTTATTAATTCATTACTATTCACAACATGGTTAATGAATATTAATCTGAGAAAACTTCTCTTTTATTCTTCATCGCACATGAAGATATTTCAATAATTTCCCTCTTTAATATATTCAAGAAAATACCTTGGATTTGTTCTCACTTACTAAACTAAATGAGTACAAAATCTCTTTTAAAATAAGAGCATTCATTTTCTATTTCTTGCTTATACAATATTATGTAAATATTTTTATTAAAGAGTTACCCTCTTTAATCTAATCCAAATTCACTTATCTTGGCAGTCGACTCTCATTCCAGTCGACTCTTATCAAAGAAAAGGAATTAACACCTTCTATATATAATCTTTTCTTATATCTTTTAACTCACAAAGAGAAAGACTATATAATAAAGAAAGTAAGCCAAAATCACTTATCTTGGCAGTCGACTCTCATTCCCTTTTGCGGTTCCAGCTCGTCTCGGAATGCTCCCAAGCTGACCCCAAGCTCATTGACATGCCTATTGAACACCTGTAACGATGACTGCGAATGCAACCACGTAGCCGAGCTCAAGGAGCCGAGTTCCATTTTTTTTATCGTGCTAATGAGAAGGTTATTAGGTCGATATAAACAGCAGGTCATACCATCCATTCCCCATCAAGACGCCACGCATGTCAATTTTCAAACCGTTCAACAGTTTCCTGATAATAACAATTAAAAAGACAGCCACATAATTATTAGTTACGTGGTTATTTTAGGGATGTTACAGAATTTAGGTTTTCGTGACTTTTAAGTTAAAATGTTTTTATTAAAAATTTGTTATATTTTTAAATGTAAATGTAAATAGTTTTATATATGTTTTTTTATAGTATATGTTTTTTTTCTTTTTGAATTTAGGTAATAAAATAAATTAACAATAAACTATAAAAACATCCCATGGTATTGACCCATGGTATTCATGTGGAATATAATTTATTTAAAGGAGGAAATTAAGATGGCCTAGATCAATCTTAACTCTGGAGTATTTGTTCTTTTTTTTAATAAGTTAAATTGAATTTAGGTAATAAAATAAAATATCAATAAACTATAAAAACAGCCCATTGTATTGAACCATGGTATTCATGTGGAATATAGTTTATTTAAAGGGGGGAATTAAGATGGCCTAGATCAATCTTAACTCTAGATCTACCAAGAGCCAAGAGGAATCAAATGTCTTGATATGCAAACCTCTTTTAGAGTGAAAATATCTAAACTAACTATTTAATAAAATTATTAAGGGGAAATGATCTCAATACACCTCTCTAGATATACAATGTCTCATGGTATTCTTCTCATTTGGTGACACATGGAAATTCCAATACCAAAACTCTTTCACAGTGTTGCTCACTTTATATGAAAGTATATCTAAATTTTAAAAATTAATGTAGAAATTTGATTGTGAAAGTAGTATTTTTTAATGATATAACTAGTAAATCTATTATCCCTTTTCATTTTTTAAATGATTCAGTTAAGATTAACATTTGTATGTTGTCATGAGGAGATTTTTATTTTTCATGTCAATTACCTTTTATAACTCTAGGAGGCTCTTAATATTGCCTTTTTTTTAATAGATGAAACTCAATTATATACTTAAAAATATGATTAGGTAAGAGAATTTTAGGATTATAATTTTTTTTTTTTTTGGTCCAATTTGACAATGTGAATGCTTATTTGACTAAAGCTAGCTCCCATGTTCAATACCTCTCCATATAGTTTGAAGATAATAGGTAATGAAAATTGAATGACATATAAAACAAATAATTTATACGTCAAAAAATAATTTTTATAAATTATAGTAGTTATTGCTTGAGTAATCTTTCAATTTAACATTCAATTCTTTATTAATGAAGTTGTTTTATTTAGTAGGGAGTAGAATAGTTTTGTAATCAAATAATAGGATAAAACATATTCACATTATAATTTGTTTGAATGAATAGATGTGTGTAAAATATTTTAATGAGAAACTAGATTTGTAATTATAAAATACAAACTATAACTTAAATTTGTGAAATTACTTAGTATTTTTTTTCTTGTGTATATAGAGAAAGATTAAACCAAGTTTGGAGTTAAGAAAATAAACCATAACATGAATAACAATATCTCCTTTCAAAAATGTCTCCATATTAAAATGGCATTGACTTTCTTGTATACCAAGACTATTGTTCTTCATATACAATTTCTCACAAGCATGCATATGTAGATGAACTTGGAGTAAACTCTATTTCTGTTAATAAAAATTCTCTTTATTTACATCTATGCTAGATAGATTGTACTTGAATGTATTTAAAATATCTTATTTTAGTTACATGCTTGTTTCAGAGGATTATTAATCACCAAAGAATTTTTACCCCCAATTTGCTATTTCAATATTTATAACAAAAATTTTATATATGAATATATTATGTTGGTTTATATGTATTTTTACGATAGAAATACCTAAAATCACACAATTACTAAACAATTACTCATATATTATGCACAAATGGTGTATGTGTAAACACACTCACACATGGATTACATTTAGATCACTCTATTAAATAGAGTTTCTAAGATCCAACTTATTCCTAATTTAGATAGAGAGGTTGAAAGAATTTCTCAACCATCACAAACCAATTTCTCAAATATGGAATGTAAGTATTAACTCCAACATCCCCCCTTAATGATTACATTACATGAATTTATTGCATTCACTCAAAAAAAATAATCAAGCTTATCAGTAGATGCTCCATCAAGTTGCCTCGTAACCCTCGGAAAGGTGTAGTTGGCAAGTTGGATTCCCAAGTTCCCTTCCTCAACTCCCGAATCAAGGACCTCCCGAAGTCAATTACTGAACAACATCCCAATCTGTTGCATAACCTCATTAGGAGACCATTTCCACGTCTACCACTAACGAGGGATCCTTCCCTAGATCCACAACTGCCATACTATCTGGACAACCATCCATATTGAGCCTTACTGCCACTTGATCTCTTTGAAAACAATTGATTACAATCACTGAACTCCTAGTCATTCTATGGACGAGCTCTCATCCACCGAGATACATGGGTGCTAACCGCTGTACTCGCCAGTTATCTAGAAAAGCTGTCTAGATACAGAATGTATCTAGAATCAGTGTTACAAAATAACATTTTTATCTAGTTTTGAAAATTCATACTTACTTAATTTACAAACAAATTGTAATACTAATAATTTATCTATTACCCAACGAAATGCACATGATTGAGGCTGCCAGTTTAAACAATTCCTACATTAGACGCTGTGAAAACATCACGGGCCTGTAATAGTGGCCAACATTCAGTTTTGTTGCATTAACATACAAATTCTGGTCATAAGCTCAAATATAAAATTTTCATTTTCATTGGAATGCATTACCACCAATCTATGTTGAAGGCAATATCAAATGAGCGACCTCCCACCAACCAGAAGACTCAGCTGAAATTTAATGTTGTAGAAAATAAGGTCAAGTCAGGTCCCGAAATTTCAATGAAGTCACACACACTCGAAGCCTCTGCTAAAGAAGAAATTGAGGCCGCTGTGAAAAAAAATTGAATCATTGGTTCTCGATTCGAGTCCCCAACGTGTTTCAATTCCCAAAGCCGATGCTAAATTATAATACTAATATTTCGGCATTACCATACCATACCATACCAGCAATTTACTTGTCACATCGGCAATTGCAGTCAGCTGCGAATTTTGTACATGGACACTGCGGGATTGCATTTTCAGATTCCAACACAGAGCAGCACATGAGAAGCCATGAATGAGTTTTTCTGTGTGACTGCATGGATCATCGGAGGTAGAATGAAATTGCAACGTTTTTTTCTTCGATTCCCATGTCGTTCCGCGCCTTCACACTTCTTCTGGTCATAATTTGTTGGGTTCCACGCAGCAGCAGGTAGCCGAGTGCAGTAGATCGATGAAAGGTGCCAGATTGCAGAGCCCGGCGACGCAACCTCCAGAATCCATGAAAGGGCTGAATAATGTAGACGCAGAGATGCGCGAGAGAAAGAGTCACGCGAAAAGATCAAGAAACAAAGTCGTCAACTGTCTGCCGAAGCGCTTTCATCCCCCGCCTTCAGCGCCCAGTCATTTCGGGAATTGGCACTCAGTCAGCTCGGCTCTGCTATTTACTGATGACGTGTCTTTCCACCTATGATGATAGATCGGATCACTCAACAAAGCTTAAATATACACAGGCCTCTGATCCTGTGCTCCGATACCATGATAGAAATACCTAAAATCACACAATTACTAAACAATTACTCATATATTATGCACAAATGGTGTATGTGTAAACACACTCACACACGGATTACATTCAGATCACTCTATTAAATAGAGTTTCTGAGATCCAACTTATTCCTAATTTAGATAGAGAGGTTGAGAGAATTTCTCAACCATCACAAACCAATTTCTCAAATATGGAATGTAAGCATTAACTCCAACATTTTCACCCACAATTTCCTATTTCAATATCTATAACATAATTTTATGGTTGATAACTCTTATAATCAATATCTTTGAAACCTCCACAACCTGCTTCTATGGAACCAAAATTTGTCTTTCATTCCTTCACGAAGGCTCTTTCTCTACAACAAATTATTTCATTATGTTGGTTTACATATATGTTTTCACCCACAATTTCCTATTTCAATATCTATAACAACATTTTCTGGTTGATAATTCTTATAATCAATATATTTGAAACCTCTGCTTCTATGTAAGAAAAATTTGCCTTTCATTCCTTCACGATGACTCTTTCTCCGCAACAACCTATTTTTTCTACCCTCCTCTTCCCTATACTATTTATTTAAGGCATTTCTTTTACAACATATGATGCAATTTCTAATTTTAAGGTCTTTAAAAAATAGATCCATATTTTAAAAAGTCCTTTTAAGAAGTCGATTTACCTGATATCTTCAATGTAAATCAATAGTCCATGTTCCATGAGAAAATTAAACGAACTATAGTGCAGTGCTTAACTGATTACTGTATCCCAGAGGGCGGCAAGATAATATCAGCAAACTGGCCAAAATAAAATAATATCAGCAAACTGTCCAGAATAAAACATGCTTTACGTGAAATTGGAAAAAAAAAAAATTATGTTTTTATCCATTTTCAATTTCCAACGCCCCACTGTATTAAATTATCGTCTAAAATATGACCATTATATTTCATCAGATCATTTTTCTTCTAAAGTACATCAATATTCGTCCTGTAAAGAATACAGTGAAAAGCTAAAAATCGGCCAATCCCAGTTATTCGTTGTGCTTTGGACAAAACAGGAAAATAATTACAGCACAAGCGAATAATGTCAGGCATAAGATGCCTCAATACAATTTTAATCAGTGAATGTTGTTTAACTATTTCGATGTTCTTGGTGGGAATCCAGTGAAATAATTTTTGTCAAATTTTAATATTTTGCGATTATGAATGTATTTTTTAGTGTGTTTATTCATAAAGAAGTTTTAAAGTGAAAATTTTACAACTCAAATTTGTAATTTTAACATTTTTAACAAATTTCTAGGCATGCATCCAAACCAATAAAAAAATTGTTGGGAACTGCACTAAGTAAAGTGTTCAACAACCGCTGGATCTTGCAATGAAAAATACAAACGTAGAATACATAAATAATATAAGGTTTTGCATCTACACAGTCATCACACCGACTTGGCTCATCCACAATGAATCTTGTAGTATCGGTATGGGATGAATCTTACAGTATCGGCCTGGCCCATAGACATATGAATCTTACAGTGAGTTAATCTTGTAGATACCTCTTTTCCCTAACAAATTTAATAAAAAATTAGCTCAAAGTTCATTTAAAATTAAGTTTTGAATAACAAATTTGATAGAAATTTACCTGAAAGCTCATGTATAATGAGTTGTAGCATGGTTTAAAATTCGAAAAAACATAGCTGAAACTTTCATGTATAATTAGAGTTTCTATAACATATGCGATAAGAATTTAGCCGAAAGTTCAGCTACAATGATCATAATTTAGCAGAAAGTTCAGGTATAATGATAAGAAATTAGCTGAAAGTTCATGTAGAATGAATTGTAGAATGGTTCAAAATTTGTTCATGTTTAAATGCTTACGTTATGTGTAGGATCATTAATAATAAATGCTTAAGTTATTTGTAGGATCATTATAATTATTAAGTATTTTGTCATTTTTTCCCAAATGATTCAATGACATTCTGTTTAATCAAAATTAACATATTAAAAATAAAAATTTATATTAATTCAATTAATATGTTAAAAATAAAAATTAATTTATGTTAATGGTGATGCCCATGTTTTTAAGTTTCCAACTACGAAATGGATATAAATTCTCCCTTTAAAACATGTCAAACCTAATTTAAATTATAGCCATGTCTAAATAGTATTTTACTTCTCACTTTACAACATGCCAAACCTAAATTAAATTATAGGCATGTTTAAATAGTATTTTAGGTATTATAAGTTTTTTTATTTTCTATAGAGAATGGATTAGGAATTTATTGAAATCATAACTTAAAGTTATAAATTTTTTACAACTTAAATATCCAACCAAATTTATACTGTTTTAACCAAAAATTATTTTCCAAATTATTCAAAAATATAGAATAATTAGTCTACAAGAAGCTTCGTAAATGTCACACCATTCCACCTGATATTATCTCGTTTACTACATGAACAGGTTTTCATGATCAATATCGTACATCATGTATTTTTTATATCTCTTCTGACATGCTAGGTTCGTACCTCAGTATCTGGTTATGCTTCCTTTTATGATAACTTCTGTTTGGTGTGAGGATCCATCATTTGAAATGCGTGGCAGCGAGAATAAGCCTTGGGATAATGGTCAGGGAGTGGACGAAAGTGTGTTTAACTGAGTGACGTAAAAACAATAAATGAACATGCTGATTGCTTCCTAGCTTGTAAATACCGCATTCGTCTCCGGGGTTAGGTTTTGGCCTTCGATTCGACATATTCTTATTGTACGTCGAGCCAAACAGGGAGCCAGGTCATGTCACTAAGCCCTAGCATATCATTACCATGGATTAAGATAAATTATTGGTTTATATTACATTACATGATATAATTAGTTTATATTATATTATTTTTATTATATTCTTTTGGAGTGCATTTTAATAGTTGAATTAGACTTAATATTTTTTGATTAAACGATAGTTCTAATTATTATTTAAAATGTATTTTTGAATGTATATATGTTTTAGCTCTCTCAAAAATTTATAAATATTAAGATTGTAAAAAATTCACAACACAAACTTTTGATTTTAACAAATCTCTATAAATTTTTGAGCAAAGTCTATAAACAATATAAAAAAAAAACTCCAAAAGATACAATTATTCACCTATCACTCTTTAATGTAACAGATACAATGATGAATTACCTTTCTCACTACTTAATGTAAAAGGTCATACTCTTATATTATATATTTATTTCAAACCTTTGGTTAATTATGTTAATATATTTTCTATATTTTTTTTTATAAAAATATAATTTTTATTGAGATTTTAATATTTCTTTTCCTAAATTATATATTTAAATATAAAAATAAAAATAAAATTATTAAAAATTCAAAGTTATATATTTAAAATTATAATTTTTAATAATTTTTAATAATTTTTTTTTTTTTTTTTTACCAAAATTTTACCCACAGCCACCTCCACCTCCACCTCCAACTGTATTTGTTATTTACTATACTATATCCATTTCTTTTTTCCCTTACAATTTATTATAATTATTATCCAGCACCAATCACACTAGATCGAAGCACAACCATTCATCCAGCACCACTTTGTTATGTGGCGTTACTTGGAATCGTGCTTTGTTATGTGACACTACCTCCAAAAACAATGATTTTCCTTGTGGAGACTATTCCCTCCCCTCAAATCATGATATCATGATTTGATATATCTGTATCTTATCTGATATTGTTTGGCACTGTAATATTTAGAGGATCAAAAACTTCTCATTGGATACTGGATACAGCTCAGATAACATGTTGACCGACCTTACTGCCACTAAAGATCTAAATGATGGCCATATACTCAATAGGGGAGCAAGATATGTACTACATTCAAGTGATATACATGTATGAATATCCACCCAACACTTTCAAATTTTGATATCTTATCACAAAGATGTCACTTAAAAAATGTGTTAGATGTGTCAACTACTTGGATATTAATCGTTCAAGCCGAATATCATGATGCGATGGAAAATAAAATAATACAGAAAATGACTAGGGAAAGTGACTGCAGCGAGAAATAGAATATGGAGCGTTTATTGACTTCACACCTTCTAACAAGTTGTGGCCCAATTGAAATGTGTTCCTTTCTTATCTAGCACTAACTCCAATATGAACCCATTACCAAGTTGTAATATTGCTTTCGAACTTTCAATAAATTCCCCACTCGCAAATGAGTGTTGTTCCATACCCATATTGTTAATCCTTACATTTATCCGTAGCGAAAAAGTATGCGAGGAAGATTGTTGATCGCAAATTCACGATATTTAACTGAAAAGTTTTCTTTCAAATATAATTGAACAGTTTTCTTTTAATATTGGTGTTAAACTTCCAACGAAGCTAGAATTAGAATTACGTGTGAAGGGCAAGAAGGATTTAAATTATGTGCGAAGAAAAATGATTGCGAGCATGTGTTATTAGAGTAGCATCATCCCATTAACTATTTATATTATAAATAATAAAAATTGTTTGGGATTTGGATAAAGGTAAGTTGTGATTGTGTTAATTATTTGTATTAATTAAGTTATATTTTTTACTTAAAAATTCTTTGGGCACAATATTAAATGTAAAGTATTTCAATATAGATTAAAATAAGAAAATTAATTATTATTTTAATAATTTATAAATAATTTTATTTAAATTTGTATTTTTTATTAAAATAATAATTTCATATTAATTAGATAAGAAAATAAGTTTTTTATAATATTAATTTAATTATTAGATGGATGATAAGATTTAAACTCTACAAAATATTTTAGAGTATTGTGTAGTATTATTTACAGATCAAAGATTAGAGATTTATTTGGAAAGTATATATAAACTAATTAATTAAAAATAGGAAATGAATTATGGTTTGTACTCATTTGGTATTCATAAGCTGCGGTATTGGCCCATGTTATTGTAATAAAGCCCAGACATAGATTAAGAACCTCCATGGTAAAGTTGGTGTGAATGTTAATGGAATACATATATGTTTAACTTATATATTAATTTTTTGCAGGAACTAGGAGAAAATTCGAAGGAGGGAGAACAAAGTCATCAAGAAGAACATGGAATGGTACCTCAAAAAAACCAGAAGGCGAAATGGAGGGCACCATAGGAATCAAATGAAACAAAAGATTACGGGCAACCCGTGGAATAGTGACCAATGGAAATAGAACCAAATAGGGAAGATTTAAGTACATAGGAAGTAGTTTTAAAACGACTCCTGCAAGAATGGAGGAATCTTGATGATCGCTTCATCCTAGATGATCAGAAGAAGTTGTATAAGGAAAAATTTTAACAATACTTGACATCTCAATCTCATAAACAAATAATCTCCTCGGAAAAGACTCCTTCTAGGGACCACAACACCCAAGCTAAACGAGGAGAAAAGAAAGGTCATAAGAACCTACAAGAATAGATTCAAATCATGGGAGAAATGTTAGTTAACTGAGGAAAGTTAATACCGATATTCCAAAAACTCCACAAAGTTCATTAATGAAAGTGATCTCTTGGAATATAAGAGGCTTAAATAGCAAAGGAAAACAGAGGTATCTAAAAGACATATTAAGAATAGAAAATCCTCAAGTGATGCTGATAGAGGAAACTAAAGTTTCTAGTCAAAAATTAGAAGACATCCTTTAATTATCCAAACCTCATTATGAAGTAATGGTGATAGATTCGTGAGGCGGTGTTGGGGGAATCACCATTTTATGGAATCCTGCGGAGATTATGGCAGAGGATTGAAATGGGCTGCCACAGATTCTTACAAGACTTTTTAGGCAAATTGGAATGAAAGAAAAATTCCTAATTTCCTTTGTCTATGGGCTTCATATTCCAGGAGAAAGAGAGGTGTTTCTTAATAGTATAATAACGCTTAGTAGTATGCACACCGAGAAGTACTGGATGATGGGAGGGGATTTTAATATGATTATGAATTTGACAGAGAAAAAAGGAGGTATAAGGAGAGAGGTGCCGGAAATGGAACTCTTTACTGATCTGATCTTGGACTTAAGGTTATTAGATATCCCCACAATGAAAGGTAAGTACACTTGGAATAATATAAGAGGGGCTTCTCATCAGGTGGCCTCAATATTGGATAGATTCCTAGCCTCAGAAGCTCTTGTGAGCACTGATGTTTTCTATGAAGCAGCTATCCTCCCCACTTTAGGGTCGGATCATTGGCCGACAAGTACGTAAATTGACATGAAGGAATGTCATAAAAAATGTCCATTTTGATTTGAGTCCTTTTGGTTGAGGGACCCTAACTTCTTGAAAAAATATAAAGGGTGGTGGGAAGCAATTCAAGTACAGGGCCGAAACAGGATGCACTCTTTTCAACTTCAACTGAAAAAATTAAAATAGGAGATCAAAAATGGAATAAAACTAAGTTTGCAAACATTCAGCAGGGTAAGGAAAGGTTGCAGGGAGAAATGAAGCGGGTGCAACAACAAATGATTTCAAATGGAAGGACTGAGAATCTGGTCCTAGAATAAGAAAACCTTCTAAGAAAACTGGAAGAATGCAGGAAGCAAGAGGAAATATTATGGAAGAAAAAATCTCGTGTTCAATGGCTAAAAGAAGGGGAAAAAAATACAAATTTCTTTCACAAGGCTATGATTCAGTGAAGAAATCATAACCAAATCTTTTCCCTCAGGGACCCTGCAGGAAATGACGCACTCTAACATAACGAGATGGAAAACCTGTTAGTGAATCATTTCAGTAATATACTAATGGAACCTGATCATAATATATCAAAATCTATTGAGTGTATCACTCACAACATACCTACAATTTTTAGTAGGAAACAGAACTTAGCTCTCCTCTAAGAAATCACAATAGAAGAGGTTGATGAGGTTGTTAAAAATCTTGCAAAAAAAAAGCCCCTGACGCAGATGGATTCACTGCGAAATTCTACCAGGCTTTTTGGGCTTTTATGGGAACATATATATGGGAAGTAGTCGAAGAATCCCATCATTCGCGATAGGTGTATCCAACCCTCAACTCCACCCTTATTTCTTTAATCCCTAAGCAGGAAAACTATGATGTTCTGGAAGGGTTTAGACCCATTTCCTTATGTAATGTTATTTATAATATATTATCTACTATCATGGTAAACTGGTTGAAAACTATCCTCCTGGCCCTAATTTCTCTTGAACAGACAGGCTTTGTGAAAGGCAGACAAATCTTGGATTGTATAGTTACGGCGCAAGAAGAAATACACTCTATACACACCCTTAAAGCAAAATTTATGTTGATTAAACTTGACTTATCTAAAGCATATCATCATCTAAGCTGGAATTATCTTAAAGTTGTTCTCCAGGATTTTGACTTTGATAGCAGATGGATTCACTGGATAATGTCCTTCATCTCTTCCCCAAAATTTTCCATCTTGCTCAATGGTGTTCCTTCCAATCCTTCAATTTTACCTGCGAGCTTCGACAAGGAGACCCTCTCTCCCCTTTTCTCTTTATCATTGCAGCTGAAGGCCTTGGTCGTCATATTAAAAATAAGATTAATGGTGGTCAGAACCTTTGGGGGATAGATCTAACCCTTTCTCACCAGCAATTTGTCAATGACATTATGCTTTTTTTTCAAGCTACTCTGAAAGAATCTAAGGTCATCTTATATGTTCTCAAAGATTTCATGGATGCCTTTGGAACTTTCATTAACAATGACAAATCAAATGTCCATTTTTTTAATTCAAATCTATTATCCCGACGCTTCATATCTCGAACTATGGGATTTAATATAGAATCCCTTCCCATGAAGTATTTAGGAATTCCCCTCAGCCTTAATTATCTTCGGGTTTCACGATGGAAAGATCTCCTTAACCGTATACAGGGTTGCATCCAAAATTGGGCTTTTAAGGTCCTCAATGCTCCTAGTCAAGTTTTCTTATTGAGATCAATCTTACAATCCATTCCTATCTATCAATTGTCTAGGATGGTAGCCCCTAAAACTAGCAGTAATAATATGGTCAATATATTCAAAAAAAAAAATTGTAGTAGGGTTCTCAACAAATACATAAGTGGGCCCTTCTTTCATGGGATAAGCTTACCAAAATAAAGAGAATAGGAGGATTGGGATTAAGAGATCCATCTGTGCTAAGCGAGGTGATGGGAGATAAACTTAGGTGGAGATGGCTTCAAGGGGGTGGGGATCTATGGAAAATAATTTTGGAAAGGAAATATGATATGCCTCACATTACTGCAAGAAAATTAAAGGTTCAAACAACTCTGAAATGATCCAACATTTGGAATTTGGCAGCCTTAAACAGAGATCTCATTCGAGAACACAGTTTCTAGGAAATCAAAGGTGGAAATATTGCCCTCTTTTGGGAGGATTCCTTGTAGCAATGGGAAAAAATATTTAGTCAATTAGATCTCGGATAAATCTTCCTATTCACTAGTCGTCCAAACACAAAGTCTGTAGGAAATTTTTAGAGTGGCGAGACTGACATGCAATGGAGACAATGAAAATTAAAGGAACTCGCAGAATGCCCCAGAAACTCGTCAATGGGATAATTATGAAAAAGAACTGAAAACCAGAAAATTGATAGAAACAACTGGAGAAGATATTCTCAGATGGGGATACCATTATAAAGGAATATTCATAATAAAAAAGGGCTATTACATAAAATCAAAAACATTACATAGTATAATGGTTCCTCTTTTGTAAAAAATATGGATGAGTAAACATTGGCTGAAAATCAAACATTTTCTCTGGCTTGTTAGTCACAGTAAAATCATTTCCTGGGATTAGCTGCAGAAGAAAGGGATGCATGGTCTGTCCTTATGCATAATGTGTAAGAAGCACAATGAAAGTATTGAACACTTGTTGAATACTTGTGATCTAGCCGAGACTCTCTGGCTGAAAATCTCCACCCTCTTCCACCAAACTGACACGGACAATATGAGCATCGAACATACTATTGAAACTTGGAGAAAAAGGGGATACACTAGCGTAGTCCTTAACAGAGCGTGGAGGCTATCTATGGGGTTTCTACTATGGGCCATTTGGAAAGAAAGAAACTGCAGAATCTTTAGAGATGAGTATAGGCAGAAAGAAGAAATATGGCAACTGATCCTCAATAATATTAGAGAGACCATCCTAGCCAAGAAATGTGATGAAGAAGATTGGAAAACAAATGAGAATGAGGCTCGTATCCTAGCTATGCTTAACCTAATGCCTCAAATGCTGGCCCAATCATTGTGGAAACAAAAACAACCAGGGAGAAACCCAAAGGACAACTTTCAAGTTCCACAGCAAGGGTTTCTGAAACCTAACTATGATGGGGCCTCTAAAGGCAACAGGGTCAGGCAGAAGTAGGAGGAATATTCCGGGATTCGTAAGGTTCTATTTGTAGAAAATATGCGATGGACCTGGGGTTTTCCATGAACAATGAAGCATAACTTATGGCAGTCAAAGATGGTTTTTTGATAGCAGTAAGTGAACGATACCACAGAATCATAGTAGAAGGGGACTCTACTATGGTGACAAGGATTCTACAGAAGATGCAACAAGGGATACCATGGGAGAAAATTATCCAAAGTTGGAGAATGACACACCTAATCCATGAAATCAGTACTATCATATCTGACATAGGTTACCTCATTGCATCGCATGTTCGCAGAGAAGGGAATGAAGCGGCCGACTACCTGCCAAACTGGGGACGCACTCATGCGGGATGGCATTTGGACATTAACTAGGCAGATATGGCTCGAGAAGGAGAACTACAGCCTCTACAACTAATCGTGGATATAGACATTTATATTTCTCGGGATCCCCGATCGGGGTGCCACGCGGGAGATGTGAGGTGGCACGCAGTAGCGTGTACCACACGGACACTCGAGGATAGTTGACAGAAGGCGTTCAGAGGGGTGGTACTACCACTCACACAATATAATGACGGGCATCGTATATGGTGGATTCCAACTAACCATGTGAGAGCTGTGTGGGAAACAGCACCAACACGTTAAGGTGTTTATGAAGGCAGGTGAGGGAAAGTGCAGTATCATTTTCCGATGGAATTTAGAGGAAGGAGGAGAAGACGTTGTGCGGAAGAAGGTTGGAGCGTTGCAATCACACCCAGTCACATCGTATGTGGTTTGTCTCCTAACTATGTATGTCGTGTTCAACCTAACAATACTTCTCATCTGTTACAATACATGTATATTTGAAGGCATGTTTCCTCTATTGTATACATTGTATAAATGGAATTACGCAGTTCATTTTCTAGTTTTGGATGAAGGTTCTATAACCTTTGTGGGTTTGCATGGCCGGTTGGAAGTCAGTTGATCAACTCTAGAATCTAGATTCTATGTTCAAATTTTTTTTATTTAGTTCTCTGCATGGCTTCGACTCAGGTGGATTGTGGTTCATTTGCTTTAGAGCCCCTCTGTTTCATGTATTTCATTTTCGAGCCCAAAAATCTCTTTCATTTTGTTTCTAAATTTCTTTGACCCATGCCTTTAGTTGTTGAGTCTCTTTGGCCCATGCATTCGGCTCTCGAGTCTCCTTGTACCCTGCACCCTGAATGTAATTCCAGGGCTTTGGCTTTATCATCCGAGACTTATGAATTATAGTGCATGGCTTCGAATGACTACCCTGCCAACTGTGCTCAACGCAGTTGGCATTCTTAACCTGTTCTCCCTCATTCATTTCGTCATGTGGGCGATTCCGTGTCGGGGATGTGAGTTGATTATCGTGTCTTACTAAGGTCTAGGCCAGTTCTTCAAAGGTTTAATTATGTTTACAAAGGTTGTAGTTATGTTTCAATGGGCCTCTGGCTTACTGTGTTGAATTTCTGTCCATACTTTGTCAAAGTTTTGGTTCGAGAGGGGTTTTACTGTTTGTGGTTCAATAACCTCTGGATGCTAAGGAATTTCAATTTTTAATTGGAAATATCTGGCCCCAGAAGGTGGCCAACATGCTGAAGTTGAGTCGTATGTGTCTCGACATGCATTTCCATTCCTGTCAGAACACAATTTTCAATCTTACCACCCTTATTTATAGTCTACGACTGAGAAGGAGGAATGTGGACGTCTCTTGCTCTCCTGATTGCTAGGATGTCACGCACGACAGTGCTAGTCATTTTCATTGTTGCTTCTATACAATAGTTATTGACTTTATGCTGCAATATACAGGTCTCTATAAATTTTATATAGGTGTTACACAATCATTGGGTAAAGACTAACTATGTCACAGTCATTTTATTCAACAGTTGGTACTACTGCATCCAAGTATGGTTAAAGGACACACAACAAAGAAGGAGACTAAAGACAAAGGGAAACATAAAAAAACCAAGCCTACAATGGGCCCTAGCAAGAGAGGAAGAAATTCAGGCAAAGAGGTAATGGAAAACCTCTTTGATGCCTATTCTACAGGCATTCCATCGCAAGTCTAATACCTTATCTCTGGATGGGGGCAACACTGCAATACCAAGGATGAAGGAGAAATACAGGAGGAGGCAATGGAATTCTTAAAATACCCTAGTAACACATGAAGGATATTGTCACTATTCCACTAGTTATCCATACCTACCGTATGCTTAAATGCGTTCTAGCGAAGGTAATCATGAGCATACAGGAAATTGGAGGAGACCCAAATTCCACCTCCATTTTTGAAGAGATAAGAGAGATATCCAAGAAATTCCTGGTAATGTTCGTCTAGGATGCATAGACTGTCAGTTGCAAACCATGCACCAAGTGGACATGTCTGGTTCCAGTGTAAAGGACTCGACACCAATTGAGTCATCGGATGACTAACACAGTATTTCAGTGTTTTCTATGGTTTTTGCCTATGTGTATTGTGGGTAGCATTTAGTATTTGAAGTTAGTGTATGTAAGAGATAGTAAACTGGACATTTCTCATAGTAAAAGGTTTAAAATTTTTAAGTACTGGTTGGATTATAACTCTTTATGGTGGCCAACATACCTGGTTTCCTTCGGGCAAGTTGAGACCATCAAGTTTTGATGAGATGTAACCTTTTGTCTTTTTTATTAATAGAAAATAAAAAAAATCTGCTAAACTTAGCAAAGAAAATATTTTCTTGTTAAAATATGAATGGCCACCAGTTTCAAGGAAGTGGTCACAAAACGTTGGCATGTTTCGTGCACTTTGTAGTTTATCATCCACTAGATTTAATATACAACTCCAAATACGTTTCGAATTTGAAATGGAATGAATAGAGACCTATGCCCGTAATGAATTAAATATTACATGTTTCAGAATCAGATGCAGGTAATGGAGTTAATATTACACTTGGCAAATGGTTGAACGTAAATGGTTATAATAAATTTTCAAAGCATGTTTTTTTAAATATATTTGTATTAATTATGATACGTGGTTTAATTCATCCAGTAGAGATAACACACAAGTCCGCATACATTTCAGAATGGAATGCAGAGGGGCCGATGCCCGTAATGGATTAAATATTACACGTTTCAGAATGGAATGCAAAGGGACCGATGACCGTAATGGATTATATATTACATTTTTCAGAATCTGATATACTTAATGGAGTTAATATTACACTTGGAAAATGGTTGAATGTAAATCGTTATAATAATTTTTCAATATATGTTTTTTTAAATTAATTTTTATTTATTATGATAAGTGGTTATTAATTGGTAGTTTTTAGTGTGATTTTTTGGAGTTTTTGATGTTAGAATTTGGTGAAAAATTTTGAGGTAAAATCTTGACTTTTGTTATTTAAACAGATTTTTTGACTATATAGAGATTCAGCACCCTTAAAAACCCTAGGGCACTTCAATTATGCAAGGTTATCCATCAAACTTATGTTTTCAATCAATTATTGCCGGATTTTAGAGAAATTAAACCATAAAAATTGAAGTGCCCTAGGATTTTTAAGGGTGCTGAATCCATATATATATATAGTCAAAAAACCAGTTTAAATAACAAAAAATCAAAACTTTACCTCAATTTTTTTCACGAGATTCTGACACCCGAAACTCCAAAAAATCCCACTAAAAACAATTCCATTGACAATAAGTACAAAATTTTTTTAATTATGTTTTGTAAACACTTATTTTAAATACTGTTTAAATTTATAATTTAAATATGTATAAAAGTTAATGGTGTCCATTCTAACCATTGATTGAGTGGCCATGGGCATCTTTCATTTTAAGTCATCAGATAAAAAAGTTAATTAAAAAATAGATTAGAATTGCAAATTCCAAAAAAACGCTTATAGACCTAATTATTTTTTTAAATATCTTATTTCTCATCCAAATTATATAAATTTCCATTTCATTTGATGAAATTCTAAATATACAATTAATCCTTTTATATTTTTATGGTCTTTAAAGAAATAGGTCCATATTTTAAGAAGTCCTTTTAAAAAGTCGCTTTACCTGGTATCTTCAACGTAAATCAATAGTCCATGTTCCATGAGAAAATTAAACGAACTATAGTGCAGTGCTTAACTGATTACTGTATCCCACAGGGCGGCAAGATAATATCAGCAAACTGGCCAGAATAAATCATGGTTTACGTGGAATGGGAAAAAAAAACTAAGTATGTTTTTATCCATTTTCAATTTCCAACGCCCCACTATATTAAGCTATCGTCTAAAATATGACCATTATATTTCATGAGATCATTTTGCTTCTAAAGTACATCTATATTCGTCCTGTAAAGAATACAGTGAAATCTGAAAATCGGCCAATCCCAGTTATTCGCTGTGCGTTGGACAAAACAGGCAAATAATAAATAATTACAGCACAAGCGAATAATGTCAGGAATAAGATGCCACGATACAATTTTAATCATTGACTGTTGTTTAACTATTTCGATGTTCTTGGTGGGAATCCAATGAAATATTTTTTTGTCAAATTTTAATATTTTGCAGTTATGAATGTATTTTTTAGTGTCTTTATTCAGAAAGAAGTTTTTAAAGTAAAAATTTTACAACTCAAATGTGTAATTTTAACATTTTTAACAAATTGCTAGGCATGCACAACGCCATTGCAGGCAAACCGGTGGATAACTTCAAATCTAAAGGCCGTCCCAAAAACAACAATCGCAGAGGGAGGCGCAAAGGTAAAAAGAATAATTTCAAACACAAAATGGAGATTAATGAGGTTTTTTTGGATTACGACGATTTGTGTGGTAGGGTGGCCAGTTTACAGAAGCGTGCGGTTATTGGACGCTGGATCTTTTTGGATAGTAGTGACTTTGATATAGCAGCCTGGATTAAGCAACACTGGAATCCCATAATTGGGTATACTCCAAAGGTAAGCTTTCTTATCAATGGATGGTTCTCCTTTCATTTTATGGACCAGAGTGATGTGTTCAAGATTATTAGTAGGACTTGGGTCAGAGGTAGAAGTTTTTTACAACTGGTGCCGTGGTTTTTGGGTTTTAATCCGGTGTTGGAGGCGCCGCGCAATAAGATAATTTGGGTCAAGCTTCCCGGTCTCCCATTGGAATTTTGGACCCTGAAAGCTCTGAGGGCTATTGGTGATTCCATTGATAGCACGAAATACATCGACCCCAGTATACTTGGTACAGGTGATAAGAGAATTGCTTGGCTACTCGTAGAGGTGGATTTTGTCGGTGGTTTGCTCGGGGACGTTGATTTATTATGGGGAAATTGACGGCACATGCAGCGCATTGACTTCTGGGGCGTCCCCTTCAGGTGTCTCATTTGCCACAACACTGGTCATATTCGGGACTAGTTTCCTTTTCGTCTCCGTATGGTGTGGTCTAATGATGCTGGCGCTGGTGTTGCTGTGGGTAAAAGACTTAATCAGGTGTCCGCGACAAATCTGGGTCTTATGTCTTCAGGTAATATCTCTCCTTCTTCCTCGGAGGATGTAGCTTTTGTATCTGCTGATGAGTTCAATGATAGGAGTAGAGTGTCTAAGTCCGATGCTGATAGGAATAAGTCTATATTTAGAACCTCTACGAACAATAATAAGGTTCTATCTCCTGAAAATAACATCTCACCTTCGAATGACCACTCGAGCCCACCTAACCTGCATCGCCCAATCACTGTGCAATCTGCCAACACCCCTACTCATATCTCGGGTCCCTCTGTCAGCAATTCCACTGACCCTTCCTTTTATGCCGATCCTCAGCTTTATCAAAGTATGCACCTATCGGTGGTTGATGCGTCCTACATTCCAAACTCAGTCCGGGGTGATCCTGCAGACTCTCACATAAATTTTGATTGCCCCATTGACCAGGGACATCCTCATGATTCACCAAGGAACTCCATTGGTAGTGACATAGATTCTTTGTTAGGCAACCCGAATTTAGATTTAGCTGCTCTAACGGTATTTGACCGGCCACCAAAGGACAAGGAATCACGGGACTCTCTACCTCTGACGTCTAATATCACTATCAGGAAGAAGCCTAAGAGTTCAAACAGAATTGCAAAAGGAAAATTCAAATCGATTTCCCTTTTCTCGGATGAAGGGGAAAACTACACTGATATCCCTATCTCGGCTATTGATGGCAACTGGATGGGTTCTGGGGCGCTTAGAGCAAGCCACCTTGAATCTGGTTCTCCATGACTATCATCCTATCAATGAATTTTCGGGGGTTGGGCGATGCCCCCAAATCGCATTGCCTTCGGGAGCTGATATATGATAGCAAGTGTGGTATATTTTTGGGTCAGGAAACTCTTTGTCCTAGGGAGAAAGTTATTAAGTCTTTTTTGAGCTTCAAAAGTGGTTGGTCTGCGGTGGCCATTGATTCAAACGGACACTTGGGTGGTTTGATTGCTATGTGGGATCCCCTTTGGTTTTCTTTTAATGCTTACAACTTTTTCGGTGGAATTCTGCTATCCGGTCATATGCGTGGAATGGTTGGACCAATCAACATTATCAATTTTTATGCCCCATATTCAAACAGGTTACAATTTTGGCACAGGATGCAGGATTCTGGAATTCTCAAGTTGTCAAATTTGATCTTGATGGGGGATCTAAATTTCACTTTACAATCTGATGAGATATGGGGGTGCAGGGCACGTCTGGATCCATTATCAAACTTCCTAAATGATATGTTCTATAAATTTCATTTGGTTGATATTAGGCCCTCCCCAATGGTGCCTACATGGACTAATAACAGAACAGGGGATAATTTTATTGGCAAAAGAATTGACCGGGCGTTTGTTAAGGATAGTTTGATTGAGAGATGGGGTACGCCCAGATCGATGATACTGGTCTCGGACATATCTGACCATATGCCTATTACAATATCCTGGAACTGCTGGAAGAAGAATAAGGGACTACCTTTCAATTTTAACCAGGTTTGGCTGGAAGATGCGGACTATGTTCGGCTGGTAAATACAGTATGGAAGGATGGCGTCAGGGATGATGGGCTCGGTCTCTTGGAACGCTTTCAGCACAAGCTCCATATATTGAAGAAGGCCACTAAGAAGTGGGAAATGGATAAAAAAGCATCCCTTAAGGCTGAACTACTGGATATTAATGGTCGGATGGAGGCTATATACAATGATTTCGCCAACTCGGCTCCTAACAAGGAATCTTATTCTATTTTCAAGCAACTGGGGGATCGTAGGCGGGTGATTCTGGGTATCGAAGAGACGGCTTGGAAGCTTAAAAGTCGTATCTGCTAGCTTCAGGATGGTGATCTTAATACCAAATTCTTTCACAGATGTGCTTCTGACAGGCGAGATAGGAATGCTATATGGCGAATTAAAAAATCTGATGGTTGTATTGCCATATCTAATGATGAGATTCAAAAGGAGGCCTACTCCCACTTCTCTAATTTTTACCAAAATGATCATTCTGTTGATAATGTAAATTAGACGTGGGTTCTCGATCAGATTTCCAGAATGTTTACTCAGGAGGCTATTCTTGAATTGGATAAGGAAATTTCAGGGAATGAAGTGCACAGGGTCCTGAAATCTTTTGCGCCCGATAAGTGTCCGAGGCCGGATGGCTGGCCCGCGGAATTCTTCTCCTTTTTCTATGATCTAATCGGTGCTGAGCTTACGGAGGTGGTGGAGTTTATCCGTAAAAGTGGCCATATGCCTGCAAATATAAATTCCACCTTTATAGAATTAATTCCAAAGGTGGCTGATCCGCAGTCTTTCGGTGACTTTAGACCGATTGCACTATGCAACCTGATGTACAAGATAACTTCCAAGATTATTTCTAATCGCATCCGAGCTACATTATCTGAACACATTTCCCTGGAACAGTATGGCTTCTTACAGGGTCGCTCTATTCATGATGTGATTGCCATCGCACAGGAAGTTCTTCACTCTATGCACTCGGAAAGAAGGAAGGCGTTGGTTATGAAGGTGGATCTACATAAAGCTTATGACTCAGTAGATTGGTCTTATATTAAACTAGTCTTACTCAAGATTGGCCTGCCTATCAGAATCATTAGATGGATTATGTCATGTATTACAACAATTAGATACGTTGTTCTGGTTAATGGTGTGCCCACTAATTTCTTTTTGGCTGCTAGAGGTCTCTGCCAGGGTTGTGCTCTATCTCCGCTCATCTTTATTCTCATTCTTGATGGGTTTAGTAAGGTTCTCCATAATGCATAACAGAGGGGCATTATTAGAGGTTTTTCCTTTTCTGAATCTGTCTCCACAATTCACTCTCTCTTTGTAGATGATATGCTGCTATTTGGCTATCTCATCAGGAATCACTAGTTCTATTTGCATATCGTGTTAATGAGATTTGAGTCTGCCACAGGTTTGGGGATCAACGAAGACAAATCCTTTCTGCTATATGGGAAGGGGGATCTACAGGAGATTCAATTTATTGCAGATTTCTTGGGGGTCCACACTCAGATGGCTTCAGAGGGCTTTAAATATTTGGGTTTTAACATTAAACCCTGTGGATATCGAATTAGGGACTGGATGTGGATTATTGAATGTTTCAGAGATCGCATTCAAAGATGGGCACATAAATGGTTGTCCTTGGGTGGTCGTCTCATTCTCATTCAGGCAGTTCTTTCTCAGCTGATGGTCTACTGGGGCCATTTATTTTATCTCCCCGCCAAGATAGTGGATCTGATTGATAGCACTATTGCACAATTTCTTTGGGGAGGTGGTAATTTGGAGAAAAAATTTCATCTCTGCCAATTGGATGTAATTTGTAGACCAAAGGATCATGATGGGTGGGGTATCCTTAACACTCGAATTTTCAATATAGCATTGCTGATTAAGTCTTTCTGGCAGGCTGTAAGTGGGGATGGTATTTGGTGCGCTATTATCAAGTGCAAGTACTTTGTGGGAGACATTCTTCATCAGCTTATTTCCCGGGATGTGATTTTCCCACGGAATTATTCTGCTATTTGGGGAGGCTTCAAAAAGGTTTTAGCTCATGTGTATGGAAGTGTGACCTGGCGGTTCTGTGATGGTGGTCAAAATCCTTTAGCCTTCAACTCAATTATGTCGTTACCTAAGCAGATGTGCCTCTCTCCACGCCTTCTTCATCGCCTGTCTCACAGGGGTATTATATATTTATCACAGACCATATATTACTGGTCCTTTGGGGCCCCGATTTTCAAAACAGCGGAACAACTTGCTTTGGCTGGACCTGAGGCTTCGGAGTGGGACTTCATCTGCGATGTTGTTAGATGTGCTAGTTTCTGTCATTCCACGGGGGGTGATATGATCATTTGGAATGGGCCTATGAAAAATGATGTAGTTATTGTCAAAGAGGTATATAGCAATATCAGCCATTCTCAACATTTGGGTATGTCATCAAAGCTATTTTATTCCTTCTGGAAGCGGAATATTCCCACAAAGATAACTCTATTTGGCTGGTTGGTATGGTGCGGTAAGATTCTTACCTGGGATAAACTCAACAGACGGGGAGTTCTGGGTCCCAATCAATGCGCTCTTTGCTGTATGGCGGCTGAAAACATTGCCCATCTTTTTTTCAGTTGTCCAATTGTTAAAAATTTATGGCGCCTTTTCGTCCCATTTTTCCTTGACACAAATTGGTCCGCGTCGGATTTTATGTCCACGGCATTGGAATGGGACTCGCTCCATGGAAAATTTAAGTCTCTGCCTTTTTTCTTTGTATGGGAGGTTTGGAAGGGTCGGAATAAGTTGATATTTGAAGACAAACCTTTTCAATTGCATATAATCTCCTCCAACATTATGGACTGTATTGAGGACAGACCGGTCCCCTCCCAACTGATCATTGATGGCTCCTTTAGATGCAGGCCACACGAGATTTCTATTCCGGCCATCTATTTTGATGGAGCATCTGTTGATGGCTTCATGGGATGTGGGGTGTGGATTAAATTGTCACAGTATGAGCGAATTCATATCTACTGGAATGGTGGGTCGGGATCTAATAATAAGGCAGAATTGATGGCTCTTTGGGGGGGCCTCTATGTCGCTGCTGATCTTCAAATTCTGAATCCCTGCTTTTATGGTGATTCTAAGAATGCGATTGGATGGATCACTAGCTCATTTCATTTGAGGAATTTTGTTCTTCAGGGTTGGAGAAGGCGGACACATAGAATATGGCAGATCTTCAATTTCCCTCCTATTAACCACATCTATAGGGAAGTTAATACGAGGGCTGATGCCCTCTCAAAAAAAGGAATCAGTGCTGAGTTCAGGGATATGTATATTCACCAGCACAGGGATGGTCAACTGATATGGAACTCTTCTATCCCACTTCCCTGATGTTTTTTGTTTCGGTGCATCTTCGAACAACTATTATTCCCTATGGGTTCTGACCACTTTTTGGTTTCTGGTTATAATCTTCCTTGCAAAAGGTGTATCGTTTTCCAATTCGGGTTTTCTCCACAAGTTACAGGTGTTTTTTGCAGTGTTTCATCTACACACTGGATCTTCGGTTTCGGTGCATTCGCAATCCTCAAAGGCATCACATGTTATCAGTGCACCACACTACCGGTTTTTGTTTACATCTGGACTTCTACCAGCGGATCTCAATCAAGCGAGCCAGATTTAAGTTTTGGAGAACGCTGGACGGATTTTCCTTCAACAATGTCTGCAGGTTTATTTCAAGTTGTTCCTTTTCCAGCCTCTGTTCAGGCGAGCCTGATCATTAATTTGTCTCATTTCCTCAAGCGAGCCTGTCTTCTAATATTCTGCAAGCGAGCCTGTCTACATATATTCTGAAAGCGAGTTGGTTACAGGTTTTCCTTATAAGAAGGGGTGCTGATCATCAATGTGTGTTATTCAATTATCAGCATTCACCATTTTCAATCTAGGTTGACTTGTCTCAATGCTATTGCTATACTATATGCGTCAACTAATGTTCTTATACAGGGATATTCACATGCAATATGTATCTGGTTTATGTCTTTATCTTATTCAGGGATGCATAGTTTCTATCAGTTATGGGTCGGAAATTGGCCCATTATTTGCTTGCAAAGTGCATCAAATTACTGATTCAGATGAGTAATTCTGCATGTATTTGGGATCTCTGTTTGTCTCGCTGTATAAGTTTTATCAGCTGAGATTGTTATGATGTACATGCACTGTTAGTGTTTTTTTTCTTCTGAAAAAAATAAAAAAATAAAAACCAAACCCATAAAAAAATTACTGGGAAATGCACTAAGTAAAGCGTTCAACAACCGCTGGATCTTGCAATGACAAAGACAAACGTAGAATATAGAAATAATATAAGGTTTTGCAACTACACAGTCATCACACCGACTTGGCTCATCCACAATGAATCTTACAGTATCGGTATGGGATGAATCTTACAGTATCGGCCTGGCCCATAGACATATGAATCTTACAGTAAGTTAATCTTGTAGATACCTCTTTTCCCTAACAAATTTAATAAAAAATTAGCTCAAAGTTCATTTAAAATTAAGTTTTATAATTAAGTTTTGAATAACAAATTTGTTAAAAATTTACCTGAAAGCTCATGTATAATGAGTTGTAGCATGGTTTAAAATTCGAAAAAACGTAGCTGAAACTTTCATGTATAATTAGAGTTTCTATAACATATGCCATAAGAATTTAGCTGAAGGTTAAGCGACAATGATCATAATTTAGCGGAAAGTTCAGGTATAATGATAAGAAATTAGCTGAAAGTTCATGTATAATGAATTGTAGAATGGTTCAAAATTTGTTCATGTTTAAATGTTTAAGTTTTTTTTTTTAAATGTTTAAGTTATGTGTAGGATCATTATAATTACCAAGTATTTTGTCAAATTTTCCCAGATGATTCAACGACATGTTGGAATTTTGCTGAATTCCAAAACAATAAGACTGCCCTCTTCAACACAGAGAATAATTAAAAAAAATTCACTGACAGACAGAGTTCAACTCAGAAAAATTTCTATTTCATATAAAAAAAACTGGTATTACAGACTTTTCTATCTTTCCACTGCTGGGAGATTACAAACTATGGTACTGCTTCACACACAGTGACCAAAATACTCTTCTCTGTCTCACACAGAGAAATACTCTGTTTCTGCTGTTCTGTGTAATTTAAAAATTACAACTCTGTTTTTACAAACAATACTCTGCTGTGTATAAAAAAAAAACTCTGCTCTGTGTAAATCAACGCACTGCTGTGCACACACTTCTCTGTCTTTGTTTTTAAATACGCTGCTGTATATTAAAAACATTACATTACAAACAATGACTGTTTCTGCATATAACAAAACAGAAATATCTTCAGCCATAAATTGCTTCAACCACTAAGTTCACCGCTTGGAAAAACATTAATGGTTCATTACTCCTGTCAGCACCGCTTACAATTCACATTGATGGCACTGCTGATATTTTCACCTTCCCGCACTGCTGTGCTGTGTAATTAAAACATTACATTCTGCTGTGTAATTCCAAATTACATTTCTGCCTTTTTATCTCTTTACATACACTGCTGTGTAATAAGAATAAACTTCACGGCCTTTTAATATATGTGCTGGGCACATATCTATTCACCTTACGGCTTTTTACAATGTGCTGGGCATAACTTTATAACATAAAATATATAACCCATATTTAAAACAAATAACATATGCTGTGTTAAAACTTTAACCATAAGTCATATTAACATATATGTGTGGCCGTATAATATATATGTGGGCCCCTGCTGTGGTGATGTCAGCAATTCCGGGGGCGTCCACAACTCCAGCCACATATTTTCAATGACCCCCGCGGACTTCTGTTTGTGCATAATAGTATGGGCCCGGCTGCATATTACAACAACCGTTCCGATGGGGTATGCTGCTTTGCCGGCTGTGCCTTATCAACCCCAGCGGAATTACCTTGCCGCCTTACATTTGCTGTCATTTCTGGGTAGTGGAAATTATATTCCAACACTCCCCCTTAATTTCAACTGCTGGGTTTTCCTGCATACCCAAACATTTCCTGAAATATTCAAAGCTTTTCTGCTGTAGTGGCTTTGTGAGGATATCTGCAAATTGATCCTCTGTTCTGCAATGCTGCAAAACAATCTCGCCATTGCTTACCAATTCCCGTATGAAATGAAACTTGGTGTCAATGTGCTTTGTTCTTTTATGAAAAACAGAATTTTTAGACAATGCAATAGCTGAACTATTGTCACAAAAAATCACTGTCCCTTTTACCTGTTCTTGACATAAGCTTCTCAACATTTTTCTCATCCAAACTGCTTGACACGCTGCTGCTGTAGCTGCCACATATTCTGCTTCTGCTGTAGACAACGCTACAACGGGTTGTTTCTTAGAAGCCCATGAAATGGCTCCTGAACCCATGTGGAAAACATAACCGGAAGTGCTCTTCCGATCATCAACACTTCCAGCCCAATCACTGTCCGTGTATCCAACTAAATCTGAATTTTCTGAAGTAGTATAAAAATACCAAATTTCTTTGTACCTTTAACATACCTCAAAATCCTTTTTGCTGCTTGCCAATGTGCATCCTTTGGCTTTTCCATGAACCTGGAAATCAAACTAACAGCATGCATTATGTCCGGCCTAGTTGCAGTCAAGTACATAAGGCTGCCAACTATGCTCTTGTACAAACTAGGATCAAAATCCTTGCTGCTGTCCTCTCTGCTGAGTTTTAATCCCATCACTGTGGGAGTGATCGCTGCTTTGCATTCCTGCATGTTAAATCTTTCAAGAACTTCATTAACATACTTTGCCTATGAGATAAAAATCCCATTTTCATCTTGTTCTACTTCTATTCCCAAGAAGTATCTTAGCAAACCCATATCAGTCATTTCAAATTCTTCCTTCATGACTGTTTTAAAATGTTCAATAAGGCAATCATCATTACCTGTAAAAATAACATCATCAACATACAAGACAACAATCAAGATTTTACCATCTTGTTCCTTGATGTAGAGGGTGGGTTCTCCCTCACACTTTTCAAAACCATTTTCCAGTAGATAGGAATCTATCCTACTGTACCACGATCTTGGCGCTTGCTTCAGCCCATAAAGAGCTTTCTTCAACTTGCATACTTTGTTCTCTTGGCCTTCTTTTTCATAGCCGAGAGGTTGATCTATGTAAACCTCTTCCATTAACACTCCATTCAGGAATGCTGACTTCACGTCCATTTGGTAAACTTTCCACTTGTTTTGTGCTGCTATGGACAACACTGCTCTCACGGTTTCCATTCTTGCAACCGGTGCGAAAGTTTCCTCATAATCTATGCCATGCTTCTGTTTATAGCCTTTGACGACAAGCCTTGCCTTGTGTCTCTCTATCTTGCCTTCAACATTACTCTTGGTCTTGTAGACCCATTTAACACCTATGACATCTTTACCTTTTGGGAGTTCAACCAAATCCCAAGTTTTGTTCCTCTCTATGGAATTTATTTCCTCATCCATAGCTTCTATCCATTTCTTATCCTTGATAGCTTCTTCGAAATGAACAGGATCATCAACATGACAATATAAAGCCAAACAAAAGAATTGATACCTTCATTAACTATATCTTGTTCATAAATATCTTTCAAACTTTTGAATTTCTTACCTCTTTCAGTAGGTGTACAAGTACTTGAAGAAGCACTTGAATTTCCTCCTTGTGGTGTGCTTGGAGAAGCACTTTCATTTCTCCTCAAGGGTGTGCTTTGCGGTGTTGGTGTTGCTGTTTGGGGATGTATTTCAGCCAACTCATCATCATTTTCATCATGAGATAAACAGTGTTTAACATTCTCTATGCTTCCATCCCAAGCTTCCTCTTCAATGAACTGAACGTCCCTACTCACAAGAAACTTCTTACTGGATGGGTTATATAACTTGTATGCCTTGGATTCCTCACTGTATCCGATGAAAATACATTTCTCCCCCTTGCTGTCCAACTTCTTCCTTAGCTGATCCGGAATGTGTGCATAAGCCACACATCCGAAAACCTTCATATGTGACACTTTGCTTTGCGCCACTCCATGCCTCTTCTGGCACTTTGTTCATAACAGCTTTTGTAGGGCATCTATTCAAGATGTATGCTGCACAATGTACAGCTGCAGCCCAATAATCATTCGGCAAATGCTTTGCCTTTAACATACTCCTCGCCATGTCCATTATGGTTTGGTTCTTCCTTTCGGCTACTCCATTTTGCTGCGGTGTATATCTAGTTGTAAACGGTTTGTGAATACCATTTTCTCTACAAAACCGTAGAAAATCTTTAGATATATACTCACCTCCTCTATCAGTCCTTAAGACCTTGATATGCAGCCCACTCCGGTTCTCAACAAGTGCTTTGAAATTTCGGAATTTTTCAAACACTTCACTTTTCTTTTTCAAAAAGTAAACCCAAGTTTTTCTTGTAAAATCATCTATGAATGTTAGTACATAGTGGCTGCTCGCAAGTGATGGAGTTTGCATCGGTCCACACACATCTGAGTGGACAATTTCTAAGGGTGCTTTTGCCCTTATGCTTTTCCCGGAAGGAAAACTTTCTCTGTGTTGTTTCCCCAAGATACAACCTTCACAAAGGCTGTCCGGTTTCTCTATTAATGGTAAACCACTTACCATTCCTTTTCTGTTCAACAAATTAAGACCTCCAAAGTTGAGATGACCAAATCTCAAGTGCCATAACCAATTATCATCCTTTGGTTCGCTTTGGTAAGTCTCTTGTGCAACTGCTGCTTTCTCTTCACCGTTCTTCAAGTCTGCTCTCATTCTGAGAGGGGACATCCTGTTCCTTGTCATCTTTACTTCAGCAATACACTGTTTGCTGGGTGGTTTATCCATGATGGTACAAACATCATTATCAAAGAAAACATTATACCCCTTATGGACAAGTTGTCCAACACTTAAGAGGTTACACTTCATTCCTGGAACATAATAAACATCTGCTATGGTTTTCCTTGCACCTAATCTTGTTAAAACATTTAAATCTCCTTTTCCCATAACAGAAACTTTGCTATCAGTTCCTAGTGTGACTTGTGACTGCACACTTTCATCTAACATAGAAAACATTGCTAAGTTTCCTGTCATATGGTTACTACAACCGGAGTCTAGAAACCATATATCCTCATTCTTTTCTTCAGCCATATTACAAACTAAAAACAAATTACTTTGGCTGTTATTTTCTTTTGTGAAATTTGCACTAGTTTCACTTCTCATGTCTTGTTTCTTCTTTCTACATTCATTAGCATAATGACCATATTTCTTACAATTGTAACATTGGACATTGGACTTATCATACCTTTGTCCTTGTGCATTCTGCTGACCATTCTGTTGGCTGCCTTGGCCTTGATGCTGATTTGGATTGCTGCCCCTTCCTTGAGCATTTGCTGGACTGTTCCTTCCACCTCTGTTCTGGCTTCTGCCTCTTCCTCTTCCTTTGCCTTGCCCTCTTCCTCTACCGAAAGACATTTGGGCCTTAAAGGCTTGCTCAAGAGATGAGTTTTCACTCCTACTCAATCTCTGTTCATGGGTAATCAGTGATGCATGTAATTCATCCACTGAAAACTTTGTGAGATCCCTTGTCTCTTCTATGGTGGTGACAATCACATCGAATCGTGAGGGTAAGCTTCTCAAGATTTTTTCCACAATCCTCTTGTCTTCAAGAGTCTCTCCATGAGATCTGATTTGTGTGACCATTCCAATCACATGAGTGAAGAATGAGTCAATATTATCTGACTCCTTCATACAGAGAGTCTCAAAATCTCTCCTCAGCAACTGAAGTTTTGCTGTCTTCACTCTCTCCATTCCCTGATAAGCTGTCTTGAGAGTTTCCCATGCTTCACTGGATTTCTTAGCTGCTGCTATCCTAGGAAACACACTCTCATGCACTGCTTGATACAAAAAGAAAAGAGCCTTGGCATCTCTCTTCTTATTGTTCTTCAACTGTTCTCTTCCAGCTTGATTTAACATTAAAAACTCTGCTTCATCTGCTGGCTCTTCAAAGCCATCCTCAACTAATTCCCATAATTCTTGTGAGGTAAATAAAGCTTTCATGGTTATTGACCAGTAATCATAATTCTTTCCATTGAATTGTGGGAGATGGATACTTCCCAAACTCATACCTGTGCTGGCTGCTCCAGCCATTCTGCACTTCTAACTATGATAAAAACACTTGACTGTGTTTTAAATAACTCACTGTACTGCAACAGTAATACAAAACTAAAATAGAGAAGTACCTTTGAATTCTTCTTGGCTGAACCTTCACTCTGCTGGAGAGGTTGCTGCAAAAACGAACTCTGTTCCTTCAGCTTATTTGACCTTCAAATAGCCTGGATTGGCTCCGATACCATGTTGGAATTTTCAGAATTCCAAAACAATAAGACTGCCCTCTTCAACACAGAGAATAATTAAAAAAAATTCACTTACAGACAGAGTTCAACTCAGAAAAATTTATATTTCATATAAAAAAAAAACTGATATTACAGACTCTTCTATCTTTCCACTGCTGGGAGATTACAATCTATGGTACTGCTTCACACACAGTGACCAAAAACTCTTCTCTGTCTCACACAGAGAAATACTCTGTTTCTGCTGTTCTGTGTAATTAAAATTACAACTCTGTCTTTTACAAAATGCACTCTGCTCTGTGTTTTTCAAAATACGCTGCTGTGCATATATGAAAACATTACATTACAAAGACTCTGTCCTGTGTATTTACAAAACAAATATCTGCATCATAAATTACTTCAACCACTAAGTTCACCGCTTGAAAAAACATTAATGGTTCATTACTCCTGCCGGCACCGCTCTCTTATGCATTGATGGCAAATTGACTTAGTGGAACCGTGATATTTATCCCAGCACTGCTGTGCTTCACTTCTCTGTTTCCCACACTGCTATGTATTCCTTTCTTTTTATTTACACTGCTGTGTAATAAAAATTACAACATATACATCGCTGCTTTTACAATGTGCTGGGCTCTGTCATTATATATAAATATATATATGACATGTTTTAATTAAAACATAAACAAACAACATAAAACAAATTTAAAAAAAAATGCGATGGGCAAATATATTTAAACCCCGCAACCATTTGTTAAAATGCAATGTGGGCCCCCAGCTGCGGTGATGTCAGCAATTCCGGGGGGTAAGGACCTCCGCCCAGATCTTTTCATCGACCCCCGCGGACTGGCTTTGCGGCTGTGTGGTGTGGGCCCAGCTCCGAGAGGGTAAACTACACTGCCGGCCTGTCTGCCTTGACCCCCGCGGACTTGGTCTCTTCGCTGCACTTATCGTGCAGTGGAAATTATATTCCAACAGAAACAAG